>CM060962.1:105251911-105291911 GCA_030765045.1 Tenodera sinensis
CTTACTTCCCGATACGATTCCGCAAGTACATAGAGAAAGTTAGTACATATATTAGATGGAATATAATTCCGGAGTTCCTGGCAAATTAGCTAAAGACACTGTGTAATGCAGCCTAAAGAATAAGTGCTCGTCTTATAAAATTATAGCACATACGTAGTGACGTGATGTGACTTTTAGTTAGTGAGTTCTCGTTCACCTTTATGATGGCAACAACGGATTGTCTACTGAAGGACGCGGAACAGAGAGCACGGTTCCGTTGCGTGTTGTTCACCCAGTACATCTATAAAGCGACGATAAGTTTTAGCATGAAATAAGTTATTACATGATATTTTAATGCTACGGCGTTTGTTTTCCACTTAATGTCTCTATCTGTTGAGTATTTTCAATGATTACTTTAAACATACAAACCTAAATATTTATAGTACCTAATATGTGCAAATCTCGAACCATTGCTGCTTAAATTATGATGCAGTTGTGCCTAACATGGCACATCTCCCAAACTATAAAAGAAAGCGAAGTTCAGTTTTCTGAAGCCGTCAAATATATCATAAAATGTATCTGTATACCTTATGTATCCATAGACTATAGAATCGGATTTTTTCACAGACTTTAAGTATCATTTGCTGAAATTTAATGAAAATACTTTCACCATGAGAATTAATTGTGTGATAATTAATGGTTGCGCAGAAGTGACACGCCCAAAACCTAAATGTCAGGGCCTGTAGGAATATCGAACTCGGTGCGCCAGCATCTTGAGTAGGCGCATTTGATACACTGCAATACACACTATCCGAAGTGTTTATCTATAAGAACTTGCAGAACAGGTTGAAATTTACTTATAACTTTTCATTTGTGTGAAGAAACGCCAATAGGTATTTCATGCTGCGTTTACATTACGTATTTTGTAGTTTTGTTCTAATTGTGTCAATTTATATCTATTCCTAAATACTTCGCTCGTACGGGAGGAGGCTTTGAGTAAGACACATGATAATGGATATTCAGTTAGACTGAAGTTTTTATTGTGGTTTTTTATTCGTTTTATATTGCATCAAATTTACGTTTTGAAGTTGATACTTTCCAGAAATCTTATTAATGAATTATAAATGAAAACAAAGGTTTCTGAAATAAAATACAAGACTTTTGGACATATTTACATAGAAATAGATTTGCTTAGGACATATGCTTTAATGAACAACAAAAGGTTCCTATTTGGGAAGCAAGAAATGTTGCTAATTTTCCAAGTGTTATGGTGAAGATTTTCTTTAAAGTATTCTTCATCGCTTATGGAGGGGCTGTGCAACACAGTATTTTGATTTATACTAAAATATAAAGTTCTTTATTTTTTCGAAGTTTCATTATAAATTTAAGTGGCAACTCCGCTCATTTCTTTTAATTTTCAAACAAATTACGTCCGTAAACTTTACTGAGAAAGCGAACTATTTCTCTTTCTTTATCATAAAAGTAATAATTAAGAGAATAATTGACATAAACGGTAACTAAATTAATCACCACACTAAAATTTAAGCAGCTGATAGTTTATAACGAAATAATTTAATTCAAATTTGTATGTACAGCCTCTTCATTTTTGAAAACCAGTTTTAAATATGCCTATTACAAGCAGTCCCAAAGAACACACATTACCATTAGGGTCTACGTCACTTCTTTTTATTCTTCTTTATTTGAATATTTATCGAACTTATCTCATCGCAGAACAATAAGGTAAATAAAATTAGCAATAAATCCATACTTCCTATAACTTGGTTTCATACTGAACCTTCTCATACTAAGGTAATGAATGGAAGTCCTTCTGTTAGTGGACACACCTGTTCAATAAACTACCGGGAATATAACTGGTTCTGCATGGGTTAATACTAAATAATATGCTGATGTCACTTTTAAAGATACATATTTTGTCCAAACTTTGCACACATTATAAAAAAGCAAATGCGCCAATTGAAAGCAATATGTAGTCCTAATAAATACAATTATTAAAAGTTAAATACATTAGATAGAACTTTATTTTGGTAGCACTTGCCTGAGATAGTTTTGGACTATACGCCAGTTTTTATCACAGTATTATGAAATTTTTCGGAGTTTGGGAACCAGAACTATTATTCTAGGATAATATACTGTGAATTATGAATATTTCTTTACAAAGCTACTTCACTAAAAACCTTGTTATTGCAAAATATTTGTTTTGAGCTCTATTTCCCAAGTAAGGGGAACATGTTTTTCAATAGCCTTCAAAATTTAGGAGAAATAGCTTAAATAGTTCCTTTGAAAATTCAGCAATAGTGAGAAATATTGAACTTTTTGTACACGCTCCCTAAAATTGAACTTTGGGGCTTGAAAACAGTTCGCAAAGTGCTTTTCAGCAGTCAGCGTTCTTTAAAGCCGCCATAGCAATACTGCTGCACACATGTATCAAATACAGCGCAATTTCATTTAAAATTGTTTGTAAACTTGAAACTGTGTTCACGTTGTTTAATTATCTCCATTCTTTGAATAAATTCTACCCGTTTTATAATACTGGCGAGAGTTTAATACAGCAAATCTAGTTTTATTCTTCTTGTTCTCTGCTTTTGTTCTTTCCTTTATTTTTATTTTATTTATTTGTTTTTTTTTCGGGAGGGTGTTAGAGTTTCTTGCTACATACGGCACCATACGGCACTACTGTTAATATATAAAATGAAAGAATTAATTAGGAAAGGAACTTTGGAAAGTACACGCTACGGGTCCAAGTTTAGAACCTCCCGGCATTTGCCAGTTATTAGGACTGAGGAGAACTTGGAGATGAAGGAAAAAGAAAATAAAAGAAAAGAAAAAAAAAAGAAAAGAAAAAGAAACAAAGACGTAAGCCAGTGGCAGGATTTGAAACCCAGACCTTCCGATCATAAGTCCGGGCCTTTACCTCCTCAGTTATGTGCCTGTGCTCTGTTGTTCTCTGTAAAATATCTATTTCTCATACACTCATTTTCGGAATATGTAATACTAGTTTCGGAAAACAAATTCCCAGATTGCCAACTACGTCACATAAAATTTAAGTAACAACAGAAAATGAACCTGATGTTTTAAGAAACTGAATTTTTATAATACAGAACTTAAACACTTATAGTAATTTAGGGAGTTTATACAGCAATAATTGTGTGTAACACATAATGAAAGTCATATGATATTAAACATCTAGATCTGTGCTCTAAAGGTCATCCCTGCGCACTACTCAGCCATTATACTACATACTTTGCTTATAACTTTGTGCCTAATATTTAAGAAAGAGCTCCTATATAAACATTATCTTGAAATCCACATTTTGATGCCAAACCAGTTAGACTATCCAGTGATTTATGCACAAACAACGTCGAAACGCTTGTTTGAACTCATTGAATACGATATATCTACAGAGAAAGCATGGAGAAGAGTCACATTGAAATTATTTTCAGTTAAGCATGTTACATATGTAGGACACTATTTCTGTGAACATTGTATTCATAAAACCATGGAAACTTGCTAAAATTGTTCTGTTCATTTATCCATAATATATACCTCGTCCAATATGAAGATAAATGCAAATGAAGAATATTGATGCCCCATTAACATGCAGTTCCATTTTGCTAAAGTATGGACTAACGTTGTTTCTATATTCAACATAAGTATTTGTGAAATGCCGTAGCCCCTCTCGCAGTCACTTTCAGCACAGTAAGAAGAAACTAAGTTTGTTGTTAGCATAAAATAACCTACCTACTTCTGTATCGTTTTAGCTAGCTTAGTTGACTGAACATTTATTGCAGGGTTCCAAACAAAAGTAGAATGCTCCTCAAACCAACATGAGATATAATTATAACGGGTGATCCAAAAGACTGTGAACCGGCTGCGCTACTTTGTCTGTACGGGTCCTCTGCGCAAGTCGCCGACTGCCGCTCTCATAGAACAGCGCGGATAAGACCATACATTTTAAAGCTACTTTTAAGGGCTTTGTTTACCAATATGATTAAAGCAGATGCTGGAACTGGTTACCGCCGTTGTCCATGCATTTTTGGCACATCTTCAGGAAACTATTCATCACTTGCCGTAGTTCACCTTGAGAAACGCTAGCAAGTTCCTGGCAGATATTTTGTTTTAATTCTTCCAGGATGTATGGGTTTGTCTTGTGCACTTTATGGTTTTACTCCAGAGACAGAAATTGCAGATCACCTGGAAATCTTTCCGCAATGCAAACCGCAATTTCAATTGGCGAGCTGACTTGAGTTAACACGTACGATCATAAATAAATACACATTGTGCAGTAGAAAACAATTATGGCTGAGCCACAATACACTTTGTGACTAAGTACAGGACAAAATAATAAAGCACACTGGTAATAAGTCAACCACTCTATAGTACTTTAGCTCAATACTGCATTTTCAGAGCAGGGAAAAACAAGTCAACCGCATGACCTTGTGTACATCAGCTGCTGTTATCGTGTTTCCGGCAGCGCAGTGGAAAAACACCGCGTAGCGGTTCTTTTGTTTTTGGATCTCTCTGTATTTATAGTAATACAGTGTCCCGCTTTCCTCCAAACAGCTGTTGTCACAGACGGTACAGCAATCACATCATAATTTTTGCTACAGCAACGCCATAGTTTCTACATGCTCTCCATGGATCTATTCCACTCTCCCGAGTTTCCCGCTAGGTAGCTTTTCATTTAATGCACGTAACTGAGAATGCGTATAAATTCGATATTCGGTTTAAGGCATATTATTGTCGTATTTGGCCACAATACGGCATAGAAGCTCATTTTCGTTCACTCTCTCCTTTTTCCTAGGTAGTTCACTATCACGTCAATAATTATTATTTATGTTTATGCCTATTTATTATATCATGTATCTTGTTTCTTTTGAGTAAGTAATTTCTATCCAATAGAAATTTATCACGCCCAGAGTGGAATACGCGGCTCCCAGTTTAGGAATCGCTATTCTAAAACTATTATTAAAAGCAGAGTTGTAAAAGTGTCAAAACACGGGAGCTAATTGCATTTTGTTGCGGTGTGTACCGTAAAATACAATAAACAATAAGCTTTAAAACGGAATTATACGCAGTGTCAACAGTAATTATTGCATGACAATAGTAATAGACCAATTATTTTTGTGGTACGGTACTTCCGTGTTGTTATTTATGGTGGGATTCCACGAATGGGCGGGTAGATGGTCGAGATCGTAGCCATTTGCTCTGGACGGTGACTGTACTTGGAGGAGGTAACGAAGAAAAAAAAAGAGTGACCATACGTGAAAACTGGAATTAACGACGAGATCAAAAGAGCCGACAGCCTGTCTCTTAAAGACCGGACCCTCTTTCTCTACCCCGCACCCACGTTGGCTCAGCTTAAGCCTTCGGTGACGAAGTTACAAAAACATTTTTTCCCCCGCGTGGTTTTCTTTTTTGGTGTTACTTCTCCATCACTCGGGACGGCTTGGCCTCCGGCACGGCGGGTGGGATTCGACCGGCAAGGCAACCCAGAGAATCCCGAGACTTTCGAGTAGGGCGGGCTGGTCTTTAATGATGGTGATGAGTGCAGGGTAAATGCGTGTAATTCGCGCGGGCACACACAGGTACACTACCACTACCTCCCCCATGCACATGTTTCATATCGCAGGAGTGTACAAACATTAAACTGCTCTATATATTTGGGAAACTCCAATACCTCGCAAAGGTGAAATCTGTGAAAAGGGATTGCTATTATATCTACTTCTACAAAAAAACATTCCTCTATGCCTGGAGGGGGAAGCATCCTAAGCCGGTTGTACGAACTCGAAATAAACTCCTGTCAAGTTTATTCCGTGGTTAGGCACTAAATTTTGTTGTACAATTACAAAACAGATAATATCAAAAGTATGGTCACATGTTTTCATATGGCGATAACTCTTTATTCTCAGAATTAAAAATGGCAACTTAGATAATGGAAAAAAATTTGTCCGAATAAACGATGAATTTATTTACACTCCCTATGTTTCTGAGAACTGAAAAGTTTAAGGATTAGAAGTGATCCAACACTAAAGATTCGAGTTGAGAAAGGAATTGTTTAAAACGGAATAACTAACCTAGAATTGTATCAATACAATGCATGGCTTTATGAAAACAGTGCAGTTTACTATTTGGGTTTATACCCAAAATACAGTCTAGAAACTCAATAATAGAATGCGTAGCGCCGTAAAGAGTGAGGTTAAATTATTATGGACAGAACACAGAAAAAGTTGCGTAGACTTTCAGGGCCGGTATCATTAAACTGAAAATGATTATCCGGGCTTGTGGGCCGTGGTCTAGTGGAAATTTTCCTTCCAGAGGTTTCCTCCGAAACTGCGTCGAACATCCTCAGAGGCGTGGCTGTGGTACTCTTTTAGTCTCGGCGACCTAGTAGGGTACCACGGCTAAGCCTCTGAGGATGATCGACGCAGTATCGCACGAACCGTCTGGAAGGAGAATTTCCACTAGACCACGGCCCACAAGCCAGGATATTAATTTTCTATTTAAACATAGAATAGTAATAAGCAAATAATAGCATGAAATAGTAATGATTGCTTAGGCACGATTGATTGGGGAAATAACGCACTATGCCTCACAAGCTTCAGCATAACAAAGTTTCAAACCAACTATGATTACCAATCAAGGTGGCCATGAATTACTTGCAATATAGCTAATATTAGTATTAAATCTGCTAACAAAGGAATATCTATCCAAAGATAATAAGTGTGTAGTAAACTTGTTACCTCATTTATACTCTAGTTAGGGTATTCCGAGTTTAACTGTGACAAACTATATTCGGAATTCGTATATATTGTCTCTCAGCCAATTATTACAATTACTTCACTACTGAACAATATTGTTCTTTCTAATGAGCCCGTAAGACAGTTTTCTAACTTCAGCTCCTAAATATCTAAAGCACTGACAAGGAGTACAATGTCTGGATACTAAAACATGAATTAGAAGTCACAAAAATACTTAGGAATGTGTCTGGTAAATTGTTGAGAATGCCATGGAATAGAAAATTATTTTTGTTGTTGCTACGCTACACAAGTGCATAGAATAAAAGTCGTGTAATTCCATGCAATATACATATTCTGCACATACTGTATTCATATTCTATTCTTACTCTATAGCTCCTTGTTATAATAAGAAATTACGTGTCATGTTTGAAATACATATAATTTAACATGGGCGTCATAATTTTAATTTTTAGCGTAAGAAAAATCTTAGATAATAACAGCTAGTGTATCTGCAAAGCAATGCGTTGATCTTCAACATCTATATGGCAGATGTTATTTCTTTAGTTCTGAAGACATTATGAAGGTTTTTAAGCCATATTTTATAATACATTCAGTAAATATTTGTTTTCTGGCATGGAGAAGGAAACATTCTATGGCATTTGAATGCCAGTAAACGAAGTAGACGTGATAGCGTAGAAAATGAATTTAAAAGTCCTTTACTACGTGCAGGAAATTAAATGACTAAATTAGAAATATTCCCAAGCGTAATGACCCTAAAATGTGTCCAACGTGAAGATCTAAAGGTACAGATTCTTTCTAAGTAAAAAAATAACAAAATAAAATAAATGAAACAAAACAAAAGGTGACCAACATTGCACCAATGACGTCCCTTAAAGACTGCAAAAACATCTCATTTTTAAATGGTTAAACGTTTTGTTATCCGAATTCGGAAGTATCGCTAAATTCATTTTAATCAAAAACGGACAGTACAGTCTTTGTGGTCTGGTGGTTAGCACATTAGCTTCCAAACCCAGAGCTGCCTGGTTCACTTCCCGACTGGATGATTCAACTTTGTCTTTAGCCAGAGTTATTACCGATCCTCCCTGGAGTCTGGAAGTGAATGACAATGTAAATGTGTGGGACTTGAATGTTTATAATCCTAACTCAATGTAAACAAGCCCAAAGATCAACACAATGATAAACGAGTGAATTTCACTATCGATGAGCAAATTTCTCCATTGGCAAAGTCGTCATATGACCTCAGATGTTAAAACAGGCAAAGAAATAGAACATAAAGAATCCAGAAAGCACAAATGTGTTACATTACACTTTCTGGTTTCCCTAATCTATTCAGAGTAAGTGTATTTTATGCATCACATACCTACAACATAAGATCGTCACTTTAAATTAGTCCAATGAAAAGTGACAAAGTTACTTAACACTCGAGATGCTCGGTATTAATGTCTCTAATGTTACAGTGTAAGTGAATCCGTGAAAAGTTTCGTAGCACCAAATAAAATACCTATAAACAATGTTCGTGCTTATTTCTAAGAAATAAGTAAATAAGAAAGTCTTATTAGTATCTGTGGACGCTTTTCCTACGTACATTTAAATATCTTACCAAAGTAAATTGGGAACATTTTTTTAAAAACAAAATTTTCCAAGAATGCACTTAAAAATATTGGGTGTTTCATTCATATTACTTTATCACTGTTCTCAACTATTCTTACAAAAGCCTATACTTCTTGTTAACATTGATAAATTTACATCACACAGTTATACGTTTAGTTGTAGATACAAGAAGAATGCATTAGGTTAGGCTTAAGTGATAGTCAGATTTTTAAAAACCGGAACCAATGTGATGACGTTAAAATGCCGTACTTTTTGCCTGATCACGAGAAAAAAACAAATAGCAGTTTACCGCATAAAAATGATCAGTATTTGAAAATTCAAATCAATAACAAAAGAATATCTCGGAATTGTTAACTGCCACAGATTTTATATTTCACACGGATTGTGTGCTTCAATGAGACCTACATACATTAGCTCTAGTAACATTTTTTCTATCCATACAAAAGTTATTCAAAATGAAAAGGGCTTCACAATTCTCAGAAAATTCAAGACATGCATTTTATTTGTCATACAAATTTCTTCAACATATAGAATTTTAATCAAACTCGTCGGAGCGATTTTTGGGAAAAATAAAAAGCAACGACAAATTTTCCATGTAAAGGTTAGCTTTGGGAGGGGGGGTTTTGTGCACTCTTGGAAATAGCTGAACTCAAATACCAAGTTTTGCATTTAAACGACTTTAGTTTTCTGAATTTCTGCTCCTCACATAGAGACAGACCTACACAAACTTGACACATACTCGCACGCGTACACACATATATTACTTTCTCTACTGGTAAGTAGGGGAAGTATTGTATTCCACCCAAAAATTCGATGTCAAGATTTCGCCGGAAATACATGTTTTGAGGCCCCCTGAATCCAAAAAAAGCATTTTTAGAAAAAGGTCCGTGTGTGTGTCTGTGTGTCAGTCTGTCAGTCTGTCAGTCTGTGGACAGTATAACTCAAAAACGAAAAGTCGGTTAAAAACCAAAGTTGGCATTTAAGTTTAATGTCTTTCAAGGATGTGACACGAAGATTTTGAAGAAAATAGCTCCACTCTAAACTACCCTTTACATGGAAAATTTTTCGAAAATTTTGATTTTCTTGAAAAGGGCTCTAACGATTTTTACTCAAATGTCATATGTTTGAGATATTTTGATGACAAATGAAATGTATATCTTGAATTTTCTGGCTATAGTCGTATTTACTCTGAACGACTTTTGCATAGCTGGTAAACCGTTAGAGATAGACCAAATCATACTATACAAAAAATGTAGATCTTGCTAAAATACACAATTTATGTCTCAATAAATTTTCTTGTAGGGTGAACCATTTCGGAGATATTCCTTGTTATGTGTGTGAGTTTCGGAAAACTTAGAACTTTCGTGAAATGGGTCATAGTTGTTCATTTTTTGTATGTTACGTGTGCAAAGAGAACGGAATCTCAAAACGTTAAAAGATTTGACTATCGCACAAAGCCTACTGTATTCCAATATTCCCCTTGCACCTACAAAGAAATAAGCAATAAGATAATTTGTACAAATGTTTATTTTAACTAACACGAAGAAGATATAGGAATACGAGTTTGTAAGAATGGTTAGTACAAAAGTGGAGAAAGTCATGTGAGTGCAACACATCATTTTTTTAAAAATTGTTTTTGGGGCGATTCAGGGAGCCTACAACGTGTATTTCCAGTGGCCTTGGTATGGAATTTTTGGCTTGAATGCAATACTGCCTCTACTTACTTCAGGTAGGTAGTAGAGGAAGCAATAGATTGGACATTAATATTAGTTTTCTAAACCACGCATTTGAGAAAACCACGCATTTGAGAAAACCACTGCTGATTCCCAAACTGGAAAACAATATTAGTATAAACTATTGAAGAAATTTCGAGGAAGAGTCAAATGAAGCCAGAAGTATTTGGATAGAATAATGTTACTAGAAAGAAATCAACAAACGTTGATAAAACATGTCCTAAAACGTAATAAATATTAGCATTCTTGCAAGACGTGTATACCTCAAAAGACAACTTAGCTTCCTAATGATTTTCGTCTGTTATGTTTACTTCAAACTTCTCATTTTTATTAGTTTATGGAAATTATTAATTAATAATGCTTATTTGTGCCCACGAATGATACGTGTTGCCACTAACACCCTCCTTAAATTATAGCGTGTTTAATTTTCCTTTAATGCATCATAGGCGGAATATTATAACCATAGAGTAAGTACAGTACCGCTAGATGACCTTGGCACTACCAGGGAGAGTCCGTTTAAGGTGCCGACGGATAAAAGTTTGAAAACACGCAGGGCATTTACCCTCCGGACTGTGCTCTTTCTGTGGATGGCGGTCGTAGATTGTTATAGGAGAAAATTTAGCTTTTTTATTTTTGTGATAATTCCATTAATTCTACATCTTTCAACAAACAAACAAGTTTACTGGCTTTTCATGGACCAATGGACACTACCTTTATTGCGTTTACAAACTAGGAAATATGTGCTTTGTGTTATGTTCCTATATATTTGCTTCCATTTATTTAGGAAGGATATGTGATTTTAGACTGCTTCTAATAGTATTAAAGATAAATTTTTGTGTATTTTCTATATTAGGATTCATTTGTCTGTTTATACGTCTAGTGAAGTACGTTTTAAGTGTCTATAGGTACAGGAACCTTTCAACCAGGAAATACTTGCCAACTGCCAAATTACAAATAGACTAACAAGGTCTGTATATTAGAATAGAAAAGTTTAGAAACATAAAGTAGATTTATAAATATGGCTGTTAATATTCGTTCTGCTGTTACTCCACAGAGAATACGTGTAAAAATTGAAAACAGGAAAACAGACCTAGTAAAGTAGGACTGTCAGATTCTGCTTCTATTGTACGATTATGCGACATGTAGGTATTAATTTAATTTAAAACCTTTTGTTCAAATAATCAATTGTCTCTAATATTTAGTATCAAAATACCCGAGCAACGTCAATTTTATTGTAATTCTATGGATATATGTAGTGAACTTTCTGGAGTCCAAAAGTTTTAACCGTCTTTATAAGTAAGATGTTCTATATTTCCTCTATGTTGTGATCAAGTTTATTATTGATATATGGCCGCGCCGTAGCCGAGTCGTTAGACTATTCTCTTCTCACCAAAGCGGTCCGGGTTCGATCCCAGGTAACCGCATGTGGGATTCGTCGTGGACGTAGCGGCGCTGGGGCGGGTTTTCTCCGGGTTCTCCGGTTTCCCCCGCCATCTCATTCCACCCGTGCTCCATCTTCATTTCATGTATCATCAGTGTCACCGTCTGTGGTGCCGTAGTAGTAAACTCGGGTGTTAAACATTACACACACACACACACACACACACACACACACACACAAACACACACACACTTATTAATATATACTGAACATATAGAGAAAGGTACGTCCAGTGGAACATTAGAGAAGTTATGTACTTCTAAAGTGAAAATTGTGGAGTATCTTTATCAAGCGACGACAAGACCAAATAGAAAAGTCGTTCTCTATAGGGTTTTCCATATGTTGTCTATGACCTTCAGGGTCATCTCATTCCACTGTACCGATTTCTGAGGGAAGGCATCCAGAGGGTGGAGTCCGTTGACGGCGATGGTACGGTGAAGTGAGAATGATAGTGCTATGACAGGACCCAGAGCTTTTACCATGGACTCCAAACCATTGTGACACCACCGCACATCAAAACAGGCTCAAGGTCAGCCACCTCACACCACTACGTTGCTAGGCAATGTGGCCAGCGTTAATAAGCGGCAGGAACAAAGACCGGTTCTAGACAGTGTGAAAAGCCTCGAGAAAATGTATATTTCCAGAGAAATCGACGGGACCTAATGCTCGGCTATGTAAGCGAGTATAACGGGCAGATAATCCATTTGTTAAAGTAAATAAGTTAGAATTGAGAAAATTACGAGGGAGCCATATTTATGTCAAGGTTACGATAACGATAAAATGGAGAACTGTGTGTTGTGATTCAGTTTTAGAAGAAATAGTGTGACATTAAAAGTAGTGGGACTTGTCATTTGTCACACAAATCTATTACAGCGTGGGGATACTTCACATGATCTAGTCAGAGGTGAAGGCTTCGATAGCACCGACCTAAAATCGCCACCCCAGAGCCGAAAATCGAGCCACTGACCCTCAGCACGAGAGCCGTGAATGCAACCACTGAACTACACCATATAGAAAGATATAAATGTTCTTTAATAGTTACTTATCAAGAAATGATCCATAATTCGGACAATTGGTCCCTAAAAACATCTGCAGGCTATGATACATTTTCAGAATTTGAAAAATTCCTTGGGCATGGAAGGTCAAGATTATAAATACCGTATTCACAATTAAAGGAAATTAATTACATCGTTGTCAGCCGATAACGCCAGATATAAGTCAGCTATGAACCAGAATAAGTTCAATCCCATGGTTTAAAGTTATCACTTTGAAATTTATAAGCTCGGCAACAGTGGTATGAGCTCCCAGACATCTACTATTTGGCCTTGATTTGGCCCTATGAACACAGCAACCATCTTACGGTATCTTTAATAAAGTTCACGCCTGAATCAATATACAAATGCACAAAATTCTTTTTGCGTGTCATTCTTTCTTAACAATTTTGGATCGCGTATAGTGTTTATACATAGGCACCATTCTTGTGGGTTGGTGTATGTAGTTTTATTTAATTTATCAACTAATATTTTATCTGATAATTGATTTTGTAATAAACGCTAAAAACTGAACTACAATAAACGTTTGTGTGTCAATGGAACTTTCTCCGTCCAAAATTGAAAACATGAGCTTCTGTTTGTGACCATAATTTATGTTGTTCTTACTGGTATGTGCTTTATTATGCGCGAATAAACATGTCGATTCAACACTAACGGAACTTAGTAGGCAATTTTGGGATTTAAACAAACGTTTAAAAAGCATTTTGTTTTAAATTCAGTTGTATATTAATCTATCAAATTGCCAAAACACTTGCACCACAGAAAAACAGTTCAGAACTAGACTATATCATTGTCACTTGAAAGTTAAACTCATTTGCATAACCACCAGTGAGCCATATTTTGAAAAGCTAAACAAGCAGAACACTTAAATCCAGGAGCATCAATCTTGCTGTAAGGGACTTATAACTTGAACAAGACTTAGGTATCAATTATCGCTGTGTCCTATACGAAATAAACTACTGCCTGTAAAATCGCATTAACCGAATGATGCATGTTTTACACCCTATGCGGAATACTAAAACTGCGAAATGTTATGATATATTCAATGTTCATTGATGACGGATGGATATTTATAGCATTTCCATTTTAAGCTAAGGATGAACCTCAAGACTAATACTTAACCCTGATACTATGTCATTAGTAGCACTATAATTTTGGAGGAATAGCGCCTCCAGTAAATGTATTTGGATTCTACTAGTATTCCAATTATTTTTTTTCTATAATTAAAAGTCTTATCTTATACATGCTTAGTCATATATAATCACTATTTACTATTGTAAAATTATATCTTCTTCGAAACCGTGGCCTATTTCTGTTCCACTAACCTAACAGATGTTGCTTCTGTTATGGAATTTACTAAATTTAGTGTAGAGGAAAAATTCTTTTGATTTCATGCTTCTTCTAGAACAGCTACAGTCCTTTTTAATGCAAAATTTTGACTTTGTCAAAATATTTCTTTCGTTTCCATCTATCTTGGATGGACTTGCTGACTAATCCACAATTTTCAATTCCTTCATAGCTTATGCTATATAGACCTTTAGCATGACCGAATTTTCCCTCAAAGAAGCAAAATCGCTTAAAGGCTCAAAATAAGGAATTGTTATTTAAAATTTTAGCAGTCCGGGTAGTGAACTTCGAAATAATTTATTTTTACTTCAGAATTGGGAATATTCTGTAAGAAGAATTCCAAATGGCGGCACTATTTGTTATCCCAAAATCCAATTCTGCTGTTACAGCTTGCGATAAAGTGCTGCTATATTATGGGGTGTTACCATTTATCAATTTAAATATAACGGAAAATAAATTCGTTTCCTTTTGTTTCCTCTTTGAATTTGAATTGCAAATATAGGTAAAGCGTATCAGTTTACCAGTTCAATTTGTATACTAAATAGGAAAGAGGCTAATTATAGTAGACCGCCATTCAAAAATACACTCATGATGCAGACTGCAGCATGAGTAGGTGATACAAATTTATACATAAATCGATACTTTTGTTCATTACTATAATGGATGAAGTCAATTTCGCCTTATATCTTTGGAAGCAAATGCCATCCACGAAGAGTGAAAGTATTTATTTAACATGTAAATGTAAACCCCGCGCGACAGCCCACGAAGGGCCAAGGCCTACCGCCCAGCCGCTGCGTCCCCCACCTCTGCCCACTACAGGCGTCATTGGTGAGGTGCAGTACTGGAGGGTGGGACGTGGTCAGCGCCCCGAGCCCTCCCGGCCAGTTATGCGGTTTTCTCGACCTGGGGCCGCTACTTCTCCATCAAGTAGCTCCTCAATTGGTCCCCCCGGGACCTAACGAGGCTGAGTGCACCCCGTGCCAGACCTCCCAGAGGGGATAAAAT
This sequence comes from Tenodera sinensis, assembly GCA_030765045.1. Lineage (NCBI taxonomy): Eukaryota > Metazoa > Arthropoda > Insecta > Mantodea > Mantidae > Tenodera > Tenodera sinensis. The sequence goes on from CM060962.1 coordinate 105,266,859, forward strand.
TCCCATGCTGGTACCGGGGATCGAACCCGGGTCCTCCGCGCCACAGGCAAGCCTTATTTAACATGTGTCATATATTAAAAGTTGAAAATGTGTACCTACACCTAGCCCAACTGCCAATACCAAATGCAGCGTACAAAGTGGTTCAGCTACTAAATGAAAAACAACAACAACAACAATAATAATAATAATAATAATAATAATAATAATAATAATAATAATAATAATAATAATAATAATAATAATAATAATGATAATGATAATGATAATGATGATGATGATGATGATGATGATGATGATGATGATGATGATGATAATGATAATAATAATAATAATAATAATAATAATAATAATAATAATAATAATAATAATAATAATAATAATAATAATAATAATAATAATAATAATAATAATAATAATAATAATAATAATAATAATAATAATAATAATAATAATAATAATAATAATAATAATAATAATAATAATAATAATAATCATCATCATCATAAGCATAAGCATAAGCATAAGCATAATAACTCAAAATAATGCTAAAGAGATAGACAGGTGGCACAAGTCAAGACAGAATACTCCGAAGCTTACTTACATTTTATTATAAAAGCTTTTCCAGGAGGTATCGTATTTATAATGCATTCGAACCATTGCTGAATACGTTGGAAGCCGAAACATAACCATGAAAATAAGAAAAACTTAGGCAAAGAGCCATATTGGACATAGGTACTATTCAATCCTTTATTGAAGATTAAGGTCGGAGCAGCTTTAAGAATAATTCTAACATAAAATTTATTTACGAAGCTATAATTTACAAACTTCTACAGCACAGAAAATATCTAAACCTTTTTATTCTTCGGATTTTTTTTATATATATTTATGCTGACTTCACTGAAACATTGACAAATATAACTACACTGTAATACAAAGAGACAATCAACTCCACTTCTGCAACCTTGGTATTGCATGACGTAAAGTCAAGTGTGTTTCTGAATATCGTTTACTTTCTGTAACCTGAAAATGTAATTAAAGGCTTCCATAAGCTACCATACATCGCTCCACTATTGCTGTACATCAAAGAAAATAGACACGACACGAAACAATGGGCAGCAACTAGATACAGCTATATTTTTAGTAAAAGAAACAAAATGAGAGAAGCCACGCGTGGCCCTATGGAGACCCCTGTCATAGGGTCAGCTATTATTCTAATCTGAGGAAGGAAATGATGGGCCGGCCTGCAGGTTTCTAGCGGACAAGTAAGCTATTATTTTCATAAAGCCTCGCCGGCCGACCATCCGCCCGATCACATGGGATATCTTCCTCTACGCGCGTTGCAATCACCATACCAAGAAGCACGCATTTTTAATAGAAGTTGATAATCTGTTCGTTGTTTAGGGAAATGTGGAAGGTAATCTAATTTAAATGGAACTCCTGACCCTAATGGATCAGTAATGGAAGTCTCCAATAAGTACTAATAGAATTTTAATAGCCATTAGGTAGTCATGATATTTTTATATAATAATGAGCTTCCACAAGATTGATTTCATTTTAGCACAGCAGTCATTTTCTCCCGAAGAAAACCGATTTTATAGAGCTACTGATAAATTACTTCTCAAAGGTTTCACCTCACCGATTCTGTATCGTGTATCTTACACTCCTTTAAATTATGCATGATTGAAAGCTATCCTTAAAGTGCTATTAGCCGCGTTAAACCTAATTTCCAATAATTTGCAATTTTCAAGGTCTTCATCCTATTGGACTTGTTTAGATTGTTATGCATTATTATGGAGATATGATAATTAACAGATATCACAATTTTGTATGCTAGAAATATCATTAAAAGGGAGGAACTTCCGATGTTGAGCTCAAGTATTTAAGCAGTTAGCTTACAAATGTATTGTCAAACGGGTGTAGAGCATGCAGTTTTCGGAGATACTAGCCCTTGAGATGAAGTAAATGTTTACATATGGATGAAAATTTACAGTTTCAGGTTGAAGAAGCATTAGAATCATATAAACTGAATGTTTCTCTGTTTTTTAATTGCCTGTGGCAAACAAACATTAATGTAACATGAAGTAAACAACTTGTGGAAATGGAAACGCAGAATCAGACTGAAAAATAATATGACACAGCAGAAATTTGAACCACAGAACCACAGGAGAAATTTACGATGCCGTTACTCTAATCATGTGAACTACATGCCGGTACGAAATTACATTCCCCAAATTATTTGCATTTCCCCCGGTAAATTACAAAGTGTTCTAAACGACATTTTGGAATAAAATATTCCAATGGTGATTTACAATCTCATAAGTAATTTAAGTTCCAAGCTTAACCACTATTAGATATATTAATGGTAATTGTTCTTTCACACATGGCATGCGTAGCCTAAAATTTGAAAGTCGAATACGACTAAGAAATTCAATATTAACATTCTTTATTAAGATACAGTCTGAGAGCACGTAATGCACTTTTCTTTTTTTTTTTTTTTTTTCTTTTTTTTTTTTTTTAAATTAACGTCCTCCAACATTGTGTCATATCGGACAGTACGTAATGCACATTAGACTATGTGAAACATACAATAAAAGTAACACTTAAAAATCCTTTCATACGTTTCAATGCTAAATATTTTATTTGTTTTAAAATGGCTAGTTAATGAGCCCACTGGAGATACTAACAAATTAACTCTTGAAAGTAAATATGTGGTACGGAAATTCATTGGCTGCTTTAATGCCATACGTTCTAAGTTATGTGAGTTTTACGGAGTCTGCTAAAAGGAATTTGAAACATATTTTGATATTTTACCAACCGAGTAGGCGAGTTGGTTAAAGCACGGGGTCGTGAACGCGGGACCTGCGCCTCAAATCCCACCGGGTCCCTCCTCCCTATTGAAGTTCTTTCCAGGCTTTCCTCGATATTTATAACTGGCAAATGTTGGGGAGCTATCCAAAATCTAGGCCTATGGTGCCATATGTAGTAAAAGCTGGTGCTAAGCACATGTAAATTTTGCCATATGTCCATACGTTTTAACCAAATGTTAGCTGTTCCATTGTAAACAGACTGTTTTTAAACACTTCAAACTTCTCCTTTTTCGAAAATTAAACCATTTTAACGGTATTTCCACATAATTTTCTCTTCTACTCATATTTAGCAGCAGAGTCTAAGAAGAAGAAGGAAACAGAAAGATAGCGTAAAATAAAACAGGCTTTGAGGAATAACATGACAGCCACAAAATTACTATACATTATTCTAAAATTGCAAACGAAATCATTGTATACCTATTGCAAAATAAATGGAAATGCGTAATAATTCCTTTCTTTTGTTAAAACCTGGTTCTAGGAAGTTATTTCAGAATAGTGTCCCTGGCTATTCTGGTCGAGAAGACCGCATATCCGGCCGGGAGGAACCGCGGCGCTGACCATGTCCCACCTCCAGTACTGCACCCCACTCATGATGCCTGAGGTGGGCAGAGGTGGAAGACGCAGCGGTCGGGCGGTAGGCCTTGACCTGGATGGGCTATTGTGCCACGGGGTAGTCCTGGCCTATTTGAGTATCAGTGTTTTTTATTTTGTTGTTTAACGACACTGTCAATTGTCAGGATCACATCAGCATCGCCGGTGTGACGGAATTTCGTCCCTCAGGAGTCCTTCTACATGCCAGCAAATCTATTGACATGGAGCTGTCGTTTTTAAGCACACTTAGAAACCATCGGTCTGGGCCGGACTTGAACCCACGACCTTGGGATCAGTAGGCTAACGTCTAACCAAAAGAGCCACCCAGACCGACAGTATCAGTGGTGTGGCAAAGAAAATGACGTGCCGCTCCAGTAAAACTAAAGAACAGGAGGGTAATTTATTCATTGACTTATGCAAAGAATTATTTACGTATAAAATACACACACGGTTCACTGTGAAGTTTATATCGCACAGAAGTACCTTGAAACTTTAATCCATAAGCTTGGCATTGCAAATCACATCTTCTGAGCTGCATATGCATCAAATAAGTAAAACCTTGTAAATTTCCAATAGTCAGTCGAGAGAACATATACTACAAGAGAAATGAAATGTGCTCAATGTTACAGCTGCTTTCAGTGAACCGTGCACCTATATGTATGTATGCTCCTCTACATTTCGTCTCGGAATAGCGTCTCGAGATAGCCAAGTGCATTGAGCCAGATATCAAATCTTATCTTAGAATCTGAGGGCTTAAAGAGTCTGTCTTTGTTTCGAGAGGTAGGTACCTGGTTTTAGATGACATTAAAAGCTCTTTCTCACCAATGTTAAATCTGCTAATTTCGTGATCCATTATCTCACAAACTATTTAAAATATCAGACAAAATTATTACAGGAGTAGATGGCATGCCTTCAATGTTCCCTGATCTACTTTTGCACAACAATTTTGTTTATTAAGGAAGATAATTGTTTTTCTTTAATTGGACTATCTTTTATTAAAATTTGTGTGCAATTATTTTTAAACACGAAAAAATACATTAACACCAAAGAAGACCCATGACAGTACCTAAGAGGTTTAGCTATCTTCAATAGTTTGAGAGAACAGAGGTCACTTACTGCAGAAACCATTGTTCATAGAAAACTCTGTTCAAAGCAAAAGTTAAGAGAACAAGCTGGGATATATTTGTAAAGAAAGGAACCACCTCATTCGAACATACAGCAGCTACAACAATGAACAGGTGTACCAATTTGTAGAGCAAACCTGTCCCTAAAGCACGGCCTCTACTCCAAAGTGTGTGGAAGTACAAAATGGCAGATGTACACAGTTTTTAAAAAATACAAGTATTGCGCCCACAGTGATAAAATATACAAGAAATTAAATAGACAATTCCAATCAATAAGCTTGCTGAAAGAATTGGTGTCATTTTTAGGTAATTTGCATCACATTTTAGTCTCCTTAAATCATTAAGTTTGATAAAACTTTTACTTTAAATAATACCATATGTCAATTGTTTCTCAACGCTAGTAATGTTAGCCGATTCGCCTGGCCTTAAAACATAGGTAGATAACTGGAGTATAACATTTGTCTCCACTAACAAAGTAAGCAAAACGGGATAAAGACTAAACGAAACAATAAATTGCACCTTTTAAAACCAGCCTGCATGTCAACTAACACAATTCCTGTTTTAATAACATTCATTTATTGTTACAGTTCAGTAATAGTTCGTAAAATTCATTTACACAGAATTATGAGATTCCGTAATATTTTACTTACTGTTTATAGCAGCCTTTATGTTGTTTAAATTTCAAACAAGGATATTGTGGCGTATGCCGTGAAATCTTATAGGAAGGTGCCAATCCAGGCAATTAGCATAAAATAAAAGTGCACTAAAGCGCTTCAGTCAATTTTCAGATGACTAACATTGTGTCCCTATGATTCTGAAGAGTCGTTACCCGACCCGACCTTCCGTCTACACCACCGATGACTACTGTCACGACACATTTTACTACTAATACCTACATTAAGGCTTAAGTAATTGCACTCCAGTGCAGTAGCCCAAACTTTGTATCATGGTTGTATTCTGCTACTAATGGTAATATAATAAAATAAAGGGAATGTGTTTATTTCCTTGCGCCGAGACGCAGTAAGTTACTTTGAAAAGCTTTACGATCGCATTCCTAATAGGGAAGATTTCCATAACGAACTGAGCGGTAACATGTGCATCAGTCTCTTGCAGGCATGGTTTGCCACAGTGGTGACATACACATTTCAAACGCCCATTATGTTTTTATGAAAGTATATAAACTTGAAAATTATGACAAAAAATTTGATTTGTTGCATTCATAGGACCTTCTCTAACCTCAAACGTTTAGTTTTATACAGTTTCTTTAAACTGTTCGTACGAAAGCTTATTTTTACGTCTACTTCATGAAAACCAGGATAAACTGTTATTTGTTATAATCATAAGACTTTCTGGAGACATTTTCAGAGTAATTGGCACAAGCTTACTCTCTAAGAGGTAATTTAAATGAAAACGAGCACTGAAAATAAAAACTGCTGTCAGTTTAATGATTTTAGTGTTCGCGTCATTCATCTTGGGATAACTAAAATTTATAGCTACACAAAGTCTGTGTTTTTCAGAGTTTTCGACATTTTCCTCAGCTTGGTTAACTTGGCAATTTTATGAAACCCATCTTGCTAAAACTTTTAATTTTAATAGTGCTACCACATTAATATAACTGTAAACTAATCCGAACTACAGTGATGAAATCCTGTACTTAACTACTGCATATTCTTTTTTTCAAATTTCTCTAGGGCAAATTTAGTTATATGAATCATTAATTAACCTGTTTTCTTGTTCAGAAAAAAACATAAAATACTTATAGTGAACCTTTCCTTTTAGCTTTAACTCCATTAAATTGATTAGTTCCAGAAAACTAAAATTAAATATTTAAAGTTTATGAAAAGTTATGTATGACATTTAGATTGGTGTTATTTTTTAAAGAAATTAAAATATTTAAAAGGTGGAATCTGGACTAAAAAATTCAATGCCATAGCCGGGATTTAAACCGCGGATCTTCCGCTTATCGAGCGGCTGCTCTAACCACTAAGCTACTATGACCAACTTGGCACTATGGCATTAAATTCCCCAGCCAATTCGTACTTTCCCGGTAAACCAAAAGGGAATCTCACATCAGAGAGAAATACGCCAAGTGCGACTTACAAACATTACCCACACACGGCTTGTGTGTTTAAAAACACCTGCAGTAAGTTTGTTGGCACAATAAATAATGATTAAAATATTATTTTTAGTAGACAATTGTAATTTTATGGTTCAATTTTTCCAAAATAGCCACGAGTTTCTCACAAAATAATTTATGAAAATTTAGACTGTCCTCCGGATATACCTATTTGCAGCCAAAGATGTTGGCAAGAGTACGAGTTTCCTGGTGTATAAGGCTTATTATCTATATTAATTACATGCGACAAATTAAAGATAACGTATAATCAATTATGGCTGCACAAAACTTCCATTTGGGAGACAATAGCGAACTTAAATTTACTAGTAACTACTGTGTAAATTTAGGTAAATTTATGCGTTTCTCATTAGCAATAAACACGGTCCAAGTTTTACCCTTTATTTATAACCGTTCGTTGCCGACAGGTGATTTGTAATTAGACTATGCATACCGTATAACACTAATACAGTACGCGGCCTGAAAGAATATAAGGACTCCTCACTTACCTGATGAGTCAGTTAAGATAGTGTAGTAGTTAGAATAGAATAGTTAGGCAAAGAATACAGGAACGTGTCCACGAGTATAAATAGTGAATTTGCCTGTCATGTTTAGTATGTTTTGTAATTATTCTTTGTTTCCTTTATCGCGTATTTTGAACTGTTTGTTTTGCGCTATCAATTATGATACACCCTGTATATCATTATCATTTAAGAAACCAGAAAGTGCATGTAACGCTTGAGAGGCTTACATCTCGAAATGTGTGTGTATTAGAAAATCTGCAGCTTAGAATGCGGTTTTATATACCTTAAACTGATTCAGCGCGATTATACATTATACATACACCGTTTATGGGCGTATACAGTACGCCAAAACTAATAAATATAAATGTCACTGTCCGGACTGTACCCGATAATTACCTTTTTTTTCTATTTATTTAATGTCGCTTTAACTTATCTGTCATATCGCGACAGTAATTACTTTATTGGTATGGCCAAAATCCAACATCTTTAAATGAAGGAAGCAATGTTTACTTACGGACACGCTCGCTTTAGAATATTGAAGGAATTAAATTTATGAATAGACTGATTCCGGGTTTTAAGACTATTAACGATGAGCTACCTAAAAAGGGAACAGGAGCCAAGATTCTTTTAAACTTGGAATGTAGTTTTGGGAAAATTCTTTAAATCGAACTCAGAATTATGGTCATGTGAGATTATTGTTTAAAATGAAATACATAAGGGGAATGGAAAAATGAAGATATGCATTGAACCAAATAAGCATACATTTCTTATAGTTGTACCTATTTGACAGATTACTGTTAAACAATGTTAGTATACTTGTGGATACGTTTTTGTAAAATTAATTTTCATATTGTGGCAGATAGTCTAAGAAAAATAATTTTAAAAACATCGGTTTCTTTTTCTCATAAACTACTTCAATCAGAGAGTTTGGTGTTTTTATTACCCATGAAGACATTCTACAAGAATGCAGATGTAATATTTTAGCTTTAAATATTCTCTCTCTCGCTCTCTATTTTTCTCCCCCCCCCCCTCTCTCTCTCTCTCTCTCTCTCTCTCTGTCTCTCTCTGATGTAATTTAAATGGGATATTTGCTTAAAATTTAACGTTCAACACTAAAAACATCCGAATCAAAATATATTTGGATTTTATTACACTTATCATATTATGCTATATCGATTGTCAATTTTACCTTTTAGTTTTTACATTTTCTGAAGAAACGGCACACAGGGTTAGACATATGCGGCTTCGAAGTAACCTGAATTTAAACTTAAATTGAGGCAAGTCAGTTTTTATAAATTTTGTAAAATTACTCATTAGTTTCATCCAGTTTACTAATCGACTAACTACTTTCTGTAAGTCTGAGGCCAGAGGGAATGATAATTAAATTTACTTTCAAAGTTTCATAAGATTTTCTAAAAGTATTAAAAATCCCAAGAGTAAATCAAATTTGAAAGGATTTACATTTCTTTTTATTAACGTTTAACGGTTTAAATACTTTAGGTACTGAGCAAGCCTGAATCATGAAAAATCCCAGAATTTATTTTCATATTTTCAAAAACAAATTTGAAGCTTATACGCTTCTAAGTTCTCTTGACAATATCTGCATAAACTTCTATTGATTTTAATATTTATGTGAAGGGTGCTGTATTAATCTACAAGAATTGCATTAACGCAAAAATAAGAAACTCTTAATTTAAAATGTAATTCCACAATGTCTTGGTTGAGAAGAGCGTACTGGAGTTGGAATATTATTAGTTGCTGCGTAATTGTTAAGCAAAGCATATTTATGAATACATTGTTGGATTATAGCCAGGAGGAGAAACAAATGGCGTGAAGGTATGCTATACTGTCGCACTGATAATGATATTCTAATTCAGTTTAAGTGTTGTAACGCATCGTGCCCACGTGATTTATTGCATCGATACGTTTTCATTATCGATATCTATCGGCGGTCGTGCTACGAAGGGGGTATCGGCGCTGTCCACTTTCACTGGATTTTGGGACAGCCCACGCCTCCTAAACCCCCAATTATGAGCGATAAACCCACCACAGATATGGGTATCTCATATCCGTCTCATACTCCCAAGGTAAACGCTAGTAAACACTTTTCAATAACCAGAACGTGCTCTGTAAATAGGACGGTGCCATTGGCTTTGTTCTCGAAAGGGAAGACAAATGAAGAAAATCCGAATCTCAGTATTGATGAAAATCTCAAGTTTTATTTTCTCATCAAGTCAGTTATAATATGATGCATGTAAATAAGTAAAACCAGAAAACCTGAATGATGCTCTTGATGCTATGCTACATATTCCTGCAACATACAATGTGTACAGCTTAATAAGTTAATGCTAGCGATTACCATGCTAGCCTCCGATTTCTAAGATTGCGGGTTCAAACCCACGATGGACAATGGAGTTTCCCAGATTAAAACTCCTTATCATGATCTCCTTGGGAGGGAAAGTACAGCTATTGTGCCAGTGTAGTGTTTATTTGCAGGTAAAAGTGCCTCATACCTGGAAAGAAAACATCCCTTAGCAGAATTATCGGCCGTTGCACGTCCGTAGCGTCCTGCTTCTCTCCGTGGCGCTATGTATCGGAGGTGGGCTCATCACATGCCATAATGGGCAATTATTAGAGCAACTAGTGACTGTAAAAACTTACCTGGTTACAAAAAGTAGAGCTAAAGGTGTGCTAGAAAACTACCTAAGACATTTTCAATAAATTTTACAGAACAGTTTCGAAACGCCTGAGTGAATTATATTAAAAATGCCATCCTTAGAACATATGACACAGCTTGGAACGCTAAACTTCCTTGCATCACGAGCTCTCCGCTTCTGCTTAAAGTAAGATTTTGTAAACGAATGGAAGCACTGGAGCTTAATGAGAAAATCTGATGGTGAGTACTAGGTAATAGGGGCCATGATGTAGGAACACCTCTTACAATGCGTTCCTGGAATTGCACTCCATTTCAATAAAAATAAAGCACTGCACTGTATACAAACGTGGCTTTAAGCAAACTTGTAACGGTCTTATATCTGGTGTACCATATAGCAGTTAAAATACACCAGCTATTATTTCCGAAACGGTAAAAAATGTTGTGACGCCGGCCGACGGCAGCGGCAATACAACAAAGGCTCGGGGCCAGACTGCCTCACATCACTGCCGGTACGTGTATCAAAGATGCTCAAGACCAGGCTGCCTCGCGCGACTCTTTGTGAACATGTGACAACAATGAGCGCGGCACCTCAAAGGGGATTTCGAGACTATCCAGAAGCGTCCGGCAGCCGGCGTATTTATAGAAATTCCAGAAAGGTGAAGTTCAAGAAAGATCCGTGTTGCGGATATAAGGAGGCGAGGCAATGAGAGTGGAGAGCCAGTCAGCTTTTAGTTTTGCTGTGTGTGTCAGCTGCGTGTGTGCGGTCGCGTCGAAAGGAAGATAGCGAAGCAGTTAGTGAGTGTCCAGTGATTGCATCTTCAAAGTCAGCTGTTTGAGAGACAGAGAACGTGAAAAAAGACAGAAAGGAGTGAGCCAAGGTTACGACAGGAAAAATGTTTCGAGTTGTAATATCACGAAGGCCTGAAGACTGTGTTAACGACAAAAAAAGAACTGTGGTGTTGTGCATTTAGTTAGAAGAAAATAAATAAGAAAAAAATAATTAGACTGGGCTTTTGTTGTTTTTGTCACAATATTATTTACTTCGCACTCAAATTTGTCTACGGCACAATACTACATGGTTTAGTGAGCTCTGTATTTTCCTTAGGAACTCTTTACACAGCTTTATGGTTTTGCATCTATAGAAATTTCGTTAAGGATGAAGAGGATTTCGCAACCTCCTTTGAGAAAATTGAAGTAATGCATGTTATTCTTGTTCTCAATAATATAAACATTTGACACTTTATCAAGCTATTTATAACATTTCTGAGAAAATAAAGCGTGAACACTTTTACTTGTAAAGAGTTCGCTCTGGCAGTGAACGTTCCCTAAAAATGTTCTACCTTTAAGATGTCCTACCCTTTAAATTTACCTGAATCGGTTTAAAACATGCTATTAATTGCAGTTTTCTGTTTTTGCTTATTTTAAAAATCGAATATCTACAAGTAGACATCCACGTTAGCATTTTTTCAAAATAGGTTTTGAAGTTCAGTGGAACTAAAAACCTACATTTCTATTGAAATCTCCAAATGAAAATGAAGTAGAAAAAGTAAACATCTGATTCGTTCACTCACATGACTTTCTCTACTCTTGTACCAAATATTCTTACAAACTCTTATTTCTATATCTTCTTCGTGTTAGTTGAGATAAAAATTTGCAGAAATTATCCAATTGCTTTTTTCCTTGTAGGTCCAAGGGCAATATAGGAATACAGTAGGCTTTGAGTGATAGTCAAATCTTTTAAAGCTTTCAAATTCCGTTCTCTTTGCACGACTAACATAAAAAATGGGTAGCGATGTTCAATTTGACAAAAGCTTAAGTTTTCTAAAACCCACACAAATAACAAGGAATATCTCCGAAATGATTCACTCTACAAAAAATAATTTGGACATAAATTGTGTTTTAGCAAGATCTGCATTTTTTGTACAGTAAAATTTGGTCTACCTCTTACGATTTACTAGTTAGCAAAAGTCATCCAGAATAAACAGGTCTACATAGGGTACCAGAAAATTAAAAATATAAGTTTCGTTTGCCATAAAAATATCTCAAACATATATTTTAATCAAAATCGTTAGAGCCATTTTCGACAAAATCAAAATTTTTGAAAAATTTTCCATGTAAAGGGTAGTTTAGGGTGGAGCAATGTTCTTGAAAGTCTTCGTATCGCGTCCTTCAAAAACATTAAACTTAAATGCCAATTTTGGCTTTTAACTCACTTTTCGTTTTTGAGTTATGCTGCCCACAGTCACACCGACACACACACGCGCTGACCTTTTTCTAAAAATACTTTCTTCTTTGGATTCAGGGGCCTCAAAACTTATATTTCCGCTGAAATCTCGACACAAAATTTTTGGGTGGAACACAATACTTCCTCTACTTACTATAGGTAGTAGAGAAAGTAAAAATACGCCGAAATGGACCAAAGTAATGACATATGACGCAAAACCCGCGAGGGTTAGCTTTGTTTTCTCCGCAACTTTGGCTTGTAAATTCGACTTTTTAATGTGCAGTCGATTAGCTCTGAATTACTTCAGAGAGAGAAGACACAGATATAAACATTGGGTTGCTTAAATGCAGCATTAAAAGAAAGCCTTAATTAAGTTGTTTCGCTATTAAATCTGGTATAACCACACATTTCTTCACTAATACCGCAAGTGTGGATACCGTCACGGTTATTTAATGAAGCTTAACGAATTCTTCTTTCCATTATAATTTTAAGACAAGAAATGCGAGTTTAAAATGAAAGAATCAATGTTATTGCTAACAGAAAAAAATAATAAGAAAATAAGAGGATTAACAATTAACAAATAAAGGATATGACACCCTTATAATGAACAAGCTAAACTCTAAACGAATAAAACTAAATAATTTGTACGATAGCTATCTTGTTTCCTGCCAAAGCATCCTGCAAGATTAAGGATATCCATTTCTTAAATTGGTAAATATCTATAATTTCACTTAGGTATACTTCAGATTATAATACAGCAATCAAGGTTTAAGGATTAATATGTACCTATTCCACACATTCCAAATTCCACACACATTTACAAATTAACGATGCAGTTGTTTTATGGGAAAAAAGAATATTTTATAATTAAAATTACTGTCAGAATATTGATAAATTGTAGAGAAAATGTTTAATAACCCTACTAGTTTGGGAGAAAATAAATGTTAAATACGTGGCTTAAATTTTTTGTTTAAAGGATACACATCATGAGTATTTAACAACATTAGCAATAAGTACATTAACAAAATTCATCTTCTTATTTTTATCTTATTTATGAGAAGGTACAATATAAAATTTGATTTAGTTTATGTCGACAAATACATTGTGTGGAACAACATAAAGGTGAATTTGGCAACAAATGGAAATCTGGTTAAGAGTTAAAAATGGCAACTCTATAACACTGCTTCAGATTTTTAGAAAGTATTTAGTGCATATAAAGGCTCTCTCTTTCTTCTTGCTCTGCTCCTCTACAGCCAATTTAATATTTGGAGATTCCTGAGGTCTCTCTTGAACAGTCTGTTCATTTTAACGTAAGCAAAACGACCCTTGATGTATTACATTTTTATAGGAAATTAGGCTACAAAAGCTAGAGAAAACTATAAAGTTGAAGATTTGGGGTCTTTAATAACAATAAAGTTCATTATTTATGAATTTTGGCAATTTTTTCTTTTTCACAGATGCGTACGTATACCTAAATGAACTAAATCGAGTCGTCAGTGTTCTGGCTTCTCAACCCAGGGTTTGATTCCCTACCCCTACCCTCCACAGATTCTGAAAGTACAACTTTGGGAATGAATGTGACTGTCTTTCAACTTAGAATTGATTAAAAACCCAACATTAAATAACCTAAAGTCAACGAGATGTTCTCAAGTCAGAGACCCTGATAGACGTTTAAGGGGGACTACACAAATGCAACAATAGAAATAAAACACCAAGGTACATTTCTTGAAAACTATTTTCCATCGACATAGAAGATTAAAACAACAGATTGACTAGCAGCACATTGAGATACTTTACACCCTCTTACTGAGATAAACTTCCTTTGTGCATCTTCGGACACAAGGCGGTGCTGAATGCGGTCTCTTGTATCTTAACCGCCGTCTCTGCTCGCTGAATGGCTTATGTACCCGCCTCCCAAATCTAACAAGACAGAGACGGAAACTTTCATGAGTAAGATTACAAAACCCATTAGAAAACGTGCAGTTGTATCTCTCAATAGCTTTGATTGAATGATACAGGCGTTGAAAGCCGCGCCCGACCGCAGCGGTCATGCCTGAGGAATGCAAGGTCGGATTCCCTCACCTCTTGCGTGGAATCCTACAAATTTATCTACTCCCCATTCTAGTGCCTCAACTAAGTGTAATTAAAACCTGCATCTCTTCCCTGCACTCAGTCCAGTTCAACAATGACTTCACAGTAACGAACTAAAAAGGCAAAATAATGGAAACTTTAAAAAAGAGTTAAAAATGCATATATTTCATTTGTGAGATGGCTTCAACGACACAGCCCGCGGAAATAATTTTCTGAAATTTTGCTCTGACTAATATAACTCTTGTGCTAAAGGTCCCTGCTTGGATTCCCTGCTGGAAGGTGGACATTTTTCGCTACCTGAGATGATTCCTTGTCCTCTTCGAAGTCTAGAAATATGAAGGAGTGTGAATGTGTATGTCTGTATGAAGTAATATATAAAAACCAAAGAAAAACAACTGTATGCGAGCTAACGCCACTGTCGATAAGAAATATGTTCCAAAGGTATGGCACCACAAGCTGTACAAACGGTGGATACTAATGAGACATGAAAGGAAATTTGGAAAGAATGATTCCAGACCCAATTTTATCAAACCTTCCCGGCATTTGCCAATTATGAGGACTGGGAAATCCTGGACGAAGCCTCAGTCAGCGAGGACAGTGCTGAAGGGATTTCAGCTGCAGACTTACCATCCACGAGTTCATGCTTAACAGCCTCGAGAAAGAATCTTAAACCTGATAATTCTGATATTGTAAATGCTTTCTAAGATATTTAAACTACCTTGCTTCTATATTGAAATACAAAATGATCCATTTGGGTAGTCACAATACTATTTGTTATTCTGTAATTCCTAAATACATTCTAGAAGGACGGGGGGGTCCTGTACCGTCTTGATGCTGCATTAAAACAAAACAGTTTACTTTATAACACTAAAATTAACAAAATGAGGTAAATGCTTATTAAGGAATACTAAATATTTGCACCACATGGCTAGGCAAAATACATCCATTATAACCGGTATCTTGAAATAGACCGATTATTTGGCCTCCGATTTCTCCATGTATCCCAAATTCTTCCACTGCAGTTTTGTGAACAGAGTAGTGAATTTCACAGCGACATGGCCTGAAGGAGTTGTTCCTGAGATTCCACGTCTTACATGGCAGCAATTAGCCTTAGTCGACGTTATAATTCGATCTAAACAAAACGCTCATCCTTCTAGAATAGATTTAATAACATTATATACAATGTATTCTTACGTTACAACACCTGTATGTTTAGTCTTTCAGGACGGATTTTCCTGTAATTTAAGTATGCTTGATCTTTATTTAAATTACCAGAATAAACAAAAATTAATAGCTTAAACCTTAACAGACTGGCATCACAATATTTATAGTTTTGAAGCACAGAAGATAATACGGTCGACGGCAAGCGTATAAAGTCTTCCATTTGCCTTAGAAAAGAAGACATTCATTGTTTATTTTGGTTCCTTTAGTCTGTGTTTATAATGGTAGTTTTCTAAAGGTTAGTTACTTAGTTTGCTGCTACACCATTGGTATAAGTACACCCTAGGGGTGCTATCTATAATAGGTTGATATCTAGTCACCGATTCGACTACTAGGCGACGACTTTAACGCACTGCACGTAGATAACGCCAAGGACTATGCGGTGTGAGTGGTCCAATATTTTTGTCAGAAACCTTCTCCTTCAGGAATTGAGGCTTTTTATGCGTAAATGAACACTGCACTCTCTTCTGCTAAAGATTTGTAGGTTCAAAAAAAAAAAAAAAAAATCAATGGCCTCCGAGGAGTATGAACCCCTGACCTCGGCAGCCAGAAGCTAGCATGGTAATCACTGCACCACAGAGACGGCTTTTTCCAAAAGGAGGATCTCAAAACAATGTAATACTTAGATGATAGTATACCTACATATGTATATATTCTAAACTCGCAACAGAAAAACAAACACATAAATCTAGTCATTTTCACGATCTCTGAGTGTTTAATGTGCAAAAGTAAAATTAAACATCTTTCTTGCCTCACTTAATAATTCTTTCCTTAGGAAATTAATTTGTATGCTTGTACTTTGTATAATATATCCAAGATGGAACAAATTATATAGCAAAGTGTAGAGGGTTTTGACCCATGGAAACCTTTCCAAAGAGCTCTTGTTGTTGTAGTGTTTAACGCCCGCTTTTACTACTATGGCACCGCAGGCGGTGACACTGATGATACATGGAATGAAGATGGAGCACCGGTGGAATGAGATGGCGGGGGAAACCGGAGAACCCGGAGAAAACCCGCCCTGACGCCGCTTCGTCCACCACGAATACCACATGCGGGTCCCTGGGATCGAACCCGGGCCGCCTAGGTGGTAGGCGAGCGCGCTAACCGCTCGGCCACGGCGCCGCCTCCAAAGAGCTCAATAACACACGATTCAAACCTGTACATAGATCCGTTGAAATCAGACTTAACAAATACTGAACTGCTTAGCTATTACTAGATTTATTCATCCCATCTTATCAACAGACTATTTCCATTTCAATTCTACTTTCCACAGAAAGCCATCAGTTTCTTTAGTTGAGCCTCTTTCAAAAAATTTTTCGTAAGGGGAGATTAAAAGCCTTATCCAGTCAATACTAAATTTACTAAATTCATGACCCATTCTCCCAGAACTCTTCCATTTATGGCATTGTAAAATTTGTCTCAGAATTCACCAGTGCGTCTAAATTGACCACATACAGTGCGAGAAAGGAACGCTGTACTCAATCTCGTGGGAGTGGAACCTCATTTAGAATCTGATTAAAGGAACCACTTAAGAAGTTTATGCTCAAAGTTTTGCTCGATGTTTAAAGGTCAACAGAAGTATAATAACGATAAGCCTGCTGTTTATCAATCACCTCTTCCTTCAACCTCTCATTTCCAATTGTTTTAACAAGCACATTATTCTTGCTCGGTCCATCGTACTTTAAAAATGCGGTTGATCCAGAAAAACAAACAGAGCACACGCTTCCTCGAGAATTTGAATAGAAAGCTGGACACAACTTCAAACAATCACAAACAAATCCGCAATTCACAGAGCAACACGTTTACCAGTAAATAGGGTTACCTTGTTATCTAATGGGTGTACCTGTCACATTTTAGTGTCATCAAAACTATCGCTTAATGCTATGGTGAATATTTTAGTGTTATTAAGAAGTTGGAGTTATCTTTTAAAAAAATAGTTACTGGTAAAATTGTATACAAAAATTGCATATTTAAGTAAATACATTGTACACTACTTATAAAGGATATTACTATGTAAAAGTATTACTGTAAAAATTTTTATATTACATTCACATGACTTTCTCCACCCACTACCGTTTATTTTTATACAGCTTCTACAGACTATTCTTAGAAAGCTTATTTTTCTGCTAGGCTCATACTATTGGGATAAACCTTTCCAGAAATAATTTCATTATGCATTTCGTTGTAGGTACAAAAGGGATGCAGGAAATCGAAGCGATAGTCAGATTTTGTATGTGGGTCATTCTTTCTCCGAGATCGAGAGAAACCACTCTTCAAAGATTGACAAACTATTGATAAAGTTAAACCAATAATAGCGAATATCCCGAAAATTGCTCATGTTGCAAGAAAAGTTACTTGTGTGTTTTAAAGAGATCCACAATTTGTCTCCATCTCTATCGGTTATACAAATTTATGCAGTATTCTTTCCGAAGAAAGAGGACTGCACAAGGTGTACTCTAAAAGTTCAACACATATATTTTATTTTTCATGCAAATAGTTTTAATGTATGATATTTTAATCAAGATCGTTACAGCTGTTTCTGAGAAAGTAAAACATTTTGAAATATTTTCCATATAAAGGCTAGATTAAGGTGGGGGAAATTTTCTTGAAAATTTTCGTGTCATATTCTTGGTACATGCTGAACTTAAATGCCTAATTTGCTGTGTATCCCACTCTTCGTTTTTTGAGCTACACTGTTCACATACACATATAGGCCTTTTTCTAAATTGCTCCATTTCGATTCAGAGAAACGGTATTTCCGATGAAATCTCGATATCGAATTTTTGTTTGGAATTCAATACCTTCTCTGTCTGATAGGTACATTGCATAGAAAGCAAAAAGGTGATCAATGTAAGATATAGAACGTCTACGAATCCGAAGAAACTGATGTTACTTCATTGCTTTTGAAAGAAGAAGAACATAATAATAAAAGATGCTCTTCTGCTGTAAACAGGTCGTTCAGGAAGCAATGACACGTTGCAGCAATATGCGTGTAGCTGAATAAATTGATGTTTGCAAGGTGCTTGGACAGCCTTAAGATTTAAAGGTACTTAATGTAAATGAAGTGTAATATGAGATTTTGTCGAGACGATAAATGGTGAATTATAATGGGGTGAGACAGAGAGGTAACTCAGTAGTACTACGAGCAAATGAAAGAAAATGCTACTTTCTAACGATAATCTACAAACACAAATTGAATAACAACTGAAAGAAGGAATAGTACGGCTCTAACTTCAAGCACGTTGAATAATGGAACATTTGTGCAGTGTAAAGTACAATTGAATGAGTGTAATATTACAATTACTACTTTTAGGTGGGAGGTCCTAAACCTGTTATATGCATGCAAATGTCAGTTATTTTGAGGGGACGTGAAAACAAATGAAGATGTTTACGAATCATAAAGATCAAGTTCAATGAATGCTATTTAAGACAATGGGTCTGTAAAGTGTGTCAACAAAGTGAAGATTCTTTAATTTTTATATTTATTATTAATTTACCTTTTTTCATTTTTCTTATACCCAGAATAATGTACCTGCATGTTTTACAAATGCTTATTCTTACTAATATCAACAGTTTTAAACCACAGATGCCCATTTAATGTTCCTGTGCCATTTAGTTAAAGTACCACGTTGAACTTTAGACTCCAAGTTTCTAAATTCCATTTGAACTATGCAAATTGCTCCTTTAACCACAGCTTAATACTTATTAGGTTGAAATTTTCAAAAGAGTTTCAGCGATTCCGGACTTATATTATTTGCCCTAGTTTAAAAAATATCAAGCAGTTCATGTGAAATTAACTGATTTTCATTACTGATTTGAAAAAAAGATAGAAAGTTCAATAACGTATACCTACACAACCTTTTTCTCTTAAATTAATTAAAATAAATAAATGCCTACACAAGTTGTCTTTATTCTAAGCTCAAATTAAACATTTGGCAGCGATAAGATAAACCGTAGGTCTAAGGACTATTTCACATTGTCATATAAGAGTGATTAATTGTGAATAAAGCAATTAATATCTTAACGGTTTGATATACCTCGTTAAAATTTTGTGTGCGTATTAGGTATATCTATGCTTTGAGTATACGTAAAAACGCCAAGCAATCAGCAGAAAATTGTACATTTTGTATTTCCTTAGATACATTGCATTAAGTTTCCTAAATTATTTTAAAAGCGTTGCTGTTGAATGCCTTACTTTTTGCTTTATCTTGAAATTCACACTGTGTGTTTATGTTTCGGTATTCATATTTGATATAGTGTTTTGCCACGTTGTATACCTATATCCAGTAAGGGGGGCCAGGTGAAGCATTTTTATCGAAAGCTTGTTTAATTTGTTCCTGTCTAGTGGTTAATAAGTTCCTTATTTCAAGACTGGAAACTGCTTCATTCTTTATGCAACAGACAGATAAGAAATATTTAACTATTTTTTGTTATTGAAGCAATAATTAACTGTAAAGATGAATCAAGGATAGGATGGGTGAGTGAGTGAGTGAGTGAGTGATTAGGGTCTAAGGGCCCGTCGACAGCTAGGTCATTAGAGCCCCGGATAGGATGGTAAAGTTACCTGAAACAGTCGAAAAAAACCTTTTTCTGGTTTTCGTTTCTAGATGATTCAACTTTCCGTTTTCCAAAAAGGCCTTAACTGTACTTACAACTGTTTTTTGCCATTTAAATGTCTAGTTACATGGAAAACAATTCCAAAAGAGATGAGTGTGAAAGATGTAAGAACAGCATCCTTTTCAACCACTAAAATTGTTTTAGCAGACAAATAGCCTAAATGTAGAATATTTTCAAGTACATCTTGATAACACGTTGTGTTACTAATTAATAGGGCTAGGAAGTTCATGCATTTGCATGTTTTTTCTTAGGGGTTAACAATGTATGATTTTACGTTATGTGCACGAATTATGGAATTTTCAGTTATTTGGACATGATTTTATAGTGCATATAACTGCATATTTTTTTGATTTTGATAAATTCATATTATTTCAATATTATAGCCCCTATATTGCATATTTTAATGATTTTTATAGTTTTTATTAAGTTTTCCATCTGGATAACATTTTTCATATTGGTAGTATTGCACATGATGATACAACTCACGAAGATTTCAATATTATAGCCCCTATATTGCATATTTTAATGATTTTTATGGTTTTTTTTATTATTTTTTTCCATCTGGATAATATTTTTCATATTGGTAGTATTGCACATGATGCAATTCGTTAGGTGGCGAGAACTAATTTTGAGTCATGTTCTCATGCAGTGAATCCCGTTTCCACCCTTTCATTATATGTATGTGCGTAGAGAATAATCAGTGCGTTATCTGAGAGGTTTATATTAACAAAGATATAGTGCAGGTCAACGTTTTGAGCAGCACGATTATAGCAACGCTTGCCTGTCTACCAGTAGCTGTATCATGGTCTTCAAACGTAACAGTGTTGTGAACTGATTCCCACCAAATTAAATTAGGCATATAAAATGTTAAAAAGGTCTTCAAATGCCGAAAATAAAACCAACTTCGAGTGCTAGATTAATTAATTTACAGAAAGAGTTTTCGGATGACTTAATATCTACAGAATACAGATAATAGGGCACTGTTTTGTAGAGCGTGTGAGAAAAATGTAGGGAGTGAGAAAAGATTTCAAATAGTTCAGCACATAAACAGCAAAACATAAGGAGAATTTAATCAGAAAACTCGCAAGCAAACAAACTGTTCAAAAACAGCTAGTAGAGTGTTTAGGAAGTAGGGTTACTGAGTTTTCCTATGGCTTGTGCCAAGCATTTTTAGCTGCTGATATTCCCTTGTTAAAAATTAATAATCCGACATTTAAAATTTTTCTTACTAAGTACACTCGACAACATGTGCCTGAAGAAAGTACACTGCGTAAGACTTATGTAGGACATTGTTACAATAACGTATTGTCAAATATACTAAACCAATTAGCGGATCATTTTTTGTGGTTGTTGATGAACCCCCTGATTCTGAGCGGCGTTCTATTGCTAATATAATCGTGGGTGCTTTAAATAATGAACAAAAGACTACACCTTATCTTCTTAATTTGAGTGAATTGTCGGCCACTGGCAATGTAACTGTGACCCAGTTTGTGATGGACACTTTGAAATTACTATGGCCATGTAGAATCAAATACGACCGGTTACTTTTATTTGTTACTGATGCAGGTCCTTATATGGTAAAATCAGGACAAACTCTGAAAGGTATTTTTCTTAACTTAATTCATATAACTTGTTTGGCACACGCTCATCATCGTATTTCTGAGACAATACGTGATTCTTTCCCATGGATCTCCCTTGCATGCATCACTTACTGTCTTTGAAAAAACAATATGTGATCTAAGTTCGGTTCCTGGTAGCATAGGACAAAAAGTGAAAGAGAAAGTGAATTATGTAATTTCAAAAAATTCTGGTTATAAACAGATGTGCGATATTCGAGATATCCTGGAAAGAAAACCATCTGTCACACCAAGAGAGTTTACTCTCTCTGTGAAACAGTTAGCATCAGTTAAATATGCCCCTATAACATCTTGTGACGTGTAAAGTTTTTCACGTTACAAAATTGTTTTGCCAGACAATAGACGACGTTTTACTGTTGAAAATTTGTGCAAAGTGTTGGTTGTGAACTGCAATTTAGCAGTTAATACTAGCAGCAGGACCACTTCTGCTTCAACCTACAAGGAATAAGGTAACTTGATTTACTATTTATACTAACTCGTCTTGTCTACTGCAAAGGAACATTAATTGTTTTAATTAAATAGTGCATATTTCTTGGCATATTTTCATGTTTTTAAGAGCATATTGGCATGCTTATTTCAGTGTTTTTTAGGGCATGAACTTCCGAGCCCTACTAATTAAAAATAGTGAGCTGAGCTTGGAAGAATCACGTTTACAAAAGCACGTCACTGTAAAAATAAAAGTGTAAACCCAAAACTTGTCTAGGTGTGCCGAGAGTCTGTCATGATACTGGTTGAACACAGCACAGTATTACTGTTATGGGTGCTAGGACATATGGGAATTCATTGCAATGAAAGGGTGGGCCATTTGACTAAAAAGGAATCGGCTACTTTAGCAATCGGATTGAAAGACATTTTCGGATTATCTTATGCAGGCCTAGCGCGTTACCTTGAGCGACCTTCATTGTTAATCTGTTAAACATACAGCTAACAGTCAAAGTCGTGGGCATCAGTTGCCCAGCCCAGATCTTATGGATATGTTCGAGGTGTTATGGGTGGATTACTGCTCAAAAATAACCAGTCCCTGATCTAGACAGTAGCAGGCCTACTGAACTGCTTTCTATGAATAGTCCAATATCGTTGGACGGTTGGACATTAGTAGTGTTAATACTGTTCTAATACTTGACCTGTATTGCATATCAAATTGTTAAAATGTATGTACATATATGCATGCGGCCATTTTGCTTGCGCAACTGACAAGAGCGTGCGGTTAATGTTTGTCTTCAGGTTTGCTCTGGCTCACTTCAAGCTTAGGATAAAAGGCATAGACAGATGTGATAAACGATAATCATCCAAGTTTTACTTACATATAAATATCGTATACATTCGATTTGATAGCGAACGCCACCTTTAAAGACGTCTGTGTGCCACTCCAAACAGGAAACACGTTATATTGTAGAAGGTTTCCAGGTCTTATTTGGCGTATGGAAACGGAAACGCCCATTTTCACTTGGGTAGAGGTTCCCTCACGTGCCATTGCTGTACGAGACTGCATGGCCACAAGGTTAATGTTTGACGGCGATTGATCTGACGTCTCGCAAACGATTCGTGCCGCAGACGGTATCATTTGTGGACGTGGTTTGACCCTACACGTAGCCCATGTCACTAAGTGTAGAGTCGGCGAGCGTGTACCCGTGCCGGTCCGGACACTTGCATACGGTAATTATGCTGCACGATGCGACAGTCTCAAACAACGGCTTTACAAAGTGATTTCCTATACGGTAACTTTCCAGACATCGAGCCTGGTTACGGAATCCAAGTAATTTCTCCAATGTCCCTGTGGACCGTTACCATCCTTGACTGTATATGAACTTTCAAGTTGAAACTAGCCAATGCAACCTAACAAAATTGTATTTTCTGAGTACTGTATTAACTTAAAAAGGGGTACTGTTAAAGTTACATGGCTTTCTTTCTAACTACTATAATTTATTTTATCTAACTTCTACAAATTGTTTTTACAAAAGCTTATTGCATTCTCTATCACACACCTAGTAGGTAGAAAAGGTGTTGTATTCCACCCCAAAATACTATATCGAAATTTCAGTGGAAATGCCTATATGTTTTGAGGCCCTGAATTAGAAAAGCATCGCTAGGAGAAGGAATGTGTATACCTGAGTATAGCATGACTAGAAATTGAAAAGTCAGACAAATATCAAACTTGGTATTTAAGTTTACCATCTTCCAAAGGTACGACACGAACATTTTTCAATAAAATCCCCAATCTAAACTACATTTTTCATGGTAGAGTTTTCGAAATCTTTTATTTTCTCAAAAATGGTTCAAACGGTTTTGATTACACTACAACAGGTAAGCAAATTTAACATGTTTATATGACAAATAAAATATGTATCTTGAACTTCCGAGAAGAGCCTCTAAATAAAAACAGAATACAGATTAGTATACCTAAAGAAGCTATATAAAAATATAAGATAGAGATTAGAGAAATCATGTGATTGCATTACGTTAGACTTCCTTTCTGTATATTTCATGTCAACCGAAACAAAACCTGCAAAATATATTCATTGCATATTTCGTTGTAGGTACAAGGGATTTAGAGGGCACCGTGTCCATAGTCAGATGTTTAAAAACTATTTTCTATATGCTGACCTGAAATTCCATACTCTAGCCATTAAATTGCGAGAAATAACCGAATATGACAGCACTTAATAAAATGATTATTATTTTGTTCTTATTAATTGTATTGTTAATTATTATTTATTACTATTTCTCTTACTATAATCATTATAATAACAATTTTTGTTATTAATTTATTAGTGTTTATTAGCATAATTATGTTTATCATTATTATGGTCATTTTAAATAATAATAATAATAATAATAATAATAATAATAATAATAATAATAATAATAATAATAATAATAATAATAATAATAATAATAATAATAATAATAATAATAATAATAATAATAATAATAATAATAATAATAATAATAATAATAATAATAATAATAATAATAATAATAATAATAATAATAATAATAATAATAATAATAATAATAATAATAATAATAATAATAATAATAATAATAATAATAATAATAATAATAATAATAATAATAATAATAATAATAATAATAATAATAACAATAGTAATAATAGTAATAATAACAATAACAATAATAATGATGATGATGATGATGATGATAATAATAATAATAATAATAATAATAATAATAATAATAATAATAATAATAATAATAATAATAATAATAATAATAATAATAATAATAATAATAATAATAATAATAATAATAATAATAATAATAATAATAATAATAATAATAATAATAATAATAATAATATTGTATTCATATTGTCACCGCGCCCGCCGCATCTAATTGCCGACAACAATAGGAGCGTACGAGACAA
>CM060962.1:105296911-105376911 GCA_030765045.1 Tenodera sinensis
TTAATCAAAATCGTTAGAGCCATTTTTGAGAAAATCAAAATTTTCCATTTAAACGGTAGTTTGGGGTAGGGAAATTTGCTTCAAAATCTTCGTGCCGCATCCTTGAAAGATTTTCAACTTAAACACTAACTTTTGTTTTTAACCGACTTCTCATTTTTTAGTTATGTTGTTCTATTTTTATTCAGGAGGCCTTAAAACATATATTTCCGGTGAAATCTCGACATCGATATTTTGCGTCGAATGCAGTGCTTCCCCTACTTACTATACGTAGTAGAGAAAGTTAAAAAAACAGTGTATGCGTGTGCATGTGTGAACACTATAACTAAAAAACTGAAGGGTCGGATACATACCAAATTTCACGTTTGCGTCAGACATTGTTCAAGCCTGCCAAGGATGCCTAAGAGAATCCTCCTGTCCCAGAATATCCTGAATATGGAAAAGTTTTCGTGGTTTTTAGTGGTCTCAAAAATATCTCTTTGAATAGTGTTTAACTTTCGGTTTTACTTTAGTTGCATATGGCAACACAGATGGTGAAACTCGTGACACACGAAACGAAATGATAGTTTGGAAAGGCAGCCTTTGAAGGAAAGGTTCCAGGACTGAGTACCCCTGTCATTTACCGGTTATCGAGACTGAGGTAAACCTGGAACAAACCTCATTAAGTGAGGCTGGTTCTGGCGGGATTTGAACCGTCGTCCTCCCGTTCATGAGTCCAGGCTTAACGACCTCGGTTACAGGTTTCGGTAAATGTAGTTCCAATAAATTTCATTAAAATAATACATATTTAAAATATTTATACGATTATAAATGCACATTAAAATGCACATCTTGAATTTTATGAGTATCATGTGAAACTTTCTTCATTGTAACAGAACCTGTAAGTTTTTGTACCGGAAACTTGAACAGATAGACTGAAGCTTATTCCAAAAATGCAGTTTTGTAGGGTAGCATTTTCAAAATATTTCATGGTTCAAGTTTCAGAACTAATTTCTTCGCAAGAGGTCGTTGCTATGACTTCTGATGACTTCACAGATGCGAAAGAGAGAGAGGGAGGGGGCTTCAGATCAAAATAACAAAACAAAAAAGAAAAAGGAACGTGGAATACGTACCAAACTTCGTATTTTAAGCTCAGCCTTTTTGAACAATATAAGTTGAAGATTTTTACAAAATTCTTCTACCTCAAACACGAATGTTATTGGAAAAATGTTATTTTTGTAAGAATATCTTTAATTATTCTGACCAAAGTTGCATATATTTCAGATACTTGCATAATAAATAAAATGGTTCGAATTTGCTGCGAATAGCTTGTGAATATTTCTTAATTATAATAGAATTTTATGTAACAGCGGCACCACAAAAATAAAATGAAATAAACTCAGTGGTTTTATGTTCTGGCTCTTGACTTTATACAAGTACGTGTCATCCGAAATTTTTTACTTTATTTCCACCAGAAAAATATTTATATCTGTCCTCATTGTATTAAAGTATATCTCGCTTTTGTTTTCTTAATCTATTACTAATTTTATTTTGCCTAAATTACATTAAAATGCAAAAGTAAACCTAATGTTTAATTAAAACTCCCACTCCTTTTTAATCCGATTACTCCGATTAGCTATTGTTGGAAACCAGTAACTGATACTTAACTGGTGCAAAGCCAGCGGTATCTCTATACTAACCTTCACCTATTTAGTACCATCTTAACTAAACATAACAATACTTATTTCACTGTGAAACCATAAGAGAGGGACAACTGGTGTACATTTTGTTAGCAGTCTGCAATTAAAATCCTTGTTCGTTGCAACATTCTCAACATCATGGTTTTTGCTAAGCTCCGTTCTAGCTTCTGCTTTGCAACCCCCTCCAGTGTTGTCTTTTCGTCCATCAAAATTCCCCATTGTGAATCTTTCTCAGGACACTGCTCCTCCAATCTTGTAATGGCCGTAATCAATGCACAGAAAGAAGTTTATCTTGCAACTCTTGTTTACTTGCTAGTTCTCTGGCTTTTTTGTTACAGCAGAAGAATCATCTAGTATTTCACTTAACAAATTTCATATAGCCTTAAAATTGTTACAAACAAACACTGCAGCCTTCAGCCAAGTATCCCACTTAGTGAGAATCTGAGAAATTGTAAGAGGAAGTCCTGTAACTTCTACGTACTTCTGTATCCTAGCTGGAGCCTTTCTCATCAATTTTTTGATGCAACACAGAAATTAATTTGCCTATGAATATTCTTATTTTATTGTCTCAAGAACTCGGTGCAATGCAGGTAACGTGTTTTAGATTAGAGCACATAGGCTTGAGGTTATAAATGGCCAGTAACATGTAAGATGCTTGGTCAAGTACTAGCCACACTCGATTATACTGAATGCCATCAGGCCACAGCACACAACATGCATATTGTCGGTCTGGGTAGCTCAGTTGGTTAGGCGCTGGTCTACTGATCCCAAGGTCACGGGTTCAAACGCGGCCTAGGCCGATGGTTTTTAAGTGTGCTTAAAAACGACAGCTCCACGTCAGTAGATTTACTGGCATGTAAAAGAACTCCTGCGGGACGAAATTCCGGCACACCGGCGACGCTGATGTGATCCTGGCAATTGACAGTGTCGTTAAACAGCAAAATAATTTTAAATTTAATTAACAACCTGCAAAGTTGAAACTACGCATTACATTAGCATTGTCTGTTTTGTTCAGAAAGTAGGTTTTCAACAACATGGGTTTCTCTTGTTTTTCATTTACGGGTGCTACTAAAATTTTAAGAACATAACTCATCTGTCTATCAGTGGTTTCATCTAATATAAAATATACTGGATTTTCACCTAATCTGCTTTAATTTTTCTTCATGCACAGGTTGAAGATATGATTTTCTTAAGGTACTCTCATCTGGGACAGACTTCTCGGTATATTTTTCTAAATATGCTTTCATAATAGAGTTTTTGAGCTTGGAAAGAAGAATACCTACCACATGTCGAAAATGTCTGCTGTATCACTGCAAAATTCACTTTTATTTAATGAACTTGCAGAAGCCAGCGTCTCGCCAATAAACTGTTGACCTGCTCCACTGTTACTGCACTTTAGTTCCATATTTTTCGTGTGTTTTGCACTGCCTATATGCTGCTTAACACGATTGCGTTGGTGTTTTTCATCAACTGTAATTGAAATGTCACAAACACTGCATCTCAAAACAGATCTGTCACTTTGAATTCCATCTGCACTAAACTGTTTAACAACTTCATGTACTTTGTAGGCGTTCCTTTCGTTTTCGGCATTCTGCAAAGCTTACTGGCAAGTGGCAGTTCGCACTAGTCACATAATATTTTAACTGGAACATTTCTTCCTGCACTCAACAATCGACCTTCCTTAAACAATAGTTTCGCATAACTGTGATGCATTGAGACGCAAACTAACAACACTGCACTGAAGTGTAACTAATTGTTGTCGCAGGATTGATATTGGGCATCGTTACCAACCCTTCAAAGATAAAAATACCTATATAATTTTGGGAATAAAATGCGGTATAGGAGACAAAAATGTTTGGAAAAAGTGCAAAAAGGTAATTATATTAAGAAAAGGTGCAAAATGGTGCTGGGATTGGAAAAAGGTGCAACCAAAACTCAAAGGAGTGTGTTCATTTAACGTTTTCTTTTCAACATACGCATATTTGGGCATTATAATAGCAAAAAGGATTTAAGGTGCAGCGCCTAAACTTCCTTGCATTCATTATAATATACCTGTCTGCAAGTTGCATGATGATTTATCTATATAATATTTGTAATCAAATATGTTTCTATTAATTGTCGTTTGGATAGGTAAGTAACCAATATATGGTATATAAAGATTACCTTGAAACCAAAAGCAGCAGTTTTAAAATAATCGTATGTAACTGTGTTGCTCTTTCCACTTAAGAATATTTAAACAGAGTACTAACGAAGCATGGGACATGACATGCAGTAGACTCCAATTTGCAGAACGCGCTATCTAGCAGCAAAAATACCTTACACTCACATTACTTTCTCTACTGACAATCTTTTATTTTTATGTTTATTCTGCAAACTATGCATTATATATTTCGTTATAGATATTGTGAGAATGCAGGAAACTGAACTTCAGTTAAATCTTTAAAAACGGTTAACTGAATTTCAAACCGATGTGAATTAATATTTCGGAAAGAGTTAATTTCATATATTGACAAAGTGTGTGTTCTAATGACGTCTACATTTTGTGTGAGTGGTAAGTTTTGCTGTATCCCAAATAATATAAGTATACATTTCCTTAGAATTTAAAGAGAATTTAGCTTATTCACAGAACTTCAAGATTTATTAATCTGGTAAATACCTTAGACATACGTCCGTGTAATAAAAATTGTTTAAACCATTTTCGGGAAAATCGAAAAGGTAGCTTGAATTTCTTGCATGTATTCGTGTTGCATCTTTAGAAAATGCTGTACCAACTTAATAACCAAGTTTGGTGTATATGCGGCTCTGCTTTAAGTTACACACACACGCACGCACGCACGCGCACACACACACACACACACACACACACACACACACACACACACACACACACACACACACACACACACACACACACACACACTGCTGTTGGATGGAAAGCAATAATTCCTCTACTGAATATAGATAGGTATAGGGTAGAGAAAATGAAAACCTAAGTAACTCATTGAATTTTGTTACACGTATTCCTGAACAAAGTTATAGAGACGCCTTTTATGGTCGATTTCGTTATTTGCAGAATGTCCATATGAATAATTAGGGAACTACGTTTGTGACAAAACTATTTTTTCAGAATTAAAAGTTAGTGTCAGATCTAGCAGCACATATACAGTACAACAGAATAAGTGTTTGCATGTAATATATGTTTCAATTTATGGAGTAATTCCTTGGTTGTCTGAATGTGGTAGTGTGAATAAGCTATAGTCTTTTGTTTCCTAGAGGAAAACGTCTCCAACACATAGCAATAACGGCTTAAATGGTCTTTATAAATCTTGTAAACTTTATAAAGGCTCAGTCTCTCGCATTTCATGTTTAAAGGCATTATTTAACTATTCAAAAGAGATGGAGGGAGTTTTCATTGAGAAAAGTCACATTACTTCTGCAATGGAAGGTATACATACAAACTTCTTGTCATTTAATAAATTTAGTTTGTTTCTTAGGTTTTTAAGAGTTTCTATTTAGGGCACAATTTCTATTTAAAACAAGTAAAATCCTGTAGATTCCTTAAAATTATTGGCTAGCACTGATTTACAATTGCAACATAATTTCAAATCTTCCATAGTGTTCCCTATTTCAGAAGGATTTGATTTATTGTATACCTATCAGATTTTCAGTCCAAACCCTGTTCCAGACTCTATTCATGATGGATAATGTTAATATGATGACTGTTCCATTATACGTGACCTGGTTGAAATCAACCAATCATGTGCATAAAAATATCAAATTTCAACCAATGAGAGCCTTCATTCGCGAAAAATATATCAGATGTCATTATCAACTCCTCTGAATTATACTCTGTGATTATCACCTCCTCTGCTTTATGTTATGATCAGTTTAGAGAATCTAGCCGCACTGTCCTACAGATGCGCAACAGCTTACGTAATTTGTGGCAAGAGAGCCGCTATCCAAATATAAAAAATGGGAGACTCTCGCTTCGGTGAATCATGTAATGTTGAAATAAATTAAATGATTCGAAGAGGGAAACCTCAGAACACATAATACAACAGAAAATATGTTTGGAATCGATTTGACAAATTTTTATTGAACAAAATTAGAAATTAACGGCAGATACTCCAAATCGTGACATGGCCGACATCTTAAAAGATTGGAGCATCAATACAATAACCTTGTAGGCCGTGCCAATGGACGCTGATGTATGTATTCCTGCTACTTGTTTCTAGGATAGTAATTACAGTACAGCACTTAAATAACATTTCATAAGCTGTATCAGCCTTTAATTCGTGAAATAGTCTTAATAAATGTAGCCCGTGATAGTCAAAATCTCCAGATAAATTAACAATCACTCGTGGCATTACTTACGATAATTTTACAACAAATTGTTCTGTAATCTCCAGCCACGCCGCACCACTGCTCTGTTATAATCATCTCACAGGATTTTGGGAATACCCCGTTTCCGGCAGGGTACATTTATTTTAAGATCGCAGCTTTGAAGAAAAAATATTTAACATGTCATTGAAGAACGGGTGAACGAAATGTTTTTTTGAGAAACGGGCTTCACGCTTGTGCTAAAATCCCGTTTACAATGTCACCCCAGAACGTTCAGGTGACACAGTTTCAACTTATCGTGTCCAGGACCACCTGTTATTAGTCACATTGATGTAGCGAACCATTTTTCTGAGACTGAGAAAGTGTTGGAAAACATGTAACCAGGTCTCGTTAGGCACATGTTTATCCGGATTCTCCCCAACCTGAAAATGCACCAGTCCATTTCGAAAACATTTTTAAGTATTTTGTTTGTAAATGACGGTGTCAATTGTCAGGATCATATCAGCACCGGAGTTTCATCCCACAGTAGTACTTTACATGCCGGTGAATCTACTGACATGGGGCTGTCGCTTAAAAGCCATTGGTCTCGACCGGGTTTGATACCGCGACCTTGGGATCAGTAGGCGAGCGCCTAACAGAGTCACCCAGACTGACAGTTCCAAAATCATTCACACAATATTTGAGGCATTATGCGGAAAAACAATAGAAATCCTCAAATGTGCTTGAAGCTGATTGGTATAAATTATTTTAAATTAAATTATTTTCTTGCTTAACGATGCTGTCAATTTCCAGGATCACATCAGCGTCGCCAGTGTGCCGGAATTTCGTCCCGCTGGAGTTATTTTACATGATAGTAAATCTACTACCCGGAGCTGTGGTTTCTAAGCACACTTAAAAACCATCGGTCTGGGCCGGATTTGAACCCGAGACTTTGGGTTCAGTAGGCCAGCGTCAAGCTGATTGTTGCAGCAAATGTATGGCAAATCTATGGTGGCATGATATGCTTCTGGGAGAAGTTATTCTCTCTGAGAGAAATACAATCTGATCTTTACATTCTCTACAATTTATCTATTTTTAGTAGGTACAGAGATTATTTTTGCCAAAGCTTTTTGTATATCTACTTCATTTAATCCAGATAAATATATGTAGAAACACGTTGCTACATCACACATTTCGTTATAGATAAAAACGGAACAGCGATAGTCCAATGTTTAAGAACTGAGCGCTAGCGAGAAATAACCGAAACTCGACATGACTTCAAAAGAGTGACAATGTATTGAACAATTCGAACAATAATGGATAAATCGTGTATGGTTTATGCCATTAACATATTTATTTTAAATAATTTACAGCATTAAAGAGATTTAAATTATTTGTGTCAGACGATCTCGTCTATCGCTTAACGCTTACCAGTTGCACTACATTATATAAAATTCTTTCCGAATGAAAAGTTATTCCCATAACATTCAAGATATGTATTTTATTCTCCATGATATGAACTTTAATATACGTTAGTTTAATGAAAATAATTGCAGCCATTCTTCACAGAACCAAAAATTTGGGAAAAATCTTCCACGTAAACAGTGGTTGGAGCTAGTGGATTATCCTAAATCCTCCAAGTCGTATCTTTGGAAGATGCTGAGTTTAAGCACCACATGTGATACTTGTCTGTCCAATTTTTCGTTTTTGAATTATGCTTTTCAGGTCCGCGTGCGCGCACACACACAAACAAAAACACGCGCGCGCGCACGTGGACCTTTTTCTAAACTACTTTTCTTTTTGGTTCAAGGTGCCTCAAAATGTACTCGTATTTCTAGCGAAATCACAATATGAAATTTTTTAATGAAATGCGATATCTTCTCTACCTACCTTATGTACATGGCAGAGAAAGTAATAGGCAACACGATGGAAGCAATAAAAGGAGGTAGCAACAAACTTTTAATAATTGTACGCGAACTATCTTAATACTCATGGCTGACAAAATCTAATGCCGGGTAGCAGGAGGAGCTGATCAACACAAAATCCAATCAGAGGTTTGCCAGGCCTTGTGGTGTTGTATA
The DNA here is from genome assembly GCA_030765045.1 of Tenodera sinensis. NCBI lineage: Eukaryota > Metazoa > Arthropoda > Insecta > Mantodea > Mantidae > Tenodera > Tenodera sinensis. Next base: position 105,304,989 of record CM060962.1, read on the forward strand.
GTTAAACACGCTGTGAAATTACGATGTAAAGCTGGTGATATAAATGTTAGTGCCCATAAAATTTAGTTGCACAACAGGAGAGGAGAGTAGTAGTTGCCAGTTATCAGCCACCATTAAATTTTGTCTTTGCCGTAATTGTAATGTTTCTTCATAGTCACGGGCGAAGTGACATTTGGTGCAGTGGTACTGAAAGCAGATATAGGAAGATGAAAGAGAGAAACCATATGAGATTGGAAAGAAGTAACAATAATTTTAAATTGAAGTGCAAGAAAATGTGCGTTCCCTCGGCCATTTAGATGGAACCATAAGTCAAGAGGCATGGATATATAATTTGTACTAATACAGATTATATCCATGTCAAATCTGATCTTGAATCTGTTTGGTTAAAATCGTGGTTATGGAAATGTGGTCTAACCAGTATTAATGCCAACATCTAGTGTTCTACGTGGAGGCATATTTGATCGGATACCTCATAGTTTCGTAAAACATTAACAATACTTCTTCAAAACCACCAAAGCTAAAATACGGAGGTTACCATTTTACATCTAATTAGGCTACGTAGTCTTCAGCACATAGACAAAAACAGAATTTAAGTATGATTGTAGATGTTGAAGATTTTACCCATGTTTTGCCACAGGTTTTAATATAGCACTTCAAAAATCAGAATACCTCATATTGTCGTCTTGCTTGAGACTTTCATAAATTGTGGTGGCTAAGAGTAAGTATATGGTGATAAAATAGAAAGCACGCATAGAAAATGTAAGTTAATAGCAGGTGGGCCATCTGGGCCGGCAGTTCCTGAAGTAAACTTTTCCAAACAGTTGCTAATTGAAAGGCGTAATGTATTTCACTTATTTTCTCTGAACAAGCGGCAGCATCATTGATATTGCCCCTTAAACGTGGAAAACAGTTCGCGTTTCTCTAACCCCCCCCCCTCCTCTCATTCAAAGGGCGCTGATAGGACACTTGATATATTGAAATTCACCAATTCACATACGCCCTCCGTTATCTATAGAGTTCTAGTGCTATATTTGGTGACATTTCACCAGTTCAGTTGGCATCAATACCAACAACTGTTTCTAAAATCCTGCCCTATAATAAATATATGGCGGCCCAAGTTGGTGTTAATTGCGGCTGTTAGGTTAGTGACGTAGGCAATATCTTACAGGTACTTAAACTGTTGAATTTAAAGCAAATTACCCTTGTAAGCGTAGACGCCATTGTGAACCACGTGGACGTTTATTTGGAATTGCCCTACTCCTTACATAACTGTTACATACGTTGTAATTGTTGTTTATACAACATAAGTTCCGCAACCATATACAGCGCTGGGATATTATTCAATACAGAGGGTTGTTTCAAGAGAACACCATCTTGCAAACGTGTTTACGAAGCATTTTGTCCATAGGCAGTTCCTTAGTACTAGTAGAGGAGCACGTGAACACCTGAAACACTTCTGGATTAAATCACTTACCGTTCTAAATATTGTAAAAACATATTTATTTGCTGGCTTGAAACTAGTAACTCCCACTGCAAAATTGGCAACACTTCAATTTACATTTTAAATTCTTGGTAACTGCCAGAAGTAACACGTAACACTAGATCTCTCTTTTAAATGTTCAAACTACTGGCTTTCGGTTTCTACCTATTGAAGTATTCAGATTTGACGCTCAAGCATAAAGATCTTTATTTGTGTCCAGTTGTGGACGTGCCTCTCTGCTGAACTCAATGATATCATCAAGGTAATTTGGGACCGAATTTTTTACATTTTTTTAACTTTAAAGCTATTTATTTGAAAAATGGCATATACATATTACAGCAAATAAAGTAACGACAAAGGCTCAAAGCTCTACCTTAAATAACGTCTAAGATAATACAATTACATATTTTAACTAGCGAAAAACCTGGAAAACTTTAGAAACTGCCTTGAGAATTCATATTTTTCAGAGAAGTATCATAGTGACAGTTTGATACTTCAGTACAGTGAAAATAAATATAAGTAGGTATTTGATAAAAGTTGATTTTATTCTTTGTAGGGGAATATATATTTCATTTTGTGAAGCTGTTCGTGTCTATGTTTTCCTTGTTTTTCAGTATACATTAATTTTTTGGGAGTCAATGAATAAATCATAAATCACATATTTTAATCTTTAGATAATGCATTTGAGATTCCGTATGCAAATTTACATACAAATCAGAGTAAAACAGATATATAGTGAACAAATAAACCGAGAAAAAATAGACAGAGAAGGAGAAAGTGTGGTGGATTCAATGGTATTTAAAGGGCGATTTGAACATGCCGCTGGACTTTTAAAAATACCGAATCGTACAAAACCTTTGGCCAAGATTACTCACATGGGTCTATAAGTGTTTACGTTTTATTAAGAGGAAATTTAGCAACTATACTTTATATGACTCGATACGTATTTACCTATCCTAAATGTACGAGAACATATTTATATACTTAAATGTAGATATTGTAAGACACTAAATGGATCTGAAATTGTATCTCAATAGCTTTCCAAATAGCATAAAGCAACTCTGGCTACCTTTGTTTAAAATAAGTCAGATTAACGTTCTCAAATCATTTATATCGCATAGTCGAGTTTCATAATAGTAGATACAATCTTTTAAAGTATAGAATGTTTTATGTAATGATTTTGCTATATACTTTTATGTCCTGACAGTAAAGGTCAATATCATGAAATATCATACAGTACAAAAATATGACATTTGCTGTTTTCAGCCTAAGAACTTATATAACTACCCACGTTTATGGCTGTGACAGAACTTACGACATGATGTGGTAACGTACTGTCTTTTTATGTTTGGCTATATTATTTGGCATTTATCTGGCATTCGGTAGCTTTTGGAATTTACACAGAAAGGTATTCCTACTTGTATATTTTGTATGGGTGTTATTTACCTATAAGTTCACTAGCTCTAGTAAGTGTTCACATGACTCCTGTAAGCTTTCTGAGAATGTAAACAGGAAATATCCCGCTGGCAACTTTATTGGACATAAACGAGACCTGTAATCTATGGAAATACTCTCAAATCGTATGAAAAGGACTCATCGAACAAGGTGGAACCTGCGGAATTAGCACTCGCGGTCACTGGCTGCGCGAAATAGGTATAGGTATAGGTATAACAACAAAATATTTAATGAAAGTAAAGGGACAGCAGGGCGGTGGGTGAAGAACTAATCTGTATCGAGGAATGTGGAACCCTCGTCTGTTGCGTCGTTCCACTTCCTGCTGAACCACCTGTTGCTTGTTGGCATCACGATCAGAGACTGCTGTAATGGCTCAGCAAGGACACTAACACCCTTTTTAAGCTTAAATGGAACATGAAGCACAACAAGAGTGCGTGCAGCTAACTGCCATGTCATTGGCAGCAATTTCTGTTTCATCTCCCTTGTTCATCAACTACTGTTTTCGCTGTCATAGCTAGCATTTCTCTAGAGTGGTTTCTTTTCCCAACTCCAGCGTCCATTTAACTCAAGACACTAGGAAGACTGATGACAACAAACTCCAGGTTACGATAAGGATCAGTGACCAGGGCGGGCAAAGTACCCATTAGGTTTTATTGTTTTGTATCATGCTGCAGTGTAGCGGTGTCTAGTTTAAAATATTCGGGTGGCCTGTGTAGCTATTTCCTTCAAATCAGCCGACATTATATAGGTATCCTTTATTGACTTATACTGGATGTGTTGTAAGTATTCAAGCATTTAAAAGCGTCACCTTTTATTTGCCATGTATAAACGTATCTATCAGCTTATTTATTCCCATAGCCATATATTTCTATAATCTATTCAATAAAGAGCTCGTTTCCTGCCTACTTCCTTTTAAATGGGAAGCATTGGCTGAAGCGATTTCAATACTTCGTTGTAGCTACACTGGAGCATGTAGAGGCTAGGCCGATAGCTAACTGTGTATTTAAAAACATATCGCTATACCCTTATCTTGATACGTGTTTATCATGAACTGAGAGTGTGACTAGTTCCAGGCATCACGTTGAATGGCCTTTCTCTGCGGTAGCCCAGTGAAGCGCCTACGGAGGGTAATGGCACTTGCTATTCAGTCTGTTGTTTGACATAGTGCACAGCGGGAATAACGTTATGTGAAGATCTCTGTTTACTGTATTTACAAAGTGTAATTAATTATCATTGTGTGTACTAGACAACAACAATGCTTATTTTGTTATCTTTTCTTGAACGGAAGCAGTGTGCGTTTATGCAAAATTCCCTGGTTTTATCGTATCTAAAAGATCCACAATTTATATGTTAGAAAATATTGAATAGACTGGGCCCCTGTTGAAAGAAATGGTTCTAATCAATGAAAAATTAACTGAGATGGGGCTGTTTCTTTCTTTCCTTTTTTTTTTTTTTTTTTTTTTTTTTTTTTTTTTTTTTTTTTCTTAAACCTGACAGAATAGTTCACTAAACTCCTCCATTTCCAGATCTAAATCCACTTGATTATTATTTGTAGGAAATGCATAAAGATAAAGTTTACGTAATAAAGCGCCATACTTTTGGCAAATTAGAGGACCGTATTTGGCGCGCGTTTTCCAATATTTCGGACACAGAAACAGTTGAGTGTTCAAGAGGGACAGGGGCATAATTTGGAACACTCATACTACGAAAGGTAAGGTAACATAATATTCCAATTGTTTTCCACCATTAGTATCATCTAGGGGAGAAACATGGGCAACTCCAACGTTATTCCACGAAACGGCAATGCCGTGGGAGCGTTAGGTTTCCAATGGCGTCAATCAAAAGAAACACCGTTGCGGAAAGTCTGTGACAAAATACTGGAAAATGTAAACAACAACAAATATCTCGGAAGCAGTTAACGCAACAAAGCATTATATTTTAACTTGCACTGAATTATTTCCTGGTGAACGAGAGTTATGCTTCTCAGTCAACATTATACAAAAACCATACAGAATGAACACGACTTTACTGACCAGCCACAGTTAATTCAAGATACAATGTTTTATTATCTGTGTCATGTCAAAACGTATTTCTCTCAAAAGTATTAGTGGCAATTTTGGAAAAAGAGAAAATAGGTAACTTAGGATGTAGTAAATTTAATACAAGTTTTCGTATTGCCTTCTTGGAATACGCTAAACTTGAACATCAAGTCTGTTATTAATCCTACTTATTTTTTTAAGCTGGCTGTTCACAGATTAACATAAGACACACGCAGGCAAACCTTTTTCTAAAATTGTTTGGGGGGTTCGGTGAAACCCAAAACTAGTAGTCAGGCGAGCCATCGACGACGAGCTTTTGGGTATAAGTCGATATCTTGGGTAAATGGTATAATGTTTTATGATATAATTTTGTGTGTCGTTTGCATAATAGCCCCGAGCGGACATTATGCCGAAGGCCTTTATTTTTCCAGCTCTAAAGAAAAAGAAGCATTAATAAACTGCACCACTCTCTTCTAGACTCAAGAAGCGTGTAAGAATTCATCTGTGCAAAAAACGCACTGACAACAGTTTAGAGATGTAATACCACACAAATTGCTTGCTAATGCTTCTGAAAACTTAAAAACGCGTTTTAAAATGTATAGCCATTTCTCTCATTTTCCGTATTTGTAAAAAAGGTGACAGTTTGTGTAATAAATGTGGTTTAAGGGGTATTCAGCTGCATGAATCTCTAAATACACACTTTTCTTCACCTAGCCACGAAAGTGGGCACCCAGCGGCACTTAAGAAAAAACAAGTGAAAACTGTGCTAAGTGATATTTATCAGACAGTTATGCACAGAAACGGCCGCATAGTGTTACTTATGATTACGTTTGCACCATAAAGTCGGTCTGGGTGGCTCAGTTGGTTAGACGCTGGCTTACTGATTCCAAGGTCGCGGGTTCAAATCCGGCCAAGACCGATGGTTTTTAAGTGTGCTTAAAGACGACAGCTCCATGTCAGTAGATTTACTGGCATGTAAAAGAACTCTTGCGGGACTAAATTCCGGCACACCGGCGACGCTGTTGTGATCCTAGCAATTGACAGCGTCGTTAAACAACAAAATAATTAATTAAAAATTACCAGCCTTTAAGTTTTAATTCGTAAGTATCGGCATTAACATTAGCGTTCTTTGGTTCTTCCTCCTCCCTCTCAACCACTTAGCTAAGTAGAGAGAACAAAAGAAAATTATATATAATACCATTTCAGCAGGAAAAATGCATTTTTCGCCGCATATAATTCACAGAAGAACGATTGAGGCAAATCTTAATGAAGTAGGTATACACCTAATAAAATGGCAACTATTCTACTTTTTGTTATGATCGCGTTCTTCGCTAAACGCCTCACTTCTCCACAATTTAACATTCTTGTTTTGCACAAGTCCTATTTTACACTGAAGTTACAACTTTGCAACAGCAGTTATATAACTAACTACACACACGCATCACATGACAATGGTTCTCTCTTACGCGCTCACTTGTAGGGATTCAACTCTTCAGCATAAAATTTGATACCAACATTTTCCATTATGCTAAGTAGATTTTCCGGGCTTGTGGGCCGTGGTCGAGTTGGATTGTCTTCCTCCGACGTTTCGCTGAAAACTGCGTCCAGCATCTTCAGGGTGATCCAATTTGTGAACTCCCGAGTCCAATGGACGCAGTTTTCAGCGAAACGTCGGAGAAAGGCAATCCAACTCGACCACGGCCCACAAGCCCGGAAAATCTACTAACATAGTTGACAACGCCGGCCGTGAAAGCCTCAGCACTTATATTAAACATTTTCCATTGTTTTTATTGAATGTTCAAAAGCAGCGGGGACCGCATGATACTGGCTCAACACAACCGAGTTAAAATGAAGTGGGTACTGGGACATGTAGGTATCCTGGGCAATAAACAGACGGACACGGGTGATAAGAAAGGAGTTGAGATGCTATTCATTGGAGCTGAACCAGTTCTGAGGTTTTGGACAGGACCAGCCAAAAACTAGATCCAAAGCAACATGATTACTATTGGCATTCAGTTAAAAGCTGCAAGCTTATGAGGAACCTTGATAGAAAGAGGTCTAAAGAAATATCCAAATTAAACAGGACCAAGCTTTCCTGAGTAGAAGGCTCATTAACAGGACATCGTCCTGTTAAAGGACGCCTGCAAAAATGAATCACGATGTTGAATCAACTTCCACTAGGTGCCTTGAGGATGATGAATCATTAGTTCGTCTGCTTTCTGGCTGTATAGAGTTAACATATGTAGTTTATTCGAACAACCTTTTCTTGGCATTTGCCGCTACCCAAACGTTTATTGCAGTATTTTCCCAACTTGGTTGCCATTGATGTAAAATGGCAGCGTCTTGGCCGAGTGGTTAGATCATTCGCCCCTCACCAAGCGACCCCATGTGGACTTCGCGGTGGACAAAGCTGCACAGGGGTGGGCTTCCTCCGGATTCTCCTGTTACCACCGCCATCTCATTCCACCGGCTCTCCATCTTGATTCAATGTATCATCACTGTCACTGCGGCTGATCACTCTTGAAGCCTTAATTAATACGACCAAATCTTACTATACGAAAAATCTAGATCTCGTTAAATCAGACAAATGCTTTTTTTTCGAGTGAACCATTTCGGAAATATTCCGTGTTATTTTTGTGAGTTTTGCAATACTTTAACTTTTTTCAAATGCACTTTTTTATACATTGGCCATCCAAAGAGAACGGAATTTCAAAGTTTTAAAAGAGTTTACTATTGCTCGAAGTCTACTGTATTCCCATATTCGCCTTGTACCTACAAGGAAATTAGCAATAAGATAATTTCTGCAAAAGTGACTCACATGAAGAAGATAGAGTAAGAGTTTGTAAGAATAGTTAGAGAAAGTCATGTGAGTGCAACATATCGGACTTTCTTTTGTAATATAATAGACTATATAGGTAGGTACCTTTTCCTTCACTACACTGCCAATAGTTCCAGATGGCTTGGTATCACTGGTATATGAGTTCATGAAGACTGGCACAACATAATACTGTTGGTTTCCAGAGAACAAGTAGCGGAAGGAAGACTAGAGAATGTGCACATGTGTGAAAAAGATTAGTTTCTACTTCTGTCACCTTTAATATACGTTAAGCAACTTTAACTGACACGTGGTGTGTTAACTACCATCACTTTCGTCAAATTGCAACTCGATGTTGCATATCATTCGGATATCACAGTGACAATGCGGACAAAGCGAAAAGTTATAAATTCTAGGACAAAGCACACTTACACCTGCATTTATCAGTGTAGTTCTTGAATTACAAGGTATATTTAATGTAAAATGGCATAAAATTGCTGTCGCTATCTCACAGATCATTTAAATACATATTTTGTAACAGTAACGGTTTCCGAGACATTTCTTATTCATTCCAGCCAGGGTTGCCAGATCTACTGATTTTGCAGATCTGCTTTTTTTGCAAATCTACTGATCTACTGCTAAAAACTGAACGCACTTCAAAGTTTCCTGCTTTTTCTGTATTTTCCATTTTTAAACACTATTTTCCATAACTCATAAAACTCGCTCTCCTGAAAAAGATTTTCAAGCAAGGCATTTCCCTCGTGTATAAAAACAAAAGATTAATATAATCACCTGTATACATAAACAGCATACCACATTTGACGTTTCTGCATTGCGAACTGTCCTTGGCAGCTACTTTAAACCTGAACATTTGAAATACACTGAAATAGATAAAGTTGAATTTTATTCAGGGATCCAAAAGTATTTCTTTGTGTGGAAAACATGTATTTTGATGCCAATGTCCCAATGTCTCTAATGAAATCATCCCTGCTCGACAAATATGTACAAGTTTTCAAAGTACGCTGTGTTAATTTTTACGTCAAGTCAGTTCGCGACATACTAAGTCGTTTTTCACTAAGTGATCCTCTTCTTACAATGTTGGAAGTGATACACTCAGCTAAAATCCAAACAGTTCAGTCAATTGCACCACTTGCTTCTCGGTTTCCTAATTGGATGAAAGCAGAAGAAATCCAACAAATAGATACAGAATGGAGGCTATTGCGCAATACTGACATTGCATCTGGCAGTAAATCTACAGCGCAATGAAGGGGGTACTTAAATGATGTAAATAGTAAACTAGGAAAAATACTATTACTTTCTCTACTGCGTACTTAGTGGAGGTATTGTGTTACACTAGAGAATTCGACACCAAGGTTTCAGCGGAAATAGGCGTTTTGAGACTCCCTTAATTAAACAAAAAGTATCTTCAGCACAGTTTGTTTGTCTGTCTGTGAGCAGCATAACTCAACAGCGATAAGTCTGTTAAATACTAAACTTTGTATTTAAGTTGAACTTCCTCCATACATACGACACGAAGGTTTTCAAAAAGTCTCCCATTACATGGAATTGCTTTCAAAATTTGAAATTCCTCAAATAAAAAAGACTATAGCGTTTTGATTAAATTACAGCAGGTTCTAAGATGTTTTTAGCAAATGAAATGTATGTATTGAATTATTTAGGAATAACTTCTGAAGTCCTCCTGATTGTGAATGGCTTTTGCAAACTGGTAAACCGCAAGAGGTGCATAGAATTGTATTCCACAAATTGTGGATCTCGCTAAACTACACAATTTGTGTGAACTATTTCTTATTTTTTATTTACCTTAACTTGTTTTGAGTTAAGCATTTCTGAGGTGTTATTTGTTATTGCTCTACATTTTAAAATGCGTAATATTTGTTCTCCAATAGGAAGTCATTATTCGTACTTTTTTAATTCCTCCTGGCTGCAAAGAGAAAGGAATTTCAAAGTCATCACATCCTAAACGATTTTCCTGTCACTTAAACGCATTGAATTCCACTGTAAACAGGTATATAACAAAGCAATTTTCACAAATTCTATCTCGATTAACATGAACTGGGTAGAAGAATAGGCGTTTCTTGGAATAGTTTGTACAAGAGTGAATAGGGAAAGCAATGTGAGCACAACACATAATATATTTTTGGGGGTAGGGCTTTTCAATTATTTTTGGTGTATTACAAAATATGATGTAAAGCGCTTGAAGTTCTTATAGTACTTTCAACACCTTATTGAACACCAATTTTAATGTAATTTATCTGGTTAGGTAAGTACCATCTTTAGAGTTCTTTTCTCGAATATATGTATTACAACACAGAAAAGCTGCGAGCTTCAGAAAATCGTGATCTTTGTGGAATTCCTTAAAACATAATACACATTTTATAATAGAAAGTAACTCAGTTAAGTTGAAAAGTAGCTTGTGAAACATTAAATGATCAGAAATATTAACAATCTAGTAATAATATATTCAACAACTTCATTTCTGTGTATATTGCAATATTTTGGAACGTTTGTATTGATATGATGAACGTGGAGCAAAACATTAAGTAATAGCTTTAAAACTAAAGGGGCCAAAGGAACTGAAAGTTGGTGTATTGTTAAAAGTGGTATATCTAGGCATTCCCCCTGAAGTGGAAAATATAAATCAGGCTTAAGAAACTCAATGCCACGGCCGGAACCGCATCCGATCTTCGGATATCCGTAAACTACAAGTTCGAGATACACGACCACGGCATTAAACTTTCTCATCTGATTTTTATATCCCAAAGAACCTTCAAGGTGATCTCACGTTATTCCCAGATATTACACTTCAAAGGCGACTAACAGTGTTAGAAGTACTTCATCATTTCCTAGCTTCCTAGTCAATCACTTTTAGGTGAATAAACTGTTCTTTCCTTAACAGTAGAAGAGTACCTCGCCATAGTATGTCTATGCTAGAATATTGGAGATAGATTTCGAGGTTTGCCGGGATACATGAATCACATAGAAAACGTAGTGCGCTTCACGTATCTCACCATGCTATAATGTCAACCTTAGTTCAATCCTGGTGTCAACAAGAACACACGGGTGCAGTCCTCTGCTATTGGCTACAACCCTAGGAGCAACTTTTAGGGTGTTTCCCTCTTGAAATATAGTTACCAACAAACATGTTTTTGTGTTTAATTCACCACTTTGAATGGGCGGAGTTAGCAACAGAATGGGATATGAAGCGCAAATGGTGGCAGACTTCTGGCGGATGAGCATAGTGTGTTTGTTGACATCAGGAGTAAACTAAGGCTGGATCCAGCACAGCTGATAGGCAAGATTACGGACAAGGATGGCCAAATATTCACGTTCCAAGGCCATCCATGGTAGTGAATTATTATATATCTAGCTCACAGGGTAAATGGGATCATCCAACACAAATTCCTCACGCCAGAACACCTATTTTCTAATACTCTGATCTCTTATGCTTTACACTTATACAGTGTTATAAAAATTGCTTATAGATTAAGAGCACCTCAAGAGCTATTTCCAGAAAATTTAAGAGATACAGTTTAATTTGTCATGGAAATATTTTACATATATCTGGCATTTTAATTAAAATATAGCCATTTTGAGAAAATAAGAAATACTTAAGGAAAATTTTTTCTACGTAAACTGTAGTTTGGAGTAGCAGTTTTCCTGAAAATCTTTCAAAGAAACTGAACTTTATAATAAGTTTGGTATCTATCTGACTTTTCGTTTTTGTTGTTGCTCACACACACACACACACACACACACACACACACACACACACACACACACACACACACACACACACACACACACACACACACACACACACACACGTTATTTTGTTGCTTAACGACGCTGTCAATTGCCAGGATCATATCAGCGTAACCGGCGCGCAGCAAAAATACCTTCCGAAACAAGGTAAAAGATGTAAAGAGATGGACTTTTTGGATGGAATGTCTTAGTTCCCCAACCTTACGCGGTTTAAACGTCCGATATGACACATGTTGGAGGACGTTAATTTAAAAAAAAAAAAAAAATTAAATAAAGTAAATATTTCCTTTCAGGTGGTAGAAGTAAGGACCACAATATCAATTCTATACGATGATTCGCATTGTTCCACGCGACAGAATTAACTGAAAATATTGAAGAAATTATGAAGATTGCGTCAACGTGCTACTTAAGTAAAGTAGAGATTATTAACTTAACTTTGATCGCTGGAACGGTGACAGAAGAATAATGCAAATTACAAAAAAAAAAAAAAAAAAAAAAAAAAATGTATTAAAAATCATCTGCATTTATCGTAAAATTAGCCGTTTCATTACTAACGACATATAGATAATACATATCCATGAGAGTTTTGTATTCTTGTCGTTTTCTCTTCTGCGGTTCTTCTTGGGTTATTTTCCCCTCGTTACATCTGTGTGCTGTGAAATGTACCTACTGTATTCTAAAGCTTCTTTGGCTCTGTTGTTTTCTCTTATTCTATTCAAGGTTCCAGTCTTGAATTTCAGTTCTGAGAGTACCCTATCGCCCGGCCGCTGCGTCCTTCACCCGCCTCCAAGCCACGGAGGAATATGGGATGGGTGTGCAGGGGTCAACGTGCCGACTGGAAACATTATTTAAGAATTATTATGCTAAAATAACACTGCTTCTGACTTTATACTGTTTTAACAGCAACTAATTCAGCGTTTGAAGACTCCCGAGGTCTCTCTTGAATAGTTTGTATACTTATTATAGGCAAAACTTACTTTTAGGAACAACGTTTTATAGAAGGTTAAAACGTCGTATAGCTATAAAAACTACACAGAACTAAAATAGAACGTTTTGGAAGTTTAAATAACCATAAAATCTGTGTTTATAAATTATGCCAAGTTTAGACCTTCTTTCACGGATGGATATCCTGCAATTATATTATTTGGCACGAATATTGGAAACTTCGTTTATAGCTTTTCTGAATTTTTAACTTCTTATGCGTTGGACCTATAGTGTTGTATAAACGTATTGGTGCATTTGTTTGTGAGGCATAAGCATACAAGAATCTTAGGACAAGAACCAGCGCAGTTTGTTCCGAAAATCTGTCTATATTTCAGTCCATTAATTTCTTCAACTGTTTAAGTTGCTGTTACTTCGGTTCTGCGTGTTGCTGCACAGCTCTTGTTACACATATTACAGGGATAAGCATTCTACATACACAATCATAGAAACATTTATTTCGAACTATTGCCAAATTAAAATATACGAGAATAGTGTTTATCTTGTTAAGCAGTATATTTGGAATTATAAACTTAATATTTAATTTTATTTTTATTACTTTGCAGAATTTTGCTCAACTTTACTCCTAAAAGACAGACTACTAAATAGGAAGTGAAAAAGTGTACGGAAATTATGAAACTTGAGATCATTTGAAGAAAGTGAAATTCCAAAGTATGACTTTATTCAAAGCAGCAAAATTGTATACAGTTTCTTGCTACACAATTAAGAAATTTGTGATCGAAAGTGAAGACCTGGAACATTCTCAAACATAAATTGGGTAGCCGTTACCAGTTCATATGCTTGATGGACACAGTGCTCGTTCTGTTTAACACCTTATCATAACAAATGCCAAACACAATAAACAAATGTAGCTGTTTACATGAGAGATTGATGTGAAAATTCAGGTTCCGAGGGTGAGGGCTGTGTACAGTATGGGGCAGATGATCCGCTGTTGCAAAATTAGCTTACCACAATTTCAAAATTAAATTACCTACCTATTGCTAACTTGCTTACCGCACACGCTGTCATTATCTTTATCACTGTTAAAAGTGCAGTGTTCAGGAAAACGAGAATCTTTATTAAAATGTTTGCCAGTTATGTGATTACTGAAAAACATGTTTCCAATAGTGTATAGGTGTATTAGTTTAATATAATAAAATATTACTTTTGTGAAAATACTGCGAAATTCTTACTTTACCCTGTAGGAACACACCGCACTATGAAAAAAAATTCTTTTCTATGACGAAAGAATTATAAAATTAATTGAATGGTTTCTGTGTTTACCCTAGCACAATCTGCGGAATAAAATGGTTTGTTCAAATGATTCCCTCCTTGCTTGTGAAGCTAGTAATGTCATGCCGACTATGTAATGCTTGTACTGTTTTATTATCTTGGTGCTTGTAAACGCAGTAATGTGACGTGAGCTGTGTGAGGCATGCGTTATTTTCTTGTCCAACCGGTACACCTACCATAAAATGTGATTGAACTCCGTGCCAATACATTTAACTCTGGGAATAACATATCACAATAGTTAACACGGAGAGTGGTGAACTCAGAATAAACAAATTAAAATGTTTATTACGGTGTGCTATTAGTATAAAACAATTAGTATGTTAATACCTTTGTAGGCAATGCATTTATTACACAGTAACATCATTTCAAATGATGAGAAATGAACCAACGGTATTCTGCTGTTAGCGTGTTCACATCCAATTTCTTTCCCAATACTAGCAAAAATGGATAGGTACGTACATGTAAGAAGTACACTAAGCTTCAAAGCTGATAATTAAAAGTATTAATATATTACAACTTAATCCTATATAAACGCTCAAAGGACTGTTTATTCCTCACAAATTTACATTTATCGATAATAGGTATCGTAAAATATGTGTTTAAAAGTACTCCACTGCTTCCAATGAAGCAATGCAGAAACACCATTCAAATGTTTAGCCATGGTAGCAAGCTTTTGAGATGAATAGCCAACAAAGACTCTCAAACATTCAAGCAGAGGAAGTACTTGACAAGTGAAGTGTAACCGGGAAACATTCGGCACAAATTGCTTAATGAGCCCTACCTTTTGCCTGTAGTAAGTTTTTGCCCATCTTTTGTAATAACAATCGGGAAATATCCCGATGGTACAAAGTTAAGAAGAAAATCCAGTCAGTACGAAAATAAGTCTCGAAACTGTTCAGAGAGTCAAGAAATGCCTACATGTTATTTGTTAGTGGTGTAAACTTCATAAATATTTGTTTTGTTCAAAATAGCTAGAATTTTTTTTTCGAGAAAATAAAAAATAATTAAAATTTGTCAATGTAAGTCGTAATTTCGCGTGGCAAATTGCATATACTGTGTGCCCAAGACAAGAAGACAAGTCTTAGGAATGTGTAGCGTAATCATTTCGTGCTTCCCGCACGGTGTTTATGCCTAGTTTCCGAGAATGACAAGAATGCTAGGCTCGTTTAAAATACACAATGTTGTCACATTACTCACCCATAGCTAGAAATATGCACTCTCATACACTCATTTCCTGGTAAACAGGTCCGCTACCGGAGTAGATAAACAGTTCAAGCCCCCTCTGCCCTTCATTCCCCTCTAACCTTCTTGTCGTGGGCATACAGTACATATACGGACATACCCAAACTTAGCCAATCTCGTGTACAAAACTTGGCCCTTTCTGGAAGGCTTTACACCAACAGAGGACCGAAATAATTGCCAGATTTTTTTATCAACATTTCAGTTTAAAATGAACATGTAAATATATTCAAGTAGGTAGCCTGTGTGTACCTTTTCAGTGGTCATCAAAGCACTTGCTGTGAATTCTTCGTATTGAATTTTTGGGTATCATTCAGAACTGTCTCTACTTTCTACTATATTCAAGTGACAGAAAAAAAAAAAAACAAAAAAAACAATAAACAAAGTAAGAAGTTTTCTGTAACCAACTCGGGGTATCACCGGTAGATAATCTCCATGGTCCATAGAATAGGTGCACTCTGTAGTACAGGAAACGACTGCGACTTCTTTCTTAGGGGTACCCCGTGTGAAATGTGGCCAAAAACGGGAAAGGTTTAACTGATCATGTTCGTGTTTAAACAATTTATAGTACCTATATTTAATCCATAACACGCATTTTTTGTATTATCGGTAGGTTTTAAATGCTATCGTATTTATGTTTATTGGTGTGTGTGTGTGTGTGTGTGTGTGTGTGTGTGTGTGTGTGTGTGTGTGTGTGTGTGTGTGTGTGTGTGTGTGTGTGTGAGATTAATAGTCATTTAGACAAATTTTGACTGAAGTGGGATTTTTTTTACAGTGGAAAGAATACCTACCAGAATAAAGAAAGCCCGCGTTCCACAAGTTGTGTACATCATAACAGAGATTCACAATAAACAGCTTTGCGAAATCAAAATCAGATATGTGTGTGGGACACGCAGGTATTGAGCATAAAGAATTGCATAGCCTGCACAGAGTGTATGAAGCTCCTGCTTAACAAACTGACATTCAGAATATCTACTGTACTTTTCCACTTGAAACTGTTTACTAATGCTATGGCTCTTGTTTTGATTGCAAATAAAACTATGTATTTATAGGTTAACTAAGGGGCTCTAGACTGACAAATTTTAATATTTCTTATATTATTTTAAGTTCAACAATTATTTAAAATATATTAAAATCAGAAAATCACAATGCTGAAGGTTTAGCAATTTTTAACAACTACAATGTTATAAATTTCTAGTTATTGTTGTTTTATTAGCATTTATTATTATTATTATTATTATTATTATTATTATTATTATTATTATTATTATTATTATTATTATTATTATTATTATTATTATTATTATTATTATTATTATTATTATTATTATTATTATTATTATTATTATTATTATTATTACTATTACTATTATTATTATTATTATTATTATTATTATTATTATTATTATTATTACTATTATTATTATTATTATTATTATTATTATTATTATTATTATTATTATTATTATTATTATTATTATTATTATTATTATTATTATTATTATTATTATTATTATTATTATTATTATTATTATTATTATTATTATTATTATTATTATTATTATTATTATTATTATTATTATTATTATTATTATTATTATTATTATTATTATTATTATTATTATTATTAAAATGTCATTATTTTAAACAATGTATTAGAAATAAAAAGATGCATTATTGGAATAGCCCATTATTGACGTTTAATAAACTGACTAAAGCATTCTAGAAGTTGAGAATTTTACCTATGAGTGCCCTTAAAATTTATTTGTATGGACTAGGAGATGTCCATATATATTGTATTTAATTGATGTGTCATCAACCATGTTAACCCTAGACCACGGAGGACGACATATAAGCTACTAGTGAAATAGGTAATTTCTAAGCAAATAATTTTATCACGATTTAGGTAAAGGCAACGGAGGAATTACCTGTGTAGTGGTAATGGGTAGAGAAAGTCGTGTGATTTCACCACATCAGATTTCTTATTTCTTATTAATTCACCACGTAGGTATTTGTCCAGTTAGAAGAGATTACATTAACCATGTATGCTTCATAAACTTGTCCATGAATACCACAGCATGAAAGTTCATAGGCACTTAATACACAATCAGTCGCTTTCGAAATCAATGCACAATTGTTTGTATCAGATTACACTTTCCTGTGGCTTGATACATGCTACCAATGTAGGAAAAGATGCATAACTCCCTAAATAAAACCAGGAGTAATACATTCCTCCACTTTCTTTCCTCACTATCATTTATTTTCATAAATCTTTCTTCAAATCCTTCTTCTTCTTTTGTTTTCTAGTTCAAGTCAGTCATGATGAATGTTTAGAGGATATTTTCAATGCACAATAGGTAATAAACGGTATACGTAAATATGACATTAAACTCTCTTGTGGGTTTATGCCTATATTGATTTACACACACTTTGCTTGAGCTCAAAAGAAACAATAGTGCTTGAAAGGCAGGGCTTAAAACATTGGTAAATTCAATAAATTGGGAAATAATAGGAAAAACTTACTTAATAGAAGTTGTGTATATTTTAATGTGATCTGCAATTATTATGAAGTATACCTTGTCTATCTATATGGTTTCATAATTATATAAATGTGGGTATATAAAATGTTATAAAAATTAAGATTATTTCGCAGGCTACTCCAAGGGATTTCAGTACACCGGAAGGAAGGTACTGCTTCTGTCATACGTTACTCAGGGATTCTACTTGACGATTATAACAAATATGTCCAATACAATTATTGTCAATAAAGAACTGTTTCGCCGAAAAAAATGTGTGAAATAATTGGAGTCATCTAGCTTCTTGACGAATGGATATCACTCGAACTAAGATGAAAGGGCATTAGAGCATTGTTCACATAGGTAATGTTTGTGGCTTCTTTCCGAGGTTTTCCCTTATCCCGGGAAGACGAATGTCGGGTAACTTAAAGCTCCATGGACCTCGGGATCATTTGAGTATCATCTCACCCATTTCATGTATTCACCGTCCGATATGACATTGCGTTGGATGACGTTAATAAATAAATAAAAATAAATAAATAAAAGTAGTGTTTGCACGACAGTTAGTTGAATAATAAATCATAATAAACCATTTATATCCCTCCGTCAAGATGCTAGATGGTTCCAAATATTGCAAATATTTATTACATTTTTCTTTCTTCAGCGAAACGGTTCTTTATTGATAATAATTGTATTAGATTTATTTGTTACACTCATCATGTAGAATCCCTGGTTATCGTATGGCCGAAGCAGCACCTTCCACTCAGTATAGGTACATTTTCATTGCTATGTTGCTATCTTAAACATATGGTATGTCATTTAAAAATTTAGGAAATTTTTGCGAAAATACAAAATAACAAATAACTTTCTATGTGAGGAGGAGTTTGGGTCTTTGAGAATCTTTGCCTGAGAGATATCTACCCAACTGTGGTGTCTGACTGAAGCATAAAATGTACTGTTCGAGAGGTATCGTTTTGAGGAACACAAAATTTTCCTGATCTTTTTTGAATTCACGGAGATTAAACTTAGATATCCGGTGAAATCTCGATGTGAAACTTTTACTTGCAATACAATACTTCCACTGCCTGCCTGCCAGTGATATGTGGGAAGAAACTAAAACAAAGTAAATGAATAAGCAAAAATTATTTTGCACCTGTTTTACGCAACCAAGTAAAAAAGTTCTCCAGAGTAGGTATTTGAACCTGTGTTAATATGTTTTATCTTCTGAACCAATGCTACATTCGCGTTACCCAACTGCGTAGCTTGAGACATATAGAAGCCTACACACCTTGCGGAGTACCCGATCATAAAATAACTTTCCTTGGCATTTTGATCACTAAGTGTCCAACAGCTTCTATAGCTGTCACAAAATTTAATGGCGGGTGGCTCAACACAAATCCAATCATGGGCATGCCATGCCTTGCTGTGTTGTTAGTTAAAGATGCTCTGAAATCACGATGTAAAACCTGTGATACAAATATCATTTGTGTCCACAAAATTTATTTGCACAACAGGAAATAGAATGGTAATGGTCAGCTATCAGCCACCATTAAGTATTGTGTCTGCCATAAAATTAAATGTAAACTAACGATTTCTTCCGTACTCTAGTGTTAACACTTTCGTCAACAGAACTGGGACATGAACTGAAAGCGTTTTTCGTTTCAGACATTTCCAACCGGGCATTTGCACCGCCTTCTAACTCTCGCTTAAATTTCTTACTGTGTTTAAACCACACAGGTAAAATCTAGAAATGTACCTACTTGTGTTACTTGAACGATAACACGATAAGCATATGGTTAAGCATTACATTTGCCTACAACTTTCAAAGCGCTAACAGCTAACTGTTCCGAAACATTTCAGTTTCCACATTTGTTGTAAATAGATGCTATTAATGTTTAAACTTAATACAGACGACAACAACAACTGTATTTTCTTAATGGCTCGTCTCATACCTTCATCTCTAATTAACTTAGAAACGAAATCTAACGTCTCTAAACGTTCAAGCGAAAAACAAATTTAAACTCTATGAAGCATTACTTTAAGGCATGTTTCAATATTTTTATTACAGAAATTGTAAATTGGCACTTTTATCTCTTAATTTTTTGTCGAAAAAATATTAGATTTAGGTAGTAGGTATAATACAACATTTGTAGTTCATACAAAATTCAATTTCCGTTTCATATTTTGCACCTGAAGCTTTAAAAACTATTATTTTCTTACGGAAATGGAAAAAATCCAGTGGGTAGGTAAGTTTTTATATTGTAGATCAAGAAATTAACTTTAATTTGTTATCGCCAGGGCCCCGATTTTGATGACCTAAAATTATCTGAAAATGATCAACGAAATGATCTAAAAAGATCAATAAAATGATCTAAAAATAGCATCGAAATTTTTGTCTTCATTTCAGAGTAGGTATAAGAGTGCAGCAGAGTTCTTACTTCTGTAACGTTAGAAATGACATTAAAAACTGACAATAGTTTAAACTCGCTAATTTAAAATAACACTTCTCCGTCCGTAGAGAAAACATCATGTCCAAATTCAGATACTATCTGTATAAAATGACAAGACTTAGATTACTTTATTTTAGACATGGCTGAACGAAACTTCCCTCTCAGAAAATCTGTCAATAATTAAACCTGCCACAATGAAAATAACGGACAAACGCTTGCACATGAGAAATAGGAGAATTGTTTACTGTGGCAACAATATGTGCAGTATTTGTAAGAAACCGACTTCCAACATGTACATTGTCAACCCACTGATCAGATCAAATATCCACTTATTTTCTTAGACTTAAAATAAATGTTAAGTAATTTCATGATTTTAGTTAATCTAATTTCTTGCAAAAAAGAAAGCAAAAGAACTAGAGAGGAAGTAAAACTCACAAAAATGAGGTAAAAATTGAAAATGTGACCATGGCTTAAAAACCAGCGAATATAACGAAAAAATCGCCAATAAAACTAACCTTTTTATAACCAGTTTCATGTTCAGGATTTTAATAAAGAGCAAGGCATACTCTATAAGGAAAAAACAATCATCACAATCCGAGCAAGGTAATCACACATTTCAAATGTTTTATTTTATTTCTTTTCTTTTCTTTTTTTCTTTCAGTGTAATATGAGTGTGTCACATTTTAGGTGCACGTGTTCATTTGTGCAGTGTTGCGGAAAATGACTTGAACGAGCACGTTATGCATATCTGTTAACAGAGGTGCCGGCCGGCCGGCTATCTACAAACGCCGTCCGCAGTACCGAGCAACACTCCCCCCTAAATCTCTCTCCCTCTCTCCCTCACAAAGGGGCAAAATACACCCTAAACTGCTCTGTTGCCAGCTATGGTTAGAAACAAAAATGTTGTTATTGTGTTGTATGCCTCCACCCTTCTCTCGAAGTATGAGCCATTTAACATAACGCTAGATCATGTATCGTATTTTCATATGTAATTTGTATTGTATTTACGATAGATCTGTCATTTATTTGCTATTAAACTTTACGCCTTTACCTTAAGTTCTATCAAGTTCTCCTCACGTGACCATCTTATATTTTTAAGAACCTTATAAACAATTCCATTTATTCATGAGAAATACCCTCTACTGCCTATAATCAGACTTCGTCCTTTGTAATTTAAATTAAGTGGAATAAAACATGTTGTATCATGTTCTTGTTTACACTGAAAGCCCGAATCAGCTATTTTAACTGGCCATTGTGGCGAAAATGTTGGAACAATTCTAGGAAAGCAGCACTGCAAAGAGCATGTTCAACATTTCAAGATGCTGAAAATTATTTGTTAGAGTAAATGTGTTTAGAAATTCAAAAGTGCTAAACCACAGTCCTTTAAGCACTGGTCATAAATATTTCAGCAATTCGAGAGATAATCCTTGTGGCATACAGAATTGCAGTATGAAAATAGAACAAACAAGGACGATATCTTTTTTTTTAAATTGCTTTTAATTTTTAAATCAACAAATAATGTAAGTTATCTTTGCAGACACCGCTTTCAGCTTGTAGGTATCCATGATATTTTGAATGCATATTACAAGGTTTATGTACATAAGGGAACGGTATGTGCTTGTTCATTAATAGCTATAAGGAATAATTTAAGATGCACAAAAACTTCAAGAAAAAAATTATAGGTAAACTGAAGGGTTGGATTTGAGGAGTTTAAACCACATATACCTATTTGGAATGTTCACAAATTATTCACGAAATTAGGTTATGCCAACAATTGTAATATCTTCATGTTGCTACAATTCCATAAAAAATCACCTACATGTTGGAATAAAATAAAAATTATGTTTAGTGAAACTTAGCTTTATAAAAATCGGAATATTAGTGTTTGGTAATTTGACTACGAAGGTCTTTGTACAAGACTAGTTCTCAGCAAGTAATTTTTGGTAATTTTACAAGTATTTGAATCAGGCTTGAATATTAATGTAAAAGATTGGTTACTTCCTGATATAAAATTTTCAAGCATGTTGTTTAATGTATCAAGTGACAGGTGGATAAAACTTCGTTTTTTCCCCCAAACCTGTTTCTCAATTTACATTTAATTAGGTATCTACTCGTTTATTTCACTCCAGATAATACGGCATGTCTTAAGGTAGAAGCTAATTGTTCAGGGAAATTAGGGAGACTTTGGTACCTACCTATAAGAAGCCAAGCAACATACATACTAGAATGGAATTAGTGTCAGATAGATGCCACTAATATATTTCAAATAATAATTACAGGTCTGCCAAATGATAAATGGGTATTGTGTAGTTCATAAAACACACCTCTGAATGGACAAGCATTGTTACTAGTACTAAATAGGTATAGCGTTTAATATGTGTTTAATGTTTTCTGATACACATAAAATGAAAAGCAAGCATTTCGGTGTACCTTTCCTCCGCTTTATGGACAAAAAGAAGAAAACAAATTAAGAACGTTGAAGAAATTAACTGCGGTTGTTTTGTCTTAAGTGTTTTACTTACGCGCCATATTTATTGTATCAGAATTTGCATTACACGTAATAATTGTTACTTATTTAATAAAACATATTTATTATTAAATATTGTTTAATTTGGATTAGTAACATTATTCGAAATGTTAATATATGAAGCGAAGAAGCATATCAAGAATAAATCGGAATATCACACTGCACAATTTGAGTGCACATGTTCATACTTAAATAATTACCCTTTGTGGTGTTAGTGAAAACATTGTACAAGATCAGAGAATGAAGTTTTGACGTGTTTGTGCTCTTTCACAGTTTCTCGTCTGTCAGTACCTATAGCATTCTAGTAACTAATAGTCACTCAAAACCTGTCTTGTATTTTACGACATTTTCTAACACTCGAGAAACAATAATGAACAGTATTTTACTGATGAGTGAAATATTCCTTAACAACACGGTATGATGTGTAGATTAATCTTTTTTCTACACTTCACCTGACCAGATCTGTCACCTTGTTTCACATACATATTACTCATGAAAACGTTGCTTTAAACATTGGTAGGATCAAGTCTACACTTCCGTTACGCGTGGGAGTACAGAATTTTCCAAATATTTTCTGCAGAAAGGAAATTAACCTTTACTGTCACACGATTGCTCATTGCTAAGTTTCTTCTCCCATAAACTTCCCCAAAGCTTGTTTATTCGATTACGTTTTACAAAGGTTGCAATTTGTGTAATAAATAACAATAAAAAATAAGTACACCTATCTACCTGCACACTTCTTTGTCGCAGAAAATAAAACTAATGTTTGGTTTGGTTGTTTTAAAATTCTTGAGAAGTTGCGCAAAGCTTTAAAATAAAATATTGGCTATTTGTTCTCGGAGTAGTAAATGTAACTGTAGCCTTTTCCATTGTGCTACAGCCCATTTTTTCGGATATGAAGTTAAAAAGTTTATTCACAATCCAAACATATCTGCAATTTATAGGCTGAAGTCCAGTCTAAAATCTATATTGTCTGGAACTTTCAAAATTCTTCCCTGTGTTTCTAAATGTGTTAACGCGGCACAAATTTGAACTTTTTATTCAGTAGACATGTTGACCATCCCAGTATACTCTGAAATTAAACAGGGGTGGCTAAACATGTCGTTCATAAGGAAAACAAAAAAGGTGCGCGACTTTTAATTTCTGAGCCTTCAGAAAAAAAAAAAAAAAAAGTCTGTAGGTAATTTATTTTTACTATGTAACTTCTACCTTTCTACACGTTTATTTTCTGTAAACATAAATTGTCAGGAATCATTGTTCTAGGTTTTAAGAACTATGTTTTTAGCTTCGGATGTTTATGCAAATAAATGTTAGAACCTAACGACGAGAAAGAGGTTGTATGAATTAAAATTACTGTAGCTTTTGGAAGGAATATTTAAGGGGTTACTCAGTGATACTTCTCACGTGGCCGCAAATTGTTGATTTAATTCTTACCTTGAAAAGGATATCCCGTGAAATATGGAGCCATATTCAGGGTAGAAACTGCCATTGAGGACGAAGAAAATGCTGAGGCTGAGGTAGGGTTCGCCGTCGTGAATCAAATATTAGTAAACAATACGAACATTTAACTCGGAACACTACACAGCACCGAACCGCAACACCTTCCCTTCAGAGTTGGTTGCCTCCACTGGAGCTTCAAGTAACACTGGCTGTTGTCGCGGGGCACGAGTCGCTGACTCGGAGGGGGACGGAGGGGTGGCTCTTCACAGCTAGACCACGCCTCCCGCTGCACGCGCCGTCGGCACCCCTTTCATCTTGGCCCACGAGATCTCTCATTGGTCCATGTCGTAGATTTAGAGGTGGGGCTCACGTGACCGAACGAGTATGCTAAGTTGCCGCCTTTCCCTTCGTACCGCTCATCACCTCCACAAGAATACACAAAATGCAACAACATAAAAATAACCCTCTTGGGTACAGTGCTTCATTTAGCTTTTATTCTGTTGCAGCGGCTTCTATCACAGCATTATGTTTCACGGCTACTAGAAATTATACCTAAAGTTCATGGCTTGACTGCTTGATTAATACGCTCAACCTTGTCAACTACGAGCAAAAATAATGCTAATTTACACTCCAAATACTAAGTATAGCAATCTTAAATATTAAAAATCTATATTAATACTTCGATATGTAGAAAAACGTCACCAAAGTTTCTGTGTGAACGAAATCGCAAATATTAACATACGAAAAGGGAGGACAGAGTAGGTATGTTAAGGAAGCTACTTTTTAACGTTAAAACAGAAAGGTCAAATTGAAATATACAAAAAATAAAATAAAATAGAAAGAGAAGTTTAAAACATTAACTCTAGACTTGTTTACATGGGCGTCGCGTAGGGTGGGTAAGGGAGGGTCGCGGCTCCCCGTTGGAAATTAATGAATTTAATGTGCACTCAATTACCTACTATTGTTTTAATTTTGATGCAAAGAACAGTTTTTCTCTCAGGATACTCGTATTAAGAGATACTCGATTGTTTTATAGCGCCTGTGTTACAAATAAGCTTGCCAGTGATGGCATTTACTTTTTGATGTAAATAAGCAATGCATTATTTTCAATTAGTAGATACATATCTTTACTAATTATTGCCTTCAACAATAACTCCGTACAGATAGTTATAAATGTTTATTTTCTTATTGTGAACAGTGGTTCCAAGCCACAACTTTAGTTTAAGATTTCTCTTTGTACCTACCAATTTTTACAGTTTAAGT
This sequence comes from Tenodera sinensis, assembly GCA_030765045.1. Taxonomy (NCBI): domain Eukaryota; kingdom Metazoa; phylum Arthropoda; class Insecta; order Mantodea; family Mantidae; genus Tenodera; species Tenodera sinensis. The sequence continues at coordinate 105,330,270 of CM060962.1, forward strand.
TCATGAGAATTGCTACCGAGACAGATTGAAAGCACGAAACCTGACATACAACAATGTAATTAAATCAATAATGAATAAAATGCTTATTGTATACAGTATTGCCTACCATTTCCAGTTATACTGTGTGTGTATGACATGTAAACAGAATTGTCACATTGCAGTATATGAAGGTACAGTGAAGGCATGAATAGCAAAGTAACAACACACACAAACACACAGACACACACACACACAGACACACACACCCACACATACACAGACACACACACAGACACCCACACACAGACACCACACACACAGACACCACACACACAGACACCCACACACACACACACCACACACACAGACACACACACACACACACAAAGACACAAACACACACACACACCACACACACAGACAGACACAGACACACAAACACACACAGACACACACACAGACACACACACAGACACAAACACACACACACAGACACACACACAGACACACACAAACACACACAGACACACACAGACACCCACACACACACACACAAACACACACACAAACACACACAGACACACACACAAACACACACAGACACACACACACCACACACAGACACACACACAAACACACACAGACACACACATACACCCACACACCCACACACCCACACACACACAGACACACAGACACCCACACACCCACACACATACACACACAGTCACCCCCCCCACACACACACACTCACACACACACACACACACACACACACACACAAACACACTTTACCCCTCAAAAGGGAGCAATTGATGCAGCACTTGAAGTAAAAACCTTCATAGAAGAGGGTTTGAAAATAAAACAATGTATAATCCTAACAAGCCTTGACGTCAAAGGTGCATTTAATGCCGCCTGGTGGCCCAGTATTCTCAAGAACTTAAAAGAATGGGAATGTCCGAGAAACATCTACAACTTAGCACTAGATTTCTTCAACCACAGGAAAGCAAAAATCACACTAAACAATTACACAATGGAAAAAGAAGTCCAGAAGGGCTGTCCACAAGGTTCCTGCTGTGGCCCAGGCTTTTAGAACATAATGTATAATTCCCTATTAAATACTGATTTCAATAGTAAAACTAAAGTCATGGCATTCCCAGACGACCTTGTCATATTAACAAGAGGCTCAAGCAAAGTAGAAGCAGAAAACATAGCGAATCAGGATTTAATCAAAATTCAGAACTGGGCCACTGACAACAAAATAGAATTCAACGAAAAGAAGTCGAAGACTCCAGTCATATCAAGAAAGCGAACGGACAATTGGGACGTCAATATCTACTTAAAGAACAAGAAGCTTAACCAAACTGAAGAAATGAAATACCTGGGCATATGGTTTGACGGTAAGTTTAACTTCAATGCACACATAGACCACACTGCAGGGAAATCAATCACACTCATCCACATGTTATCACGGACAGCCAAACTACAATGGGGATTAGGACACAAAGTACTAAAAACAATATACGAAGGAGCTATAGTCCCAATAATGACATATGGCTCACCAGTGTCGATAGACGCTATAAGAAAAATAAAAAAATCTAACAAAATATAAAAGGATACAAAGATTGATTAATATAAAAATTGCTAAAGCCTACCGTTCTATCTCATACGAGGCATCATGCGTAGTAGCAGGCGTTCCACCCTTACAAATAACCATAGAACAATATGTAAGAACCTACCTGGCAACAAAAGTCAACAATCAAGAATATGACGCACCGCTGGAAGTCAGGTATTGGAGACACCCTGCGGAAATACCCCTAATAGATGAGGTAGATAACAACAATGAATATGCAGTTGAAATTTACACCGATGGTAGCAAAACTGATGATAAAGTTGGGGCAGCAGGGATCATCTTCATCCATGGCAACCTGGCATATAAATTAAAGTTCAAGTTGCATCCACGATGCACGAATAACCAGGCTGAACAACTGGCAATATTAAAAACACTTAAATAACTAGATGAGCTTGGATATGGAGAACGCTATGAAAAACGAGCTGCATTATTCACAGACAGTAAGATAACTCTAGATCTGCTCAGGAACAACATAAAACATAACCAGCTGATAGAAGCAATCAAAAGGAAAATCCTTGAACTTTCAAAATCAAAGTGGACACTACATTTCGGCTGGGTGAAAGGACATGCGGGAATACACGGAAATGAACTTGTGGACAGACTAGCAAAAGAAGCTGCCGCGGAAGACACTGAAATAATATATGACAAAGTATCAAAACAAGCTATAGTGACTAGAGAGAAAGAAACTGGACTCGAAGAATGGCAACAACAATGGACACCATCAAGGAAAGGAGCAGTAACCAAAGAATATTTCCCATCCGTGAGAAGAAGATTGAAGCAACGGTTACCAATATCTCCGAAGTTCACAGCAATGATAACAGGACATCGAAAGCTAAGAGTATATCGCCACAGGTTTGGATTTTTAGATAACCCCATGTGCAAATGTGAAGAAGAGGACCAAACAGTAAACCACATTATGTTTCGATGCAAAATACTAAACAACCAGAGAAACAACATGATTAGGAAAATACAAAGTAAAGGTGCTACTTGGCCTATAAACAAAGAAGAACTTGGAAACAATTTCATACAACCTTTCGCTAACTTCATTAATGCTAAAATTCACAGAAATAGAATGACTTAAGTCCAAATATACATAATTTCTACTCCTTACCAAGATTACAACCAGTATTATTGTCCAAACACATTTCAATACTCTACTGCTGTTACGAGTATAATTATATTTGCCTTTCACTATATGATAAGTACTAGATTTATGATTTGTAAAATAGCATTAGGTTAAAGAAATAAGGTCAAACAAAACAAAATAGCATTAAACAACAAACATCAAATAAAACTGTAAATATGCACAATAGAGAAGTATTCAATTAGACTAAGGTAGATAACAACTTAGAGGCAAATAAAAGTGTAAATGTTCAAATAGAACATCAACAATATATACATGTATACAAAATGAAAATTGTATATAAATATATAAATGCAAGCATGTAGTATTCATACGGAATGGGACAGGCTATTAAAAAAAACACACACGCACACACCACACCCACACACACACCACACACACCACACAGACACACACACTCCACAGGCACCCAACCACACACACACCATAGACACATACTTACACAACAGACACCCGCACACACAGACACACACACACAGAGACACACACACACCACAGACAGTCACACACCCACACACAGACACATACACAGACACACACAGAGACCACAGACAGCCACACACCCACACACAGACACACACACCACAGACAGCCACACACCCAGACACAGAGACACACACCACACACACACACACACACCACAGACAGCCACACACCCACACACAGACACAAACAGACACACACAGAGACACACACACAGACACCCACACACTCAGACACACACACCACAGACACCCATACACCCACATACACACCACAGACACCCACACATACAGACACACACACAGACACACACAGACACCAACACAGACACACACCACAGACACCACAGACACCCACACACACACATACACAGACACCCACACACACAGACACACACAGACACCCACACACACACACACACACACAGACGCACACACAGACACCCACAGACCCACACACACAGACACACACACCACAGACACCACAGACAGCCACACACCCACACACAGAGACACACACCACACACACACACAGACACACACACAGACACACACACACAGAGACACACACACACCACAGACAGTCACACAGCCACACACAGACACACACACCACAGACACCACAGATACCCACACCACAGACATCCACACACCCACACACACAGACACACACGGACACACACACAGACACCCACACCACAGACACCACAGACACCCATACACCCACATACACACTACAGACACCCACACATACAGACACACACAGACACACACAGACACCCACACAGGCACACACAGACACAAACACCACAGACACCACAGACACCCACACACACAGACACCCACACAGACACACACACACAGACACACACACACAGACACCCACACACCCACACACAGACACACACACACAGACACCCACAGACCCACACACACAGACACACACACCACAGACACCACAGTCACCCACACACCCACACAGAGACATCACAGGCACCTACACACAGACACACACACACCACAGACACACACACACACACCACAGACACCCACACACCCACACACCCACACACACACCACAGTCACCCACAGACACCACAGGCACCGACACACACACAGACACACACCACACACACCACACACCCACACACACACACAACAGACACCACAGACACCCACACGCCCACACACACACACCACAGACACCCCCAGACACCCACACACACACCACAGACACACACACTCAGACACCCACACACACAGACACCACAGACACCGACACACACAGACACACATACCACACACCCACACACAGACACACACCACAGTCACCTGCCAGATTTATGATTTGTAAAATAGCATTAGGTTAAAGAAATAAAGTCAAACAAAATAAAATAGCATTAAACAACAAACATCAAAAAAAAAAAAACAAAAAAAAAAACTGTAAATATCACAATAGAGAAGTACTCAATTAGACTAAGGTAGATAAAAAATTAGAGGTAAATAAAGATGTAAATGTTCAAATAGAACATCACCAACAATATGTACATGTATATAAAATGTAAATTGTATGTAAATAAATAAATGCAAGCATGTAGTATTCATATGGAATGGAGCATGCGTTTAAAAAAAAAAAAAAAAAAAAAAAAAAACACCACAGTCACCACAGACACACACACACACACACCACAGACACTCACACACACAACAGACACACACAGACACCCACACGCATACACCACAGACACTCGCAGACACCCACACACACAGACACCACAGACACACATACCACAGACACACACACCACAGACACACACACACAGACACCACAGACACACATACCACAGACACACACACCACAGACACACACACCACAGACACACACACCACAGACACCCACACACACAGACACCACAGACACACACACACCACAGACATACACTCAGACACCCACACACACAGACACCACAGACACACACACCACTGACACACACACCACAGACACACACCACAGACACACACACCACAGACACCCCCAGACACCCACACACACAGACACCACAGACACACACCCACACCACAGACACACACTCAGACACCTTACACACACACACTCACACACACTACACACACACACACACTCACACACACTCACAAACACACACACACACACATACACACACACGGGTTGGACGCAACAGTAATGGAATCCTGTGTAAGATTGGGATTCTCGGCTGAGATGATGTTGCTCAAATCTTCCAGAATTGCTGTTGCTGTGTTACCAGCCTAGTGTACTTCTCCAGAAGGAAAATCTACATTCACAAATACATCCTTATCACTAGGATATATGAATATGTGGTAAGTTAAGATTTCCATTTTGCCCACTTCACGAATTTTCCACTTTGCCCTAGAGTCAACCTCCATAGTCTAGGAGTAACATGCCCGCCTTTAGTAACTGAGGTCGTGGTTCAATTCCGGCGGAAGGCAATGAATGTTTTATTTCGGAAGTAAAGATCTTTTACCTTGGTTTCCTTCGTAAGGGAAGTAAAGCGGGTGGTACCATTTCGTAGATTTGTGGCATGTAATAAGAGCTTTAGGTCTGAGCTTGAGCAAAGTTTAGCTGTCTTTCACACCCAATGATAGAATTGGACGAGGAGAACCATAGCAGTTAAAGAGCGTTCATAAATAAAACAATTTAATTTGATTTAAAATTGGAGTTGGTGTCTAATCTAATAAAAGAAAACGCAATACAGACATTTCATAAAATAGACAATAGTCCAAAAATTGTATCCATTGTTTAGGAGAATTGTTAATCATCTACATGTGTATGATTCATATTGTTTGCGCTTCAATCTATGTAAAGAAAGTCACAAATTGTTAAACATCCACAAAGCAGCAATTCTCTGTCAATGAGCCAATGTCAATAAACAGCCCAGGATATTAAAGGTCTCGTCACGCAAAGGGCTCCAACAATTAGGATGCAAAATTATATTTAGTTGACATTTTGCTTCTCAAGTTTATCTAAATAAGTATCTTCTCCCCCCACCCCTCCCCAAAAAAAAAACACGATTAAAAAAAAAGGAAAGAAAAGAAAAGCCGAGTGAAGCTCGGTCGCCCAGGTACTAATGATACCTATAATTGATATAGGTAACTGTGAATTCAGAAGGAGCAAATCCGAACTCAACCACAAGAATTCACTAATTCATAAATATGTTTTTCTTTAATCTATTGGTTTGTGACATTAGGTTTATTTCACACTATTATCTTACCACCAGTTTGTTTCATTGAGTGTGCTATATTATGTAAACAAATGATATTAAAATGTGAAAGAGTATAGCTGCATAGCTATTATGAAGTGAACGGAATTAATAATACCAGCGCAGTGTTGAAAACATGGAGAAAAAAAAAAAAAAAAAAAAACATTCGTGATTTGGCAAGTCACAGAGTACATTAAATTTAAATAAGCATGGTACATCTATCTAACAATTGTAGTTCACGAAACATTCACTGTGGAGAGAGAAAAGAATGTGCAACATTACCACCGCTGTTAGACTCTGATGCCGGGACATCTGAAAATGAGGAGCAATGCTATAGTCTGTCTGATTATAGTCCAATAGCTTTATAAAGTAAAATATTGAAAGGTACTTATATTCAGAGTAAAATTGCATTTGGGTGTTGTGTTAGGGAAATAGGTGGAGTGTGCGGGAGAATATCAAGGGGAGATTAGGAGCCCTTTCCCGCAAATGTTAAATTTGCTAACTTCATAAAAAATAATACAGCGAAACATTTTCCCGGTGCAAATGCCTGCCTTCTAAACTCGCTGTCGTGGGCATGTGCACTAATACGTTTTCATAAATTGTTCTTGTTGGTATTGAAGTTCAAGGGCAGTGTACTTTATGGTGGTGTTAGTGAGTCAGTTTAGTATTATACGAATAACGTAATATTGTGAAAAATAAGATGCCTCAATGTTGTACATATGGCTGCAATATGACAAGCGAAACATGCAAGGTCGGTCTGGGTGGCTCAGTTGGTTAGACGCTGGCCTACTAATCCCAAGGTCGCGGGTTCAAACCCGGCCCAGGCCGATGATTTTTAAGTGTGCTTAAAAACGACAGCTCCATGTCAGTAGATTTACTGGCATGTAAAAGAACTCCTGCGGGACGAAATTCCGGCACACCGGCGACGCTGATGTGATCCTGGCAATTAACAGCGTCGTTAAACAACAAAATATACGAAACATACAAGGGAGTTCACTTTCACCCGTTTCCAAGCGGACAAATCTCCCAAAAGATATAAGATATGGGTAGAATTTTGCAAAAGAAAATATTTTGTGCCTTGTTTATGTTACTTCCATTTTAAGAGCACGATTATGAATAGACATATTTATTAAAAAAGCAGCTTCATTGAAGCACGGAGCTATTCTTTCTATAAGGAAAAATGGAGATACTCCAAGTTCTAGTAAGACACTAATTGATCCTTCACCATCTTCATCCAACAGCAAACGACAGCAAAGGACAGAACGATATGAGACTAGCAATCCAAAAGCATTGTTTCCGAATTACTTACAATAGAACTGACAACAAAGGGGATGATGACAAAAGTAATGAAAGAGAATCCAGAATAGAAGTTAATTAAAAAGTAATTCAGAAGTGAAATGTGAACTAGGTGCTGAATTCGTAAGGAAATATGCCCACGATATGTTGTTGGAACCTAAAACATCTACAAAACAAGCAATGATGAGGAAGACCAGGATAAGCTGAATGAAAATTTCTATGGAACCTGATACTTCAGATTTTGATACAAGTGACAACGGGGAGGAAAAATATGGAGAGTATTTCATCATACATGGGAATGAAGCTACAGTGGAGTATTTCATTGTTGCTTGGACATCTCTACTTTTACATTTCAAGGTACATGTTTTATGTAGAAATGGAATGAAAACAACTTCTCATTACATTAAATGGACAATGCTATGTGTTAAAACTGGTTATTGCAGCAATACATTTACTTGGAAGTCACAAAATTTATGAGGGAAGATACCGGAAGGAAACGCTTTAATAGCAAGTTCTTCATTATCATCTGTAGGTATATTGTTTCAGAAATTTAAGTCCTTCTGCAAATCACAGGGTTTGGCAATTTTTTCAAGGCCTACATTCGATAAAACCATTCGAAACATGGTAACACCAGTTATTATATCAATTTGGGCTCAAGAAAGAGAAAATCTGATGTGTTTCACTCACATGACTTTCTCTGCTCTTGTACTAACTATTCTTACAAATCCTTATTCCAATATCTTCTTCGTGTTAGTTGAGATAAACATTTGCAGAAATTATCTCATTGTTTATCTTCTTGTAGGTACAAGGAGAATATGGGAATACAGTAGGCTTTGCGGAATAGTCAAATGTTTTAAAGCTTTCAAATGCCGTTCTCTTTGCACGGTTAACATATAAAAATGAACAACTATGTTCTATTTGACACAAGTAAACTCACACAAATAACAAGGAATATCTCCGAAATGATTCACTCTACAAATATATGAGCGACATTATATATACATAAATTGTGTTTTAGCAAGATCAACATTTTTTGTATGGTAAGATCTGGTCTATCTCTTGCGGTTTACCAGTTATGCAAAAGTCATCCAAGTAAATAGGACTACATGGGCTATAGCCAGAAAATTAAAGATATACATTTCATTTGCCATAAAAATATCTGAAACATGTCATTTTAGTCAAAATCATTAGAGCCATTTTAAAGAAAATAAAAATTTTCGAAACATTTTCTACGTAAAGAGCAGATTAGGGTGGAGGAGTTTTCTTCAAAATCTTCGTTTCGCATCCCTGAAAGACATTAAACTTAACTACCAACTTTGGGTTTTAACCAACTTTTCGTTTTTGAGTTATACTGTTCACAGACTGGCAAACTGATTGACAAACATACACACACACGCGCGCGCGCACACACACACACACACACACACACACACACACACACACACACACACACACACACACACACACACGGACCTTTTTCTAAAAAGGTTTGTTTTGGATTCAGGGGCCTCAAAACATATTTCCAGTGAAATCTTTATATGGAATTGTTGGGTGTCATAGTAGAGAAAGTAAAAACGACTTGAATTCATTAAAAGGTTGCGGTATATCTATGTGGTTAGCAGGGGATGGGTGGTATGACTTCCCAGGATTTTCAGCCAAATATTTAGTCTATTCTAATATGGATTTAAATTCTGACAAGATTATTGATTTTGATCTTGTTCAAAGAGGTATGGTGAAAGGCGATTTGGTAAAGGCTGCTTACGACAGCATAATAACTAAGCTTATGAAACAGGAAATGTGTAGAGCTGAAATTTTTCTCACCGTCAGACATAAAGGTATAAGATATCTGTTAAAAACTCAGTACACAGAACACGAATTTGATGTATGGCATTTGTCTAAACGTCTAATGAAAAAAAGTTAAAGTGGTAGAAAAAGAATACACAGCGTTAATGGTATGGGAAGTAACCACTTATGGTGAGCTACACTAAACTTTTGCGAGAACAGTGCCATATTAATCTAACAATTTACATAAATTCTTACTCACATAAAAACGAACATAAAGGGCTTGAAAAAGGCCAATGGTAACATTGCAGACATGATGAATTGTTGGAAGAAGACGAAATAAATATATTACGGGTTAAAGGTGAACCAAACACTTATCGTGCTCTGAAGAAAACTATTTGGATATTAGCTTCTCAAAAGAGTTGGCTCATATTCGACATTATATACATACTGCTAGTTTGGAGAGATATCACAGTCTTCGTCTCAGATATACTCCGAAAACAATACAGTTTCCATATAATGGCCTTCAAGTTACACCAATACATGGAATCAGCACGGGTTTTGGTGTTCAAACTAACTGTGTCGAAATCGCTATCAGAATGGTTTAAATCTTCAAAATCATAGCTTTTAGGTTCAAACTGATAATGAGGGATACTACGTTCACTTATTTCCAAAGCTGATATTGGACTACTGTTTATCACTTACTTGGTAGTAACACATGGACCTTGTTTGTTATTTAAAACATCACGTCTTGTCTCAGTTCAGTGGAACAACTGACGTCACGAGTCATATCAACAACTGCGAGTAACATGAGAACCACTCACCTTGGGACGGTGAAACTGCCTGCGTTGCTATCTATTCTGGACGACGAATCAACTAATGTGGCGAATGAAATATTCATTTTCGTGTTTCGTTTCCCTTTAAGAAAGATAGCATTATTTCTTAATTATATCATTCTTTAACTAAAATGAATCAGTAATTAGGTCTTAAGAACTAAACAACCTTGGTAACACCAAAGCATATCCATAACAGCACTCAAGGCTGGTTCACAACCACCCAGTAACGATAACGACAACGACAACGGGAATAGCATGGACATTTTGGTTCACAACAGCCTGCTAACGGCAACGGAAATAGATAGTGAAAATTGCGCATTTGGATGTCATTTGTTTCTTTTGACCAACGAAAACCCTGCTCTCCAATTTGGACAACATAAAAAAAGGTTAACCAGCGCCAAATTTCTATAAAGTGAAGATCTAAACGCAAAGCTATTGCGTATTACCGATTCCGAGAAATCAGCAGTCCTTTAGCGTCCTAGCCTTCTTTAAAATTATTTGTTGTTCTTTATTGTTATAAAATTCTTTAATGGATCTAATATGCCGTACCCGTTAACGGAACAACAAAGTTGAACCTTGGCCAAATCTTGCTTGTGGTTCCCGGGGCCCGGGAAGGCTTGCCGTTGGTTCTGTGAAAACGGGTGTTTACACCAGAAACTATCATTCAGAGAAGAAGCTGTCCGAAGCAAAAATGTAGGAAACAAAAACTCGATAAATATTTTAGCAAAGAAAGCACCACATTGCTTGAGTACTTTTCACGGTGGACTTAATTCCACTCCAGTGTGTAGGAGTTAAGGTGTTCTCCTATGAAGCTGTACAGAATTCACAGTTAAAACATAAGTATTGCGATCACAATGACAAAGTATATATCAAATTAAAGATAAAATAGGGCTGTCAATTTTCGCAGTTTAGTCTCCCGTTAAGATAAGCATTTATGATATTCAGAGGCTGCCAACTAGTGTGCAATGCACGGAGAAGATTTCCATGAAACTCCAGTCGGGGCTAAAATCCGAGTGGGGAATAGAACAATACATCAAAATAGGGACAGAACTCCTTGAACAGGATCTAGCGTGGCTTGGACTTGGTGCATGGCGTATTATAACAATCTGATGTATTGCACTCATATGACTTTCTCTACTCTTGTACTAATCATTCTTACAAACTCTTATTCCTCTATCTTCTTCATGTTAGTTGAGATAAACATTTGCAGAAGTTATCTTATAGTATATTATAGGGTTGATTTACGTAAAATGCTAAAAAAGGTACAAAATTAACAATACTTATGTACTCTGCCATCTAACATCCTTCACAATGTTTAATTTTGTTGTAATTCTGTGCAGATAATTTCTAGTTAGATAAAGGGGACTTGGAAACAGTTCGTAAGTTAATGGTATCATCACAAGAAAACAAACTGGATATGTAGATTACATATAAGAGAGTAATTATGTTCTTTCAATCAGTTACAAAATAATTAATTCATGGCCTGCCAAAATATGTAAGCAGCGTTTAGTTTGGTGCATAATTTAAAAGGTGAAAGATTAATTTTCACAACATAATTTCTTCGCAACATAATTGCTTCGCTTTTTATTAAAATTAAATGATATTCTCAACTTCAAACATGACCCTGCTCACCTTAAGGTAATTTGATTTTTGACAAAGTAACAAGAACAACATTTTTATTAAATGTCCGTGGAAACATTCTCAGATAGAGTAGAATCAGAATTAAATTGTTGTTGTTATGTTCTGGTTATCGAAAAGTCCAAAGTAACTTTTAAATGCCCGTACTTAGGTGCATGCAAAGAATAAGTGAAATTTTAAAATATGATTTCCCTTACTCGTAATTATTCTGTTACATATTTCTCCGGTTTCCCCAGCCACTCATTCCACCAATTGCTGCATTATCACCTTTCAAATCATCGATTTCGGCTGTATTTCATATCACCCTCTTCCTCACTCTCATAAGTGGTGCTTGGCTGACCACCCGCTTGCAGGTCTTCACTCTGGTCCAGGGGTCCTTCTACTCCCCGACAGGCGTCTGACTGTAGGCACAGGCTTGTAAGTCCTAGGGGGTGTAAGTCCCACATTAGGGGAGGGTAATCAGGTTAAAAAAGAAGAAAAGAAAAAATGCTCCTCAATCTTTATTATACTCCATCCAGATTTTCTGAATAAATACTTTGAAAGTGGGTGAAAGGATCTACTGCGTATCTTCTTTATGTGAAGTGTAGACTTGAATTAAGAGTTTTAATAACTTAATGTATTTGGCATTTTAAAAAATTATGCAAAACGCAAAAGTTAATCATTTTCAAACATTCATCGCGTGGAACATATCAAATGGGATTGGACATTATTTACTTGGAAAGCAATGGCAACATTAATTGTCTCTTATCAGATTGAACAAATCTATGACAAAAATGTCGACTGAATTGTTTGAAACTTGTAGAAATTGCCAATTTCAGTAGTGAGTACCCTTAAGCTATCATGTTCCATCCTTTATGTGCCAATGTACAGTTCCTTTGCAGTGAGAATTCTTGAAATTTCATTCCTAGGAGAGTTCAGGCAGTTTTTACTGTACCATAACTTATGAACACCTAATGGTGTTCATCTGCCTGGTTTGTGGATAGATGTTAGATATGGTAAATGAGAAAACACCCCAGCATTCGCCTACTGACCTGGGTTCCGGGTTCGATTCCCGTCAATCGCCCTTGTTTTCCTTGCTTGGTAGGCTAATGCTGCTATAGTTTCTCAACTACCACGGTTTCCTTTTTGTAACTTCGCTTTTGTTCCACTTCCTTCCCATATTTTAGGCGTTCTTCTAGGTTTCAGGAGGTATGGTGGTGCCGGACAGATGGCCCGGATGTTTGCTCAAAGGAAAGATTCTCCCTGTGTACACTAGAGCTCTGCTTGGTCGACGGGTAGTTCAGCAGTGGCAAGGGTCTTCGAGCCTGGAGCTGTTAGGGCAGACACCGGCAGGGTTTGCCCGATCGCTGCTAGCTTAGAGCCTCAGCGCGGCTCTCGTGTTACGTCAGTGATGTGCTTGATGACAACTAACCATATAACAGGTCAAATTAACCTTAAAGTCTATTAATAGTGAACCAATATTCTACATTTATACCATTACAAAGTGCGTGTGTGTAATTGCAGACATATTTATACCAATTTGTCAGACAATTTGCCATACATAGTACTGTGTTCACTTGCAGCTGAATATTTTTGCTCTGTTTATCCACTTGATGAATTTGATTATTTTATATCGATATGTACAGCGACTTATTCAGCAAAACATATAACAGAAACGGCTTTTCTACATTTAACTGATGAGGTCTTAAACGTAACAGGAACAAAATTATGTTTCATTATATAAAAACCCAAGACAGAATATACAATTAGAACAGTTAAAGAACTAATGAGAAATTATAAGCAACTTATATAAATTATAAAATACAATAAAGTTAAAACTACAACTTATATTGAATGTTTTATTCTTTGTTGGTTAGTTTTCTGTTGACCAGATATATTCCGTGCTGCCTTGATTCTAAGCACTACATTAAGATTTTCACCAAAAAAGCATATACATGTGCCAAACGTTGAACCCCCACTGCTATACACTGCTGTGACATCACTGGTCGCTGCTCGACAAGCAATCTATTGGCTTTGTCCACTGCCCACCGCTCTAAAGCAGTGTACCTGCCGGTGCCTGTGTTATGGACTTCCGCGCGTCTCTGTGTCATATCTATCTGATACCTACAGCCTCCTATGGTTCCTCAACTGCACTCCTAGCTCTCAAGGCGGTGGTGGCCACAATATATATATGTAGGATGCAGTGCGCGAGGTATACCCCTCCGCTGTATAACATAAAAGTTCATGTAGACCATGTAGACCTTAGGGACAATGAAAGAGGGCAAAAACAGCTTGGATATAGAGTCACTATGTTTTAAAGAGTATCAACATCTGAATGCTGGTTGCGGTTCTCTGTCCAATCAGCTGAGTGATTTAATGCAGCCTTAGGGGTGAACGCGGTAAAATTAGGAAACACCGCGTTTCGTTGCACTTTTGCGCCAGCTAGGCATTAAAGTATCTTTTTTTATTAGAAATCACAGTATGGGGCTATAAATCTATACAGTTTAGTGGCAACTCTCGGAAAATTTAATATTAATGAAGCATGGAACTAGCGGAGTTTCAAAATTGGGATAAATTGTTTCACGTTTCCACGAATATATGTATTTAGACATCTAATAAACAGAAGATGGAGGGCGAGTGTCCCAGTTCTTTAACACAGTTTTGTTTCCGATTAATAACATTCTTGGTTTTGCTGTGATCTATTCATTTAAATTGAAAAGGTATAGGATGGGAGGGAATAGAATGGGTGCATGAAGAACAGATAACTCGGTTAAGTGAGATAAATTAAATTTGCATTAAGTTCAGCGCCTATGAAGAATCCAAGATGATTCTTACGATAGATATTTTTCTCATCATAAACACCCATTACCTATGGTTAAAAAATTCGTAAGCTTTAATGCTTTCGAAGCTGGTAATAACGATATTACTTAAAATATCACGTATTGCCATTGAGATTAAACAGAGAGAGAGAGAGAGAGAGAGAGAGAGAGAGAGAGAGAGAGCGAGCGACGGAGAGGAACTGGGTCTGAATAAGAGAGATAGCGGGTAGTCAAACTACGAGGACCCCAAATAACAAACATCTTTTAAGTCCAACATCTTTCAAGGCTCCAATGTGATGGCTTTAATTACATTGCCCACGCTACAAACAATTTTATGGTGACCGTTTAACCCTTACTGCGTCATACTACCGTTGTCCAATAAAACGTTCCGAAACGACGTGTTTCAGCCAATCATGACCGCTTATTTCCACAGTTTTCATCGCCTCCCTAGCATTTGTTGAACATCATCTTCCTCGCATTTGTTTCTTTGTTTTGACATTTCAATGAAGCTAAACCAACAAAGTTTTTCTGACTAGAAACCGTTCATAGAGTCAATAATCATTGTATAATTGGCACAACTCGTAATCAAATAATGGCTGATCATAACACGCTAGTGTCATCTAGCGGAAAATGTCTGATGAGGTGGCAGAATAATGCAGTTTCAAAACAATTTAATATTTTAATAAGTTAATTAGTAAGTTATTGTAGTTTATCCTTTCTAACCTGTTTCAGTTGGGAAGTACATTATTAAATACCACTGGGGCTTCGACTTTCCTTGCCTAAAAACCTATAGCGATTGTATCTTGAAAAAAGTCGTTATGATAGTAACAATGTTATTAAAATGTCACATATTATATTCTGGCTTTATAAATGAGAGAAAGAAAGAAAGAGAGAGAGAGAACATATCCCAAGGAAATCGGAAATAAATTGCATATTGGTCGAACGGAATTGTTATAGTAAGCGGTAGAGAAGGTAAGACAGGAAACTGCAGCAACTCTACCTATATGATTATCGTGGGGATATTTAAGGAATGCATCCGTTAAATCCTTCATTACTCCAATATATAATATTCTTGCAGGCTGTTGTACCACCAGCATTACACAAAATATCACTCAATGATGTTGCATGATCAATATACCATGCGGGGTAAAAACTATTTTATTAAATATGTGATAAACGACAACGAAGTCCAGTTAATTTTTCTGTCACTTGATTTTTCTTCTAAAATTGAAGCACAAAACATAGTTCTGTTTCTTTGATAACACAGTCTTCAGTTCATCTTGACCCTGCACCACACAGCTTTTGTCTTTTTGTAAACTTGACTCACAATTTTTTCTTTCTTTACTGTCTCTGTCTCACGAACAGCTGGCTTTGAATATACAATCACTCAACATTCACCAAGCTGCTTTACTTCAAGACTAACTCCAACGCGACGATTCCCAAAGTGTCTCTGTCACAAACACTGCTAACAACTGTCCCGTTAACAAACCAACAACTACTCTTCCTTTTGTCCTACAAAAACTGCCCGCTCTCGCCGCCGCACAAGCCTATTATAGACAAGAATGACGTAGCACGGATTTTTTTAAGAAAGTCGCCATTTTGTTGAACCCTTTTCAAATAACCAGACAACCAGAAGTCTCGCGAACACTCTTAAAATGCTTTGTTCTGCCGCACTCTATTGTTGTGGGTCGCGTATTCACAACCAGTGGCGCGAGGCAGCCTGACCTTGGCTCCCTTTGATGAGTGCCGCCGCCGGCCAGTGTTATAATAATTTAGTTACATAACTATTTCACTTTGTACAGAAATGAAAGTTTCTGTGAATTAAAATATTTACACATCTATTTAAATGTATGAAACATAGCTATTTATACAATGGTCTGCTTACTTAGGGAATGTTAATAAGAATGTTAATATACTGAATTCTAGTATCTGAAATGCAGTAAATATGTGTTTTAACAAATCACACACCATTTTTCCTTTACTTTTTCCCTGTGTTGCTTTTGAATATTGGATAAAAAGTGAATTAAGACTTTGCATATGTTAAGTTGTGAAAGCAAACAGATAAAGGAAAAATTAAGCATATCTCACAATTACACAATTGTGTGAGAATAGATATTTTAAATTTCGAGTGTTGAGCTTTTATATCAAAAACAGAGTAGCTAGATTAATATAGTGCAAACTTCAAGTATTATATTAAGTTTTAAAACTAAATGACATTAATCTTAAATTATGTAGTTTGCCAATGCATTCGCCTCACACATAACTGTTGTAAACAATAGTAATCAAGTTTTCGTCTTGTTTTACAATTCCTTCATTTCAAATATATATTTTGGTCGACCACACGCTGATTAAATGTGACGTAACTGAACTGTAATGGCATCCACATTACTTCAGTGACTTATTATAATTTTACTCGTCCATATTTTTAACACCATCAAATAGGCGGTCCAAGATGGGTTCCAGAGCTAGAGGTTCCAGAAAAGCTGAAGTTCGAGAAAGGTCCTTGTTAAGTCATTCTCTCTATATAAGGAGGCAGGCGTCGAAAGGAGTAAAAAGTTGTGACAGACATGAGCTGTCGCAACAGGCAGTTTTTAGTCAGTCAGTCAGTCAGTCAATCAGTCAGCCAGCCAGTCAGTCAGTCAGTCAGCCAGTCAGCCAGTCAGTCAGCCGGCCAGTCAGTCAGTCAGCCAGTCAGTCGGCCAGTCAGCCAGTCAGCCGGCCAGTCAGTCAGTCAGCCAGTCAGCCGGCCAGCCAGCCAGCCAGGATTGGACTGTTGTCGTTTTTGTCACAGTGATGTCAGGAGTGAGATTCGTCGAATTGTCTTTGTTACATTATATAATGGTCGTCCAAAGGCAGTAGTATGGAACTTGACTACCGCTCGCCACCGCACGCTTCATAAAACACTCTGTTCTCTTACGAGCTTCTCTTACAAGCAGAACAAAGTTCGCTCACACCATTGACTGGATTTACCCCAGTGCGTTCTGCAGCTCTTTTAACGCGTTAAGTGTTATCTACTTACCCCAATGCCGGGTGAAGTGATACATAGCACAGAGAAAGCTGGGACGGCACAAAAATGTTTAAAAGGATTCTCACTATATGGTCATTTTTGATGTTACATGTTCTTTGCATGCTCTCAACAGGAACAAAAGAACTGGCATCTTAGTGCTTTGGACGGGTTCTAATGACCTAGTTGTCGACAGGCCCTTAAACCCAATTCACTCACTCACTCTTAGTACTTTGGAAAATAAATAATACTTGGGAAACTCAGATTGGGTACACTTGTTCTACTCCAAGATTTGACCTTAACTTTTGGGTTCGAGGCTTTACAGGATACTCGTAGAGAATTCATATATATGTAGGTTTAATGCTTAAATATTAGAAGAAAACTTTTCATTCCAAAGCAAAAACTGTTTTACAATTTAGTGCAATATACAAACATGTTTAAAACTATTTCCATACGAATTTTAATTCCAGTATAAACATGGAGAGAATTTCTAGAAGGATTAAACTTTTCTGTATTTTTCAATGTAATATTGCATTACGTTTACTGTAATGCTTTACACTTTTTTGTTATTCTAAGGACAAAGTTAATGCTTCTCTTATAACGCAGAATCGTTTAACCCAATAAATACCTACTGCTTATTTCAAACAACATTTGCAGCTTTTTCCATAATAGGCATTAAGAACTTGGAGATAAATCTAAAGAAAATTAAAACGTGGCTTTTCTGCGAGGCCAGGTGTACCTACCGTTCTGTCACCACCTTTCCTTGTCCTCATTACAGTGCCACGCCTCTAGCCCCTTATTGCAAACTGTCAGCAGTGCATTGATCATTAGTTATGCCTCGCCCTTTGCAAGGCCCCGTAAGACAATGAGAAACTGAGAGATGCTCCCAAACAATGCATATTACTAAATTCGTTTTGTGTACCTAGGTTGTTTATTGCGACCATATTCAAAACTGAGCCGTTGAATAATCTGTCTAAATCTAAAGTGATCCTGTTGTTTTATGGGATGATATATATATAGTGTAACGAAACATTCTTAGACCACTCAGTGGTGAAGGGAAATTCATGGGAGTCTTCTTTTATTTTTATCGTACAATAACCGTCTCTATAAACACGGGACGGACCTTTCCCTATAATGTTTTTTTTTTTATTCAAGGGGCCTCAAAACATGTATTTCCAGTGAAATCTCGGAATCGAATTTTTGGGTGGAATGCAACACGTTCTCTACATATTATGTACTCGATAAATAAAGTAAAATAAATAAATAAAATCATACTGAAGATCCGTGACATTAGTTACAGCAAATCAAACAAGGCCGTAAGAAAGCTAGACACCTGAAATGCAGGTGCGCAATGTTTAAAGATGAAGTAAGCTTTATTATTCCCGAAACAAAGGAAGGTATGAAACGGCCACATACCGGAAAGCACCAATAAGGACGAAAGTGTGTGGGAACAGAAAGCAATTCATCACTAACCTGCAGCTGCGGCAACATTTCTTTCATAGTTTTTGTCGTTGCAATGTTTTATCGCGACTGTAGTGTTCATTCTAACCTTACATCACCTTTTCAAATCCATCTTGTGGTTTCAATTGCCACTTCCATTGTGTCAGCAGTTATTATATTAGACTTAAACACATTGGAAAACATCTTGTGGTTAAACTGGGATAACCATTCTTACGTGTTTCCATGGTCTTCCACAAGGATAATGCTACGAAATCCGCTCTTCTGGAAATGTTACCGCTGTAAGCGATTGGTAATCACTACTTTTGTTATTCGCTTTTATACTCCGATATCCCAGAGATTAAGGGTATTAGCATACCGGGTGGAAGGTACTGCTTCAGCTATACGTTAACCAGGGATTCTGCATGATGAATATAACAAATATGTCCGATACATTATTGTCAACAAAGAACCGTTTTCGGTGAAACGGTCATTCATTGACAATAATATTTAATATTAATTATAATATAATATATATAATATATTAATTATAATATAATTAATAATAATATTAATTAATATTAAATTATTATTATTATTATTATTATTATTATTATTATTATTATTATTATTATTATTATTATTATTATTATTATTATTATTATTATTATTATTATTATTATTATTATTATTATTATTATTATTATTATTATTATTATTATTATTATTATTATTATTATTATTATTATTATTATTATTATTATTATTATTATTATTATTATTATTATTATTATTATTATTATTATTATTATTATTATTATTATTATTATTATTATTATTTCTATTTATGTGCTAAAATGTTTAAAATATGTGCTAAAAGGTAAAAAATATATGCTAAAACAAAACATATTTTTAAGATCTGAATGGCTGTACTACCTAATATGATGTATCTATAGCTCACCAGAGTTATACCCTATGTTGAGGAAGTCCTTGGCGAATATCACTGTGGTTTTAGGAAGTATATTCACACTGAGACAATGTTTAGAGACATTTTATGAAAATATTCCATTAGATCAGTTATAGATATATCGATTTTAAACAAGCATTTGATACCATTGACAGAACATATATTTTACATGATGGCCGATCTTGGCATCCAATCAAAATTAATTAATTTAACCAAAATGACTGATTAAAAATACAAATAGGCTCTCTAATAACTTCCCCACACATAATGGAATCAGACAAGGAGACTCGCTGTCAGCTATGTTATTTAATATTGGATTAGAACAAATAATCAGAAATATTAATATAAATATTAATAAAGGTGGTTCAATTTTTAACAGATGCTTTCAATGCTTGGCCTATGCTGTTTTCCTCACAAGAAACCTAACTGTTCTAAATGAGGCACTAAAAGAACTACAAAATGAGGCTAATAAAGCAGGATTAACGATTAACATAAAGAAAACAAAATATATGCTAAATAAAAATGACACATAAATTAATATTAAAATTAATGAAAATATATATGATAAAGTGTCATCTTTCAGGTATCTTTGACTTGTCATTACCAATCAACACATATCACACTAATACACATATTAGAAAAAAAATCATCTACTAATCTGTGCATCCATGTTCTAGATCCTTTAATGACAAAGTAGATCAAAGTTAGATATTTTAAAACTCTTATTAAACCTACTGTGCTATATAGAAGTGAGTTTTGGACTTTAACTGAGAAATATATAGCAACTTTGAATATATGGGAATGAAAAGTGCTCAGAAAGATTTATAGACCGACTAAGGAAAATGGCTATTGGAGAATAAGAACAAATTCACAGCTGCAAAACTTATACTATAAGAATACAGATATTGTCTCTAATATTAAAATAAAAATATTACAGTGGCTAGGCCATGGTATCCGAATGGACGAAGAACAAATGCCTAGAATTGTTATTGAGACTAAAATAGATGATAGAAGGAAAGTTGCAAGATCAAAGAAGAGATGTATTGATGATGTACACTCTGACATTAGAAGAACAAACATTAGGAGTTGGAGAGCTAAAACACGAGATCGATCAGAATAGAGGATATTCATCAGGGAGGGAATTACAGTACCTATAGACCGCATGATTCCTCAAATTTTCCATCCCGAAGGATTTGACTATTGTCACGAAAAATTGTCTGGAATTTCGAAAACGATCTCTCCACGTCACAAGAAGTCAGTCTAGCATAATTATAACATGTTACGTCACTCACTTTGGCATCAATAATTTCATGTTGCTCATCCAACACATTTGAAATTTTATAGACTGTTAAATCCACTATTGTTTTCGAACACTTCCTTGCATTTTCTTTTTAGGGTTTGTGTTGCAGGATCAAAAAGAACATTTTTTTCCACATCCTGTACTACTTGAACTGCTTCTCCCAAAGACATTCCTACAGATTCCAGTTTGTTTATGGAATCACAGAGGGAACCAAAATTTGCGGAAAAGTATGCGAAGTCCTTTCGTTTGGTTTATCTAACTTCTAGACTTTTTGATGTCTTCTCACTATTTAGTTACAAGGGTGATGATGATGATGATGATGATGATGATGATGATGATGATGATGATGATGATGATGATGATGATGATGATGATGATGGTGGTGGTGATGGTGACGACGACGATGATGTCACTTTGCAGTTTGACTGCCGGTTAGCGACCTCTAAAATCCCAGGTGCGCTTGCCAAAATGTATTCTGCAATGTGTACCCAGGTTCATTTTCTACAAAGGGTGTAAGCTTTTGAAGGCAGAACAATGTTCCGAGGTAAAGTTTAATATATGATGCGTATTTTAAGGAACGTTTAATAGTCAGTAGCTGTCTGAAGCAGCGTTCTGTCCACCACATAAAATCTGTGGGTAGTAATGGCCATTGCTATCATTAGTTTTCATTTTACTCTCATACTGCATATTAAATACTCAAGAGGTCATAAAAGAACGTTCTTAATGACTTAATAAGGGTTGTACAGTATGTCTAATTATGTTCGTCACCCATCATGCTTTTTATGTTCCAGAACGTATGATATAACATGTCGTAACACTAAACATAAATGTGTATATGGGACCACTGAGGGCAATGCTTATTTAAATTGCTTATATTCGTGTGTAATTACAATCTTCTTCATGAAGTTCTCCGTTCAGGGGATGGTAGAGTAATATGGGCGTGAACAGTATCTCAGTTGGAACGGCGTTCCCTCACAATGCTTGCTTACTCTAGAAGGAGCTTGCCTGGGGACACTGATTATATAAGAATTAGTGTCAGTAGAAGCAATCGTGTCGTATGTCTTGCAAGTCGGAGCTTCAACACAAATATTCAGCTCCTTCTTTGCTTCCAGCAACGTTGATAGTTTAGGAAATTTAGGAAAACGTAGTACCCTAGTCCTTCACTTCTGATGGACATTTGCTCAGTCTTGACATAATGAAATATTCGTGTGTCTCGGTTGCATATTGTTATTTTCTCTTCTGCTTAACTAAAGTAAATACAGGGAGTGATATAGTCCACAAAAAGAAATTAATTAATACATAAATCTGACCTGGTGCAGTCACATGACTTTCTCTACTCTTGCGCCAAGTATTCTTACAAATACTTATTCCTCTATTTCATGTTAATAGAGATAAATATATGTACAAATTATCTTATTACTAATTTTCTTGCAGGTGCAAAGGGAATACAGTAGGCTTTAACCGATGTAATGTAATGTATGTAAACCCCGCGCGACAGCACACGGCCCAGCCGCTGCGTCCCCCACCTCTGCCCACTACAGGCGTCATTGGTGAGGTGCAGTACTGGAGGGTGGGACGTGGTCAGCGCCCCGAGCCCTCCCGGCCAGTTATGCGGTTTTCTCGACCTGAGGCCGCTACTTCTCCATCAAGTAGCTCCTCAAATGGTCCCCCCGGGACCTAACGAGGCTGAGTGCACCCCGTGCCAGACCTCCCAGAGGGGATAAAATCCCCATGCTGGTACCGGGGATCGAACCCGGGTCCTCCGCGCCACAGGCAAGCGCGCTGCCAGCTGCGCTACGGAGGCGGCCAGGCTTTAACCGATAGTCAAATGCTTTAAGAGTGGTCGCTATATGATGACTTTAAAATTCCGTTCTATCTGCATGACCAAAAGATAAAAACGATGAATAACTACCTCCCATTTTAGAACGGTGTATAAGTATTGCAAAATTCTGACATAGGTATAACAAGGAATATCTCCAAAATAGTTCACTTCACAGAAAAAGATCATTTGACATAAATTGTGTGTTTTAACAAGATCTACATTTTGTGTGGTCAGATTTGGTTTACCAGATATGCAAACATCAAGAGTAAACAGGTGTGCATGGGCTACAGCCAGAAAATTCAAAATATACATTTCATTTGCCATTTTCTTTGTCTTATCTGCCTATCCCTCTTATCTACGACCCATCGTCAGATGTAACCACTGGTAAGTCAACAGAGCTAACTGCACCCTTTATTTTTGCTTGGCTGTTCGAAAACCACTAATTCGAAGATATTGACCACATGGTGGCTTACCTTTCTTGACTGACCTGTTAAGCCTGGTTAGAATCCCTTTCAAAACGAACTGTTGGACTGCTTGAGACATTCCGCTTGTTTGACTGTAGAGTTATATCGTAGAAAGGTGTTGGAGTAAAAATGAATTTTGGTTCGCACATTCTTCAGGGCTTTTAGTCCACATCAAAATATGTGTTTCTCCAAATATAATGCAATGAATCATTTGGCAACATAGCACCAGCGAAACACGTTCCACACTGGCGGTCGTGACAGGCCGCTGTCGTATGAATGAAGTAAACAACGCCCACCCCGGATTCACTCTGAAATAGGGGTAGCGTGTTTTAAACACATTCATACGGATATTTAATGACGAATAAATGGAGAAAGTCCTGCTCCAAACGTATGCTATAAGGTAAAGTGAAGTACATATTCAACTCAAATATGGAAATAAGACCATTACGTGGGAAAATTAAATAAGAGCTTGATATACATCATTGGCCAAACATTTTGAAATTGTACGTGCCTTTAGGATGTGCATTTCCATCTAATCACGTAGGTTTGCTATGAAAGTGTAATAAATTAATTTTGCAAACCACGTTTCATCTGTCATTAGCATCTGAATGAATTCTCCGTTCTAATGTACCGTAAAACGGGCTAACTTGGGCCGTATTTTAAATGTTCTTGCCAATTTTGGTATGAAGATACTGACTAAAATTCCTAATTCCATTTGAGAATGTCTGTTGTACTTTTACCATACAGAAAATATTGCTATGTGTATTATTGTTTATTATATAAACTATTCAAATGTGGCCAATGCAGGCTAGAAATCACGCCACTAGAAATGCATTGTTTAAATGCATTGGAACGAAAGTTGCATTAACAATTACAGAAATTGAGTTCTGAATACTTATTTTCTCTTCTTTAAAGCTTCATCACACAAGAAAATAATTTTACGCAAAAATTGTTTCTGAGATGAACTTATTTATCAGTTTGGTGATTTCTTAGGCCTACCCATGATTTGTTTTAATAATGTCGTAATTTCTGTAATATTTCTAAAAATAAAGCTTCCATCTCTTATATGAAGGGCTGGTTGCAGTTTCCTTACAAGCTGATTCTTCTGCACGTTGCCCACATCCTTGTTGTCTGGAACCACAAGGAAGAATTGTTTCTCGGAATTTTTTCTCAAGCACTCTATTTCATGTGTTCCCAGAATTCAAACTTTCTGCAGCATAGGATCTCTAATTCTTCTCAATCAAAAACTGCACAAGAGCGAAGTCTCTTGCATTGTCTCTTCAAAAACCGGAGGGACATATCTTAAACCACTTGTGTTGGAACCTGTAGGAGAAAAGGACTCAATATGGACCATATTACCTTCTTCTTCCAACAGAGAACGGTTTTCTCCGGGTTCCATTTCTCTTGAAATGGTGTTCCCTATTGACACACTCTTTCCAGATTTTACAATCAACCCCTTTGGTTATTCTGTTCTGTTTCTCTTCTATGCACGCAGATTTCAGAAATTTCGTGAATCAGTCACACCAAGACACTCCAGAGATCTTATTTTTTTTTCTTTGTCTTTCTCTCTCTCTCTCTCTCTCTCTCTCTCTCTCTCTCTCTCTCTCTCTTTGATATTCTGTAAAGTGAGTTACTGTGATTGTGGTATTTGTCTATGTATCTTTATTTATTTGGCCTATGTTGTCCCTTTTCAGAGGTAGTGGTTTAAAACCATATTCCGGGACTATTTCTACACTGTTGGTGCTGCAGGAGCAGCATCTGGAGCTTTTCTTTGATATTTTGGCATGGCTGAAGTTACTGTGAAAATTCACACCGATGAATTCACCATAAAACAGAAATCACCCACACCTTCAAGTTTTAGCTAGGTATAAAGTTGTTTTCACTCCTTCGAATAGCAACACTTATCGAAGGAACGATATCAGCTGCTACTGATGTCTACTTTACGCACTACGATGCATAGAAACAGCTTTGCAACTAATGCGGTACATCGGCTGTGCAATAAACCTTACGGAGTCGTTACAATTTAATATTCTAGATGAGAATAAAAAGTTAAGTTCAACAACCTAATGGCCGAAGATCCCCTAGCAAATCAGGAAGCAAGCTCAACTATCCAAGCTATTATTCGTTTCCGAATTTTATACCCTCAACAGCAGAATACGCTTTTGTACATCAAGAGTGTTTGGGAGTTGTTTAGGTCGTATTCTTTGGTGTAACGATTCACAGATCTCCTACTGTAATCAGCACGAAAGGATCCCCTAGAGAATCTTTTGAAAGACGATTTAAGTTTATAAATTATATCCACTACAGACGTCATGAGTGGGGTGCAGTATTGGAGGGTGGTACGTGGCCAGCGCTCCGAAATCCTCCCGACCAGTTATTTGGTCTTCGCGACCTCTGAATATTACAGGGAAGAAGAGACTTCTAAGTTAATTTTTCACACCTGGATCTGACCAAAAGACAAGCTGTATGATGTGGACCATGGCAGAGTTGCGTATCACACTGTATCTCTGAAGTTGTCAAATGCGATAGGTACGTCACTTCAATATCGAATTATGCGAAATGTGTTGGATCTACAAAACAAGTGTTGCATTCACATGATCTTTTCTACTCTTTCTGCTAAAAACTATTGTCATTTTATCAATAGAGTTAAATCTGCATTACACATTACAGTGTAGGTATCAGAAAAACATAATAAACTAAAGTGGGTCGTTATGTGAGTGCTTTAAAACTTCATGCTGTATGGATGGCCACCACAGAAAGAAAAATCGAATAGGGACCTGCAATTGAAAAAAGCCATGAAGTATTTAAAAATTCAAATCAGTAGCAAACAATGTCTCGGAAATTATTAACCTCATGAAACATGTTGCCTGTCACAAATTTTATTGTGTGATTAACGAGATATACATTTTTTGAGCAGTAAGATTTTATCCATCTTTTTAGGTTTATCGTTATACAAAAGGCTTTCAGAATGAAGAGGGCATTACAAGCTATGTGCAGAAAATCCAGGATACCTATGCATTTTATTTGATATACACGTATGTTAAATAAACGCATTTTAATTAAAATCGTTAAAGCTCTCTTAAATTGAGAAAATCAAAAATAAGAAAAAGTTTTCCATGTAAGAGGTAGCTTATGGTGGGGAGGGAGGTGTTTGTTGAAAATCTTCGTGTCCCATCCTTGAAAGACGATGAACTTAACTACTAAGTTTGGTGTTAAGTGATTTTTCGTTTTTGAGTTATGGTGTTCACGCACACATCATTTTCAAGAACGCTGTTTTCGGTTTCAGGGAGCATCAAAACGTGCTTCCTATGGGTAAGGTAAAGTGGTGGACGGACGGAGACTTCTGTGCCCCACGATGGTGGACCCGGTAGGTAAGATTGCGGCAAAAGCAGATAGAGGGCGGCCAATCCAGGAGCTGCGACATAGCAGAGAGCAGGGTCCGTAATATTTCCAGATTGAAACAACCCGGTGGCGTCTTAATAATACCAGCAGCTTCCCCTCGCTGTACCCGGAGGCACCCTTAGGGGGGCTTGAAGCTGGAGACCGCACTCACCAACTCCACCGCCGCCAGCAACACCACCACCACCACCACCACCAACACCACCACCGCCGCCACCACCACCACCATCACCACCACTACCACCACCATCATCACCACCACCACCATCACCACCACTACCACCACTACCAACACCACCACCATCACCAACACCACCACCACCACCACCATCACCACCACCACCAACACCACCACCACCATCACCACCACTACCACCACTACCAACACCACCACCGCCACCACCACCACTACCACCACCACCACCAACACCACCACCACCACTACCACCACCACCACCAACACCACCACCACCATCACCACCACTACCACCACTACCAACACCACCACCGCCGCCACCACCACCACCATCATCATCATAATCACTTTATTATTATTATTATTATTATTATTATTATTATTATTATTATTATTATTATTATTATTATTATTATTATTATTATTATTATTATTATTATTATTATTATTATTATTATTATTATTATTATTATTATTATTATTATTATTATTATTATTATTATTATTATTATTATTATTATTATTATTATTATTATTATTATTATTATTATTATTACTATTTTATTATTACTATTTTTATTATTATTATTATTATTATTATTATTATTATTATTATTATTATTATTATTATTATTATTATTATTATTATTATTATTATTATTATTATTATTATTATTATTATTATTATTATTATTATTATTATTATTATTATTATTATTATTATTATTATTATTATTATTATTACAGAAACGGCTATTACACACCGTAAAGTGTCAGAAACCAGAAGATTTATACCTCAACAGTTTCTCGACTAAGATTCAGAAACAGTTAATACTACATTCTCAAACAACCGACAACTATCTTCAAATAGGTCATTATTAGCATCCATTAAATTTATCATCTAACTTAAGTGCTATCCATTCTCATTCCCACCCATGCAGAACCTAAGAAAAAACATTCATAGTTAAATACTGGAGCAGTTGGCAGCAGATTCATTGGAGGACGAGATTGGAGATGGTGCCAAATATGACGTACATATTTCTTCTTCATTAAACGTTTCCTTCCCAAAATTTCCCTCCAGTTATTTCATTTCCTGTATGATCAGCGTCTACCGCATGTGGTACAATACGGAGTAAAAATTGGCTTTAAACACTAGCACACTTTAGGATCTTCACAAGAGTCACGTCATTCAAAGGTTCCAGTAAACTTAGAACATAGTGCAGGAATTACATTGCCTGGAATTTCTTTGTGGTCACATGCTGGTTGTTTCCACACTCGCATTTTTGCTTGGTCATATTCAAAAATGGCGTCACTAAAAACTATTATATTTTGTATACTTCCATGTCACTTATTGTTACACTGCCCCTGCCCCTAGGTAGGTAATGTGTGCAGTAGGCGCACTATTAAATGTGTGTTACAAATAACTCCTACTCTTCTTAAAACCCATTTGGTCCAAAGTGATATTAAGGCCCCTTTTCCAGATGATTAAGCGTTCGGCTTGAACTGGATGGATGGAATAACGTAAGAATAGGAGGGGCCGGCGATATCAAAGACATACTGAACACGATGTCAACCGCTCAAAACTTCAACACCCAAGAATTCTCTTAATGCCACTTTGGACAAAAACTAATTTAGTTTCTACAAACGTGCCATCTAAGTCAGGTAAACGTTAACACCAATATGATCCTGATCCATGAAGAGGGGGTTCTTCCTTGTTAGTCTGAGAGTGTCCTTGCTCTCTTCTTTCTTCACCATCTTAAAATCAAAGGACCAGATGTTGAAATGTACACATATACGGATTTCTAATCTTCCAATTCCATCTGTTCTTTTGATTTTCTTTTCCCTGTCACATTCGTCAACCCTTCTGCACTCTTCAAGAATCACATTATCTTTCCTGAGAAATGCATACAGGCTCTTCACAGTGCTTTTCGGATGTACACCCTGACCAAGCAGCTTGGTAAAATTTTGCTAATCAGATGCAACTTTTAGGCTAATAGTAAAGCGTATCAGATAATATTACGGTGGTTCCTATTGGACAACGCAATTTTCACTCACTCTTTAGGTATATTCCATGTTGACTACAAATAATCACGGCACACAGGATAGTATTGCCCTTAGATTGCAGTCATTTTTGTGTGTAAGGACAAATCAAGTCAGGACGGATTTTCATGAGATGGAATAAAACTGAAGCAAACGTAGCTACTCCAAACCGCAATCTGACTCCTACACGTCATGTTAACTGACTATATTACATCCCTGAAGACTGACATTCCCATCTCTTGCTGTTTATTCTTCATGTCGCTGAGCATGAAAGAGTTTAATTACGTCAGTTGCGTCTTGTTTCTGTGTAGATTGTTTTATACTCACCACTACGTCCAGCAGGGACTAGCATTTTAGCTAAATCCTGTTGGCACGAAGGTTCGTAATGTCGCATTCGTAGTCAAATGATGCAAATGGAGTGAAAGATCATCTTTTGCGTATTACAACCTAATACGTACAAAGTACCTCACTTCGGTAAAAGTTAACCTCATGTTTCCTCTTGCTTTATCTGCCCTATATAATTCGTTGAATTCCTTGCTGAGAACTGAGAGCCGGGAGCAAGAGACTTGCTCGCTGACGTCACAGAGCGTTCGTTGGCTGGTACTCTTTAGCTTATTCAGTATGAACTTAACTGAGTTTTGAGCACATTTCACCTATATCCCTTTGCTTTTGATATCTTAATGTTTGATTTAGATCGTGTGAGTATGTGTGTGTGGGCCCTCACGACACTTTTGGAGGCTTCAAGGGACGTCATAATGTATATTTGTTAGAGAAAGTGATAACAAGAACACTTGAGGCGAAATGTTCTACATTTGCTTTTAAAGAGACTAGACTGTGTGATTTGGAAACTCCGCATATCTGAAGTAACTAGTTATCTTAAAAACTACTATTCTATAAAAATGTTTCGGTCAATTCCATATGTATTTCTTAAGGAGAAAAATATACATTTGTTAACGATTCACCGGAAAGTCTCCCTCCATTGCATTCCTTTCTAAGGTTTTTTAATAAGTTTCAAATCAATGTGTGTTCCAGATTCATTCTACTCAAAACCAAAAAATTAACATGAACTACTTTAGCAAATAACTTCAAAAGTGCACATATACCTGTTGCTTCTTACGCTTTTTAATTAATAAAATTGCTTTCAAAGTCATGTACATCGCCATTTTGTTTTCCTGAAAATTTCCAAGCGACTGCTTCACATATTAGGATTTTAAGTCTCCTTGGCAAAATTACACACACCCAGGGGGCAATTTGAATTAGAGCGAGCAGTGAAAACAAATAACGAAGAGTATAATATTGCTTTAAGTCTTAGAGAAGTGATTTTAGACCTCAAAACCATACTCTTGGTTGTTTGGCATTTCAACGATTTTAATTTCTACACCAATGCATACCCATGAGCCTTTAAAATATTAACAGGTTGGCTCTCTTGAAAAAGGAAATATTATTATGATTTTCTTCTCTGTGAACCTGAAAGTTTATGGGAAATCCCTAGCTTCCCCCCCTTCCTCAAGAAAAGAAATCTGTTGGTATTGGAAGTATTGGGTAACACCTTTTCTTTATAGTGTTTAACGCCCGCTCTTACTTCATATTATGACGTCACAGCCATTAAAGACAACATGAAATGAAAGTGTGATAATTGGAAAGAAAGGAAACGTTTCAGGCCTAAGTTTAGATTATCTCCCCGGTGTTTATACGTTATGAAGACTAAGGTAAACCTGAAAAGACACTCCTAGCGGGATTTGAACTGCATACCTCCCGTTCACCAGTCCGTGCCTTAACGATCTCAACCTCGGTATCGGATGGTACAATATGCCATAGATTCGTTTTTGCAGCTTTATTCTCACGAATAGTTTTTATTTCAATGCTGTCACTATATTTGTGTTACCCAATTGGAAACGTAAAAGAACTATGGATAATCCAGAAACAGGTACAACGAACTGTATTTAGAAGCGAAACGGATGAAAAGTAGACATGATGGTGAACACACTGTAAGGTGCTATTAAGCGAGTTTTTCCATTTCTCGGAGGAAAGCGTGGATTGAGCATAGGGCGGAGAGCGGCATCGTAGTTATTATGACCTATTAGTTTATTGGGAGACCCTGGCTTTGTACTTGAGAAGAGCCGACTATAAGTATGGCTTGGATTATAAGTATAGGGCGATCCTTCAGACATGCAAAAATATCTCTCATGCTTCATGATCAACTTTTTATCTGTTAAAGTGAAGAGATACGGCGTATTCCAGGCTTCTTATGCTCCTGCGTAACAGTTTTATTACTCGCTATTCTTTTCAAAGGAACGCGTACTGAAAAAGTGAACTTTGGGATGTGCATTAAGTCTGTCATGCACCTGAAGCACAAAGAAGCCGCATTTCAATAAACAATTCCTTCTTGAGTACTTTATTGGTGGTACATTATGCTTACCGCATGCTATAGACACGCTTGTTTCTTGAAAACAAAGTTTATGCTTTGAGCCACTTATGTCGTGAAATTGACAGTGCAAGTCACGGTTAATTTTAGTCCAAACTGTCAATTTGTTTCAAGCTAAGCATCATGCAACAGGCTGCATAATTTCTCAAATACATCCTACTCTCAGTAATTCCACCATTCCCTACACTGAGCAATGCCAAACTAATCAAAATACGGGGATAGTAATGGCTAGTTGGGCACTACACAGTTTAGTAAATTCCCTGCAAATTTACAAGCTCGTCGTCCAGTTCTATAGTGCGACTAACTTAGAGCCTTCGTTTGGACGCTGGCCGTCTCAACAGGGATTTACTTGGAAGACGCTGTTCCTCGGCGGAGATAGCCCATTTCTATTCATGAGGTAAAAGTAAAGCAAATCAGGCGCAACAGCCCATGGCGGGGCAAGGTTTGCCGCCCAGCCGCTGCATCCCCCACCTCTGACCTAGACAGGCGTCATTGGTGGGGTGCAGTACTGAAGGTTGGTACGTGGTCAATGTCCCGAGCCCTACCGTCTCGGTACCTTAAAAATAAACTCTATCGCAATAACCTACATACTTCGGAAGAACTGTAAGTTATCAGTAATTTCAGAAAAGCTAATGAGGGTTAATGCAAAATTCTTTGAAAGGTGTGAGGGATGCGTGGCAGTATATGGACAGAATTTCCTACATCTTTTATGACCAATATATATATATTACTACCGTAACTATAATTTGCAGGAGAAATCTGTGCCCTTGATTATACTGATCTATGAACATACTATCCCTTTTACTATACACACCCGTTTACATTCAACTATGGATTTAATTTAAGTTTCTGATAGAAACCTTATTTAATAGCTGTGGATAATAAGAGAAACGTGTCATGTACTTCCAATGGGTGCTTTGGTTTTACGATACGGCAAATGCTTTTAAAATGTAGCACCTACACCCAGTACATCAGATGGAAAAGCCATGCTAGCGCTACCAAGACGTACAGATCAAACACCTGTGAAGTGGAATAATAAAACGGAAAAGAGAAAATAGAGGTAAGTAATAAATAGGAAATAGCGAAGGATTGCACGACTCATATTGCAAAAGGTGCTCACTTCATACATAGAACTACTAAGAACTAAGCCCCAGCACAACAGCCCATGAAGAGCCAAGCCTTACCGCCCAGCCGCTGCGTCCCCCACCTCGGCCAACTCAGGCGTCATTGATGGGGTGCAGTACTGGAGGGTGGTACGTGGTCAGTGTCCCGACCCCTTCCGGCCAGCGGTCTTCACGACCCGAGGCCTCTACTTTTACTTCAAGTAGGTCCTCAATTGGTCCCCCCGGGACTAACGAGGCTGAGTGTACCCCGTGCCAGAACTCCCAGAGCGATGGTGGTACCGGGGATCGAACCAGGGTCCTCCGCACCAGAGGCAAGCGCGCTACCAACTGCGCTACGGAGGCGGTCGACGTTCACAGAAATACATGAATTCGACTGCTGTGTAACTGTTGATATGTTGCATCTTTTTGCCAATGTAAGCCACGCCGTAAATTCACTTCACGTGATAAATTAAATTTGCTTTATTTGGAGAACAATATACTCCATTTCGTTGTGAACATTAACGCCAGTGATGACCAACCTTGTCTCTTATGTGCCAATGACGTCACATTGTCACTCTACGCCTATTCCTTCATTCTGTGCATGCAGCATTTTCGCTTCAGTTATAAGGTAACTAAGCATTGGAGAGGGTTGTTTTTGAGTCCCACGAAGGCATCAAGTTCGGTGAAAAGTAGGTGGAGGCAAAGGGTATCACTACCTACGACAGATAGCACATTAACAGCAGCCAAAAAATAAAGCCCAATACGGAAATTATTGGCTACATTCGCTGAGTCGGGTAGATTGCAGGATTCAGAAGAACACTACCTTCATTTTCAAGATAGGCAATAAACAGGAAAGATGTAGGTATATCGTGTTGATCCTATACTATAGTGATAGATGCTCAAACATACATGTTTAGTAACTAGAACTATCTCGATTCCAATCATCCTTACATTTCAATTTCTTGCGAATGAAATTGATGTTTAATATTGTTTGTGAACTGCCAGATGGAATAGTAAAACGGAAAAGTGAAAGCGGTGGCACAATAAGTAGCAAATAGCAAAGCATTTTATGTTTTGATACTAAGCATTGTGTGCTTTTTAATGGAAAAATGTATTTGAGTTGTAATGCATTCATAGTTAAACCATAAACATAATAAAATCGGCTTCATTTTCAAAACAAATTACCCTAAGAACAAGAAGCAGCGCTTTACACACCCGATGCTAGTTAACGTCTGTGGCCCGGATTTGGGAGGTCGCGGGTTCGATCCCTGACATGGTTTTCTCCGTGGTTTCCTTTCCATTAATTTCCTTCATTCCATTTCGTTATCATCATGCAGGTGTACCTTCAGGCGAGTGGTGTTGGCGGTGCCGGACAGATGGCATGGTAACTGATGTACTCTGCACTAGGTGGCGTTTGGGCAAACGCTGTCCTCCGTTGGGGAGAGGGGGGGGGGGCGCCTCTGCGGCACCTATCAGACCTACGGATCGCTAGCGGGGGGGGGGGGGGGAGGGGGGCGCCTATGGGACACCGGACCTGCGGTATGATGGCTGCTCGGCGGGGCCTGGCGCTGGGACGAAGAGATCCCAGCACTTGTTAGGGACTTCCCCGCTTCTCTGTGGCCTGTCTAGCTGCGAACCTGTGGCACCCTGTCTCATGGGGGTAGTAGCCACAATAAATCTGAGTTGGCTGCGGTGCTCCCGGTGTCCCCCTCCGTGTTTTCTCTATACCCCTATATTTAATATATTGACAAAGTTAGGCCCATAAAATCCTACTTCCCATCCATTTTTGAGCCATCAAAGTGCCACACCAGTGACTCTCATGCTTGTGGGTTACTAAGTATTTTGGTTCCTTTCGGTGACTTCACTTAGCAGTTTATAGGTGAACATCAGTACCCGTTCCACCATGTAGTTTCGATGTTCTTTTTTTTCTTTTTTTCTTTTATTTCTTTTTTTTTTTTTTTTTTTTTTTTCGTTTAAGATTATCTATGTATTAATTTAAATTTATTTTGCACCTTACTTTTTATGTGTGAACATAAAATACTTTAAAATGAAATAACCAATTGCAATTGTAAATATTATCTATTATAATATGTGTAATTAACTGGCTATTTATCTCAAGGAAACCAACCTACTCTCCTACTGTACAACGAAGCAGCTTTCTAGTGTTCACGGAGAATGCTCTTTCCTTGCAACAAACATCTGCTCCATTTGTCTAGCACCGACATAGTACACCATTAAATCTAGGAACACACCTGAAAGATGAGTATGAAACGGAATTATAGTGAAACGAATGAAAGGAAGTCGTGGTAGATGAGAAATCATCCCAATAGTTGCCCCTTGATCAGGAAAAACCACGACAAACCCAAGGTCGACGTGGGTGGTTGGCGGCAATCGAACCCTGGACATCCGAATGCGAGCCTCACACGTTACTGTGGAACAAGCTTGTAGGTTTAATGTAAAGTAATAGGTAACATACTTTTTTCACGTAGAGAGACATTTCTTCCATCAGCAACCATTTTACGGTTCTGTTTAATTAGGTTTGTAATCCTTCTGACTAAACTCCAAATTAAATTATACGCTAAATTTTCAAAGTGTCGGGAAAAAAGGACAGAAGGGATTATTGCTGTTTGGTGACAATATGTTCTGGGATCAATGTGTTGACCAGGGAAGTACTATTATAGTTACGCACTAAAAGTCACTAAATATAGCATACACACGATGTCTCAGAATAATTGTTAATTCGCTCTAATGCACGTATAGCCCAAGTAGGTCTATTGATATCATCATCCAGGAACTTCAGTGCTGGACTTTTCTTGATTTCTTTATTCACTATTCTATGTTCAAAATGCAGGAGTTACAAACAATAGTGTTAAGTTATACACAATTCTTATGTGTTATAGTTCTCCAATATATGTGTACTTATGTTAAACACAATTTACGTTTCTGATAGTTCTTCTACTCTGGTGGTTTTAGTATAATTTAATGTAGATATATACCTTATGTGAGCGCGAACAAAGTGGAAATTCTTATCCACCCACGCCTCTTATTCTGTCTCAAAAACTTACAGTGACAAGAGCAGCATTATGCATCATGCTCCAAAATATTAAGTCATATACAGTCTTGTTAGGATTATGGCTTATTTTGCATAAATCTGGAGTTTGAATAAGCGTTTCTGATAAGGTGCTCTAGTAGCTGTTATGGCCAGTGCACCGCCAACAACCTAAAACTATTATTCCAGCCCTTTTGCGTGAAACCGGCATAAGTAAACAGAAACTTTCATTTTTCTGGGCTTACTTTTCGTATAAAAATAAGTTACGACAAATGTAGATTAAGACAAATAAACTATCTAAAACAAAAACAGGAGAATTCAAAATTGATATCTCAAACGTGGAAAGAGCACACCGAGGTATCCTCCTCTTACGAGAAGCCATTGCTCTACGCGGTTTAATGGCTTTTATTATTACTTTTTGAATAATATAGTTATTTTTAAATTTCCCCTAAGAAAGACATTTAAAGATGCACGGTCAGGAGAGCTGGGTGGCTCTAGAAACCGTCATATTCTGTAATAATGCGCGGGTGTGTCATCTAGCTGTAGTACTGAAGACTGCTGTAGAATATTGTCCAAAAGGGCTACGGGCTTTAACAAAACATATTCAATAGGAGGGCCTTAAAAAGCTCGACTGTTTGGCTTTCTAGCATCCCACATCATAGCTCACTGAGGTCTCGTTGCCTCTAGATGTATTATTCAAGGAACAATGGTGGTTCACGTTTGCCTACTGAAACGCGTTGGGTCCGTTAATGACGTTAGTGTTCTTAAGGAAGCTTTCAGAACACCAAATGTTGTTGCAAGAATAGCACCCTCTCATTACAATAACCGACTCTGGTGTGTAAACCACATCTGATAAACTCTTGCATCCACTGAACTTTGAAGGAGTGCCACTTATTTCATCGTAGATTACGATGTATGAAAACCTAAATATACCTAGCTGGACCGTTGTGCACTTGGCGCTTCTCGAAAAACAACACGAGTATCTTCACTGACAATAGGCCCCTTAGGTCTACACACTACGCGTGGAGCCACATGCATATCTAGCCTCACAGAACTGGAAGGTACGGTGGGAGTGAATGGCGATTTGCGAACATTTATCACACTCTATTTTGCAGTAGATACGTTCTCCCTAATATCACCAAATATCACTTCCATGGTCGACGTTAGTAGAGATAAGTATTTTACGCGACCTATTAGACTATACGGAACCTTCAAAGTAGAAGATACCCTTACGAGAGGTTCTAGGACTCGTTATTAACGTTTGGACCTATGTTGACCCGGGAAAACAACTCGGCATATCTTGAATAGGGTATTCGGCATCACTATTTCCTACAAGTATACATAGGTGCAAAAAGTGCACTCAGGTGTACAAAGGATATAAAATACGATGTCTCTAGAGAAAAATGTCACTTGTGGAAATTTGTCTGTTATACATCTACTGCCTACACTATTGAAGTTGCATGTCTGCCAGAAAACAGATTTGCAGAAAAGTATACAGAATACATCCCAATAACCATCATCATCAGCACCATCATCTTCAATATCGTCATCATCATCTTCATCTTCATCATCATCGTCACCATCATCATCATCATCATCACCCTTGTAACTAAATAGTGAGAACACATCAAAAAGGCTATAAGTTAGATAAACCAAACGAATAAAACACAACTGCATAAATGACTAAGAGAGATGCGTTTAATGGTGTAACCAATTGCTTCTGAATTAACACATGAAGAGTTGAAAATATATTTATAGAACAAACTATCTCATCATCTATACTTCAATCTAAACTAAACAAAACCAAGAAAAAACTTCCATGGTAAACTAGTTAGATGTACAATATGTAACCAAGGTTTTGCGGCTACTAGCATACAAATTTTGAAGAAAAGATTTGTTCTGTACTTATAAAGAATACTGGGAACGCTGTTGGTAGAAATATTTTAATGAAATGTGTGATTTGATACAATATTGAACATAAAACATAAGAAAAATTGGATCAATGTTATCATTTATATGCAAAAAATGGAGTAACAATTCATAAGTATGGAAAGTGTTGTCCCTATCTTGATTTCAACAACGACTAATGAAGAGAATTCAGATTCGGAATAAGCATTACTTATCAAAATATCAACATACCTATGTGTTACAATTAGGTGCTGTATTTTGTAATATTAGTGCATAGTATACTCTGTTGATCCTATACTAAAATACGGGAATAAAGAAATGTTATAGGTACTCGTGGAATTTCAGTTAACACTTACTAAATCAGCAAATTAGGTCGGCTAATAGTTCCAAATTAGTTCTTCCAACGGTATAGGTTGTCCTGAAAGGAACCAAAAATAAATCTATTAATTAACAAGTTAAATTCAACTTACATTAAAGGTTTAGTATAATAATCACCTGGTTTTATTGACCTGAATGTCCAGGGCAAGATGAACAATGGCGTCCATCCTGAACAAAGGTTAACCCACTCAAGAACAGGGAGTGAAATCCCGGGGGAATGAGTAGGATCCCCCCCCCTCCACTCACCTATGATTTTATAACCAGAATTCCCCCCCCCCCCCAACTAAAATATCCCGGGACGCGGTTTATATGACGAGACAAACAGGAACACATTACTAAAATGATTTCCCCTCACCAACTTTTAACGAATTCGCACCCTGCTCAAGAGAGTGAATAAACAGTTATATCTCAACAAATTTAAATATTAGCTCCCTTTCCCCGCACGCTGCGACACGGTCAAGCAAATGCAGCCAACCTAGCGTCAAACGGAACCAAAGCACTTAAAAGAATATACTAAATAGCACTAAGCACGACAAAGTATATATTTATAAAAATAATTATGGAAGAAAGACAAGATAGCACGAAGCAATATGGTACAATGGCAGGCTCAGAAAAGTCACCAAACATGGAATTATTATTATTATTATTATTATTATTATTATTATTATTATTATTATTATTATTATTATTATTATTATTATTATTATTATTATTATTATTATTATTATTATTATTATTATTATTATTATTATTATTATTATTATTATTATTATTATTATTATTATTATTATTATTATTATTATTATTATTATTATTATTATTATTATTATTATTATTATTACTATTATTATCATCATCATTATCATCAGCAGCAGCATCAGCATCATCAGCATCATCATCATCATCATCATCATCAAGCGATAGAAAACGAATGACGTATTCCTATTTGAGAAGAGTATAGGTATTGACAAACTCAAACAAATCATAAAGAATACCTCGGAAATGGTTCACTCAAAAGAAAAAAAAGCATTTGAAATAAATTGTGAGTCTTAACGAGATTCACATTCTTTTATGCAGTAAGCTTTTGTCTGTCTCCCATTTATGCAAAAATTATCCAGAATGAAGGAGTCTTCTGAGGACATCACCAGAAAATCCAAGATATGACTTAGAAACGCCTGTTTGTGCCCGTCACTGGATACTGACTGCCTGGCGTCTCCAAAGACACCAGATTGGACATCGCTGGTAAGTGGGATTGTGTGGTTAATTATCTTCGAGGTTCCTGTCTGTAGTCCACTCAGTTGTTCAACCTCAGTTCTTCACTTCCTGGCTTTAATGTTTAGCAATTCTTATACCAGTTTATCACATTGGCACTTTCTGTGTATAGGGTAGCCCGTTATCTCACCACTCTCTTAAATACTTGCGAAGGGATTGTATTAGGTATTTATATTTTCAGGTTAAAGTAATATTCCGAAGAAGACCGTATTCACCTAATTCACCTCAACTTGGGCCCTGCGGGATACTAGGCGGACACAATAGAATTGACATCACAGAGGTGCTTTTACTGTCACTGTACCACATGATCTTAAAACTAATAGAGGATTCCATTTTACAGAACACACACATCGCCTGAGTGAAGAATTAATAGTCTGTGAAAGCGTACAACTAGATGGGCAGTAAAATGATATGCAATGATCATTAAGCTGATCTGACAACATTATTCACCAAATTAATATTAAAGTGGGCTATTACCTTGAATATTTGGACTATAGTTATTCGATTTCAGTGAAGGGAACGTTCTTTTATTTCTTTTTAACTACCGGTACATTTAGGAGATTCTTGACTTGTGTGGTGTAAATTTTACTCCTTCCTCATGATAACCTAAGCTGCTTAGTGCCTAAGCAACCAACAGAGCCATTAATCGTGAGTAAATGATACGTATTAAAGCAGAAGCTCAATCTTCGGACTTATCCCAAGGCTGAATGATGGAATTTAATTGCTACTTGAAAGAATGGCCGCTCTTTTATCATCAGCCTCTACTCCCTCTTTGTGGTCGACGTGAGGATGTAAGAGAACATAAGATGTTAAAGGGCGGGACGTGGGTAGAAGGCTACCGTGAACGTCATTGCCGGAAATACGTCACGGTTGCTACTGGTTCTGATCATAAACGCCAACAACGTAATGAAGAATAAGCTTAACGAATGTATTTGAACATCAGTCTTCAGCCCGAAAGCAGTAAACATTCAACCTTCCCACTTGCTCTGTATGGCATAGTTTCTTGGGGAAATATCCGTCTTCCATTTTATCGACATTCTTTATAGCACATTCACTCCTCGTCTATCTGCACACATGGAACAACTCAAACAGCAGCATAAGTTATTGGTGGAATAACATCACATTAGGGTTTGGGCGTTTTGTGAGAGAGAAGAGGCAACTTTGATCAATATAAACTAACAATATAAACCCGGATTCAACAACATATGCTAAGAGTTAACATAATGTTAACACTGAAGTTAATGAAAACTCTTTCACCGGTATATGTTAATGCAAACAAATCATATAAGGTTAACTCACGTTTCTCTTGAGTTAAACATGTTAAGAAACGCTAAGTTTAAACATCTGATGTGTCACATTTATGTAACTTTTCCTACAGACCATCGTTTACTACTTTTCCTATTGCACACCCAGTAGGAGAAGGATTTCAAGAATTTCATACCGAAATTTCACTATATATACATATTTTGAGGTCCCCTGAGTACAAAGAAGGCCATTTTTAGAAAAAAGTTCATGTATGTGTGTATCCGTGTGTGTTAGTGTGTGTGTGTGTGGTGTGTGTGTGTGTGTGTGTCTGTGTGTGTGTGTGTGTCTGTGCGATCAGCGTAACTAAAAGCGCAAGGTTGATCAAATACCAAACATGGTACTTAAGATTCAACGTCTTTCAGAGATGTGGTACAAAGATTTTCAAGAAAGTTCCGTCACTCCAAACTAATCTTTAAATGGAACGGTTTTTGAATAGTTTGATATACAAGAATACACAAGATATGTGCATAAACTAAAGAGCACGATTGATTTCAAAGACATTTTTCAGTAAAGATAACCATTTTCGAGTTATTGGTTTGAATTTTAAAACACGTATACTTTCCTCAAATAGTACATTACTGTTAGTCATGCAAAGAGAATTTCAAAGCAATCACATAGTGACCAGCACTTAAGAGACTTGACGATCGCTGAAAGCGAAGCCTTGTACCTACAAGGAAACTAGCGAGAATAGAAGTTTCCAAGATGTTTATCTCGATTATCATGCAGTAGAAAAATGAATAAGAGTTTGTAAGAATAGCTATTACAAGAGTTCAGGAAGTCATGTGAGCGCAAATATGAAGCTTGGCAATCATCCGTCATTTCGTTCTCTTTTTATGTTACACTATTCATAGGCGTTCACGCAATGGATATTCTTCTGAAAATGCGTTTCTTTATTCAGGGGATCCCAAAGTATATATTTCTGTACGTGAAATTTTTGGGTAGTATAAATGCTTCCTGTATCTACTAGATACTTGGTAGAAAAAGTAACCCACCCATTACAGCCCACGCTGTGAATGATGAATCGCTACATTTGTAAGTTATAAGCGCTTTTCCTAACAAATACTTAGAGAAGTAATGAATTAGAAACATTTGAGAACAAAAACTTTTCGGAAGTGGTAGTTAGTGAGGTTATGAATGAAGCACACAAGAGCTTAAAAAAGCTATATCGACATATTACCCGAGCTCTTTAAAGCACGGTCTCGTGAACAGGAGTTCCGTGGTCCTTTGCCAGAGATATTTTTCAAGTTTTTCTCAATCCCCTTGATTGACAAATGCCGGAGAGGTGCCTGAATTACACCTGGAACATTTTCTTCCCAAATGATCACTACATTTCATGTGTCAGTGTCCAGCGTCCCTGGTGCTGCATGTAATAAGAACGTGCGTTAAACACTACCTAAAATCTGATGTGTTGCACTCATATGACATCTACTCTTGTACAATAGGAGGAATAGAAATAGGAGAGATACGGGGGGGGGGGGTTGGCACTGAAGCCAGGCTTATTCTACCTATGCCCCTATTGCCACACCCCGGGGAGGATGAGATGAGAGGAGACATAGGGGGGCCAGAGCCGGACTAACGGTATAGACATTGACAGAAGTCCCTATGGTTTCCCAAGTGTTGCGAGAGCTCAAAGTTTTTGGGTCTTCCGGAGTCATCTCTAGGTGACCTCGGCACGGGGTCCAGCGCCCTCCCACCCGGATCCCACAGACAACGAGAGACGGAAACAGCTCCTTTGCACATAACATCCCTGTCAAGCTGGACCTAACACCTTCGCTGACACTTGCGACCCTGAAAGGACCAACCGGATGATGGATGAATGAAATAATGAAACGAAATGAAAGGATAGGAAATTTGAGGGATGTAATTATCTTTCCCAGCATTCGTCTAGCGAACCGGGGAAGCTCCCGAAAAAAATCCATAGGTCAGTAAGGTCGGCATGGGAGTCGAACCTAAGACCTCCCGAATGCGAGCCTCAGACGCTATCGCGGAGCCATCTCGCTCGGTAGGTACTCTTGTACAAACTATTCTTGCAAACGCTTATTCCTCTACTTCATGTTGATGAGAAAGTAATAATAAATTGTCTTATTGCTAATTTTCTTGTAGGTGCAAGGAGCATATGCTAATACAGCAGGCTTTGAGCGATAGTCAAATCTTTTAAAACTGGTCGCTATGGGTCTCTTGCATGGCCAAGAGACAAAAACATGAATAACAATTTCCTATTTGAGAAAAGCATTGCGAAATTTACACAAATAGAAATAGTTCATTCCACAAAAAGAATGTGTTTGGTATAAATAGGTACTGTGTTTTATCAAGTTCTACATTTCTGTGGAGTAAGATTTTGTCTATCTATTACAGCTTAAGAGTTATGCAAAGGAATGTCATGATCTCGAATACGTGAGTAGGAGTCTTATTTAAGTACATATAAACCTGGTCTTGAAGCTTAATTTGGAAGCATCTAAAGGAGGAGCAGCAGCACATCACACAGGTGAGATACAAGATTTGATAGTTGAAAATCAGGGAATTTTTATATATAGTGGAAAGATAAGTATTTAGATATTAAAATCAGCAATGACTCAGATATTAAGGGAATTTAAGACAAATTTATTCATCATCGCCTCTGAATCGCATTGCACGGAACACAAAGATTGGGAAGGAAATCAAATATAAAATATATAAATCTAATAATGAGTTAACAGTGAGAAAAGTTTTCAAAGACTAGTCGGAACTAAGAAATGTTGGAAAAATTGTATCGAATATAAGAAACAAATAGAAGTGGTCAGTGAACAGAACAGTTTGAAGGGTGACATTTTTGGAAATCTTGTAATTGTTATGGTTCTGTACATCGTCTAATGAATGGCTAGGGCCAATATCAGGGAAATACGTGTGTAAATTAGGGTAGCACTTATACTAGTAAACTTGCTGGCTTCCAGTAGCTAAGGTAGTTGTATTGTATTTGTATAATTAGAACTGCTGGAATAGACATTAATTAGAATATATAACTATTTTATTAGAAGGAAAGTTCTGTATGCTGTAGGATCTTGAAAACTAAGACTACTGTTAAACATAAATTTTCGTCTATGAAAATTGATTGTTGAGGAATGTCAACAAGAATATCAAGAAGAGTCAGAAGAAATACTGATGCAATAATTAAACGAATGAAAGCTGAAAGTAAGAGATTAGAGGATTATGAGTAAAAATATAATATATACTGGCATCTAACTAGAGTGGAGCATGACACAATACCAATAAACAGAAGAAGATTTTTAAGAAAGGACAACATGGAAAGTGGAGAGTCTGGAAATGATGCAGAGAAGAGTCAAGTATCCACTGAACATGCTCAATTCCACGAATTTCATTACCGGAGGTTTAAACTCCCTCTTAGGTTTACACTGTAGTTTTTGATTTTATAAACGCATTTCTTCAGCTGAACTTCAGTTTAACTTTACTGGAAGCTATGAACCGTTTAAGCACAGTTTGATGCTATGTGTAAGATGGCCGTCCCAGCAGTACCGGAGAGGTATTTGAGCAATTGCTATTACGATGAAGCTGAAGACCTCGGAAACGCAAACCTTTCTTATTATACATTTAATCACTTCCAAATGTGGAATGACCAAGACTTTTTAAAAGATGCAGGCTGAAGAAACAGACAGTCCTAACCTTATAACGTC
Source organism: Tenodera sinensis (assembly GCA_030765045.1). NCBI lineage: Eukaryota > Metazoa > Arthropoda > Insecta > Mantodea > Mantidae > Tenodera > Tenodera sinensis. The sequence goes on from CM060962.1 coordinate 105,374,852, forward strand.
AAATTGTATAAACTGTAAACCTATATGTTTTAACATTGGATTTCTATTGAAATAACAATACATGTTTGAAAATTATCTAAGCGTAAACATAAAAGTTAGGGCTTATGCAATTAATCCATACATCATGTAACCTATAAGCTTCCATGAGCATTAATAAAATTGCATGTCGCCTAGCCTCCTTCGGTAGGTAGGTACCTACCTACGAGAATATGTTCTATTATAGTCATGCTTAAATGAAGTATATAGCAAACCCAGCTTAAATGAGCAATTTGTAGATTATATACAACAAATCTAATAACTAGTGTGAAGTAAGTGTACATATACCTATCAGACTTTGTTTAAAACGAACTAAATGCCAAGCTAATCAGTGAAGATGCCTACATTGCTACAAATTTCGTTACTATTATGTTATTTTTTGTTGTAAATGGTAGCCCGACACGCTAATTTAACACTAAACTGTTATGTTTATTTTTCGTCCAATCTGCCATTATTTTAGGAAAATTAACATTCTTTATAAGCTAGTGGGTCTACCAACAGAACTTAGTGTAAGAAGAAGAAGAAGAAGAAGAAGAAGAAGAAGAAGAAGAAGAAGAAGAAGAAGAAGAAGAAAATTGGCGATCGAACCTGCTACTTTCGTTGTGAATGGTTGTGTATCACCCTAAGTTATCGTTATAATTAAATTTCGTCCTAAATGGTCATTATTTCCGAATACTTTAACTTTTTCTAGGCTGACAAATGCATTAACAGTATTCAGTTGTGATAGAAGATGAAGATTTAAGATCGTCTTCTTTTCTCGGTCTTCAGGTATACCAACATTGCGGTTTAATTAGCCGGAAGACTATAAAATGGCGCCTACATGTAAGGGAACAAGGTAGTCTGAACGTACCGAAATCACAACTTAGTGAGTTAAATTACCACTGCTCTTTAAGTTCTCAATGGTTTTTCCTGAAACTCTATGAATTATTCTACAAATCATGAGAATTATTTCAAGTGATTATTTCCATTTATAGTTTATGTGGTTGAGTGTACAAAAAGTATTTCATCCAGCAGAAGAACTGAAACTGCTTGCTATACAGAATCACACTTTTGTATGCTTGTTCTTAATATAGTCGGCTATATTTTGAGCTTCAATTATTTAGTTATGTATATCAGTTTACTATAAACTAAAAAAAATTGCAAAGTAAAAAAAGTAAAAATATGGAACATTTACAATGTTACTCTCTGCCTCTTATACTTTATGAGAAAAAGGTACACGAAGTCACATGTTTTAAGAGACAATTTTTTTTTTATTTTTCTGCTGGATGACATATTTTTATGAGCTCAACGAAATGAGCTATCGATGCAAATAATTGCCATGCTTTATAAAATAATTCATAAGAATTTCTGGAAAAAAAAAGAAAAACATTGAGTACTTTAAGAGCAGTGATAATTTGATGTAATTTAACTCACTAAGGTGTAATTTCTTTATGTCCAGACTACCTTATTTCCCTTAAACTTTTGGCTTAAGAGACCTCCCCTACACTACCGTTATGTGAGAAGGAAGAATTCTTCCCCTACTTACACCAACGTTCACACACTGATTAAAACAAATCAACAGTATAACGCCACGGATTAGAGATCTAGTATTTGGCTCCCCAGAGGGTGAACCAGGCTAAATCCTGGTGAAGTGACAGTGAAAATTTGAACTATAAAATACTAGCAAAGTGACAGTGAGAACTTAATGAGGTGACAGTGAGAACTGGGCCGTTACAGTATATGTTCTTCTTCCGAATGAAACATCTGAAATGTGCGCTATATCATTTACGAATTTGGTAAATGTGTGTAATAATCATCCTAAAGCTGCTGCCGTAATTTGCGTTTTGTGTCTTCAAATACGCCATGTGATGCAGTGTGCAAATTTTTCTTTCGTTATTATTAAAATGGTTTTACGTAGCGCAGAACTGATGGAAGAAAATTCCTGAATGTCATTTGAACAACGAATAGAAAGATAAGCAATTTGAAATTGACAGTTTGCTAATGTGCTTCTTTGGGCCACCGTTGCTGAAACCGGAAGAACTTTA
>CM060962.1:105381911-105406911 GCA_030765045.1 Tenodera sinensis
CTTAAAGCACACACAAAGCTTCACAGCCACTAACGAAGCTCTTTCTATAAAGTTTAGAGTTACATGTACACGCGAAGTTCTTCACTTTGTTCTCCGCCTTTAAGTTTTTCAAATCGGAATAGGTCTCCCTGTTTACTTCCTCTACTACGTATAGTAAAGTAGAGGAAGTGTTATAATCCACCCAAAACATGAATGAGATTTCACCAGAAATGTATGTTTTAGGCCCCCTGCATTTTAAAAAAAAGGAAAAAAAAATTAGAAAACATTCTGTGTGCTTCTGTGTGTCTCTCAGTCTGTGGACAGTATGATTCAAAAACGAAAATTTGGTTAAAGACCATTAACTTTCATGGATGGGACACGAAGATTTTGAAGAAAATTCCTCCACACTAAACTACCCTTTAAAAGGAACATTTTTCAAAAATTTTTATTTTCTTGAAAATGGCTGTAACGATTTTTTTAAAATGCCACATGTTTGAAATATTTGTATGGCAAATGAGGTGTATATCTTGAATTTTCTGGCTATAACTCATGTAGTCCTATTTATTCTAGACGACGTTTGCATAACTGGTAAAACGTAAGGAATAGACAAAGTCTTACTATACAGAAAATGTCATAATGTATGTCTGAATAAAATTTTTGCAGAGTGAACCATTTCGGAGATATTCCTTGTTATTTGTGTGAGATTTGGAGAACTTATACTTCTGTCAAATGGAACATCCTTATTTATTTTTATATGTTAACCGTGCAAAGAGAACGGAATTTGAAAGCATTAGAAGATTTGACTGACACTGTGCTGACACGAGGTTCATGTATTTCTACATATCTCACAGGTTGCCATTATGACGCCATGATAACGGGCTATGTGGTGAGGATACCTCAGCACCATGCCTAGGCTGTTTGAAGAGCTAATAAGGAATGACCAGCACAAGCAAGTATTCAGTTCAGTCTAGTAAACGCTTCTTTGGGTCAGAATTCGTGGTTTTATCTGATAGTTCGTGGGTTATTCTTCATTCCTTTGCCATTTAAATGTGCGCTATTTTAACTATACGTGAATGTTAGTTATGCCATAATGTTACAATGCATGCAGTACATTTATTTCATTCATGGAGAATACTGCCTGCAAATTCTATGTGTTGGATCCTAGTAGCATCATTTGTTTTTCAGATTTTAATCCTGTGGAGATAGTCGCCGTATCACAGCAGAAAATCCTGGATGTTTTGCACTTGTACTGTGAGGGTTTGTACAAAATGGTGTAGTGGTGATGTCCTTTAATTTAGCTGCAGCGGCAAACTCTTCTGCGTGTAACAGATCACTCAATTCCAATAGTTTAAAATGAATATCTAAATAAGGGGAAGGGAGTGAGCAGAACCTGGCATGCCAAAACCTGTTATTCGTGCGTAATGTGATGAGCCTGATGGACTCGTAATAACAGTGATCATGACGACTTCCTTCAGGAGATGGCTTTCCGTTCTTCTTTTGCATATTCATCAACTCGGGGTTTCAGAGGCTTTTCTCTTTATCCACATCATTACAATAATGACTGATTAGACGCTGACGTACACATTCGGTAGTGTTAAGAGGTTTTCCAGAACATTTCCACTCCATGAAACTTCAGTGGGAGGGTAATTTAGGCACCAAAGGATTTCATATGTGTTGTGCTGAAGGTTCGGGCTATTTTCTGTACACAGACACAGGGCTGTATTCCAGATTTGTACCTCTTAAATAACATTAAATGTTCTAGACAGTCATTTCTAGTTTTCTCTTTCTCTACGGCGTACCTAGTACTGCATTTCACCCAAAAATTCGATATGGACATTTCACAAGAAATGCGTATTTGAAAATCCCTGAATAAAAATGTGGAATGATTAAGAAAAGTCCCGTGGGTATGTCTGTAACGCCGAGCGAGTTCGCACTGCGGTAACGTGTGTTACCCGCATTCGTGAGGTCGTGGGTTCCATACCCCGGCTGACCTTCTTGACCCATGGTATTTTTCGGGGGTTTCTCCGGTTGCTAGGTGAATGCTGGGAATGTTAACTACTCCCCCGAATTTTCTGCCCCTTCCATTTCACTTCACCTTCATCCTGCTTGGCTGCTTCAGGGTATATAAATATGTTTAATCAACAATCTTTGCAACACTTACTTGTTAATTAAACTTTATATTTGCCAAACTTAGAATTTTGCACAAAATAATTTATTGTCCGTCCTGATATTACCAGGCTTGCACCCACCCAAGATGATCTCCTACACCACAAGTTCCCATATCAAAGTTATAGTTCGACCCCTATAGAAGCGCAACCTTTTGAATCAGCCTGTATTCTCTGTTAGGATGGTAAGTCTGTGCAAAGACAGCACGCAGGGAATGAATTGCCGTATGTTCGCAAGTAAATTGGCTTACGGAACACCGAGTGCTAATGTAGCATGTCCCTATGCGGAACGATATTCCAGACGGCGTGTGCCCAATCATCGCACGGTTTTGCAATCGATCGTTACTCGCGCGAAACCGGTTCATTACAGGTAAAACTGTTAGTGATTCCTCAGAACAAAAGTTATTTTCATCCCTTTTACAGTCAGTATCACAATCGAGCCCTGTTGTTCATGCAAGTACTATTAGCACTTTCATGTGGATGTTTCGGAACAGGCAGAGAAATGGGGCAGGGTATAGTTACGCCCCGTGGGGAGACAAGAAGCAACAGGGAAAGGAGAGTTTCCTTTTTGCGGGCATAGTTGCGCCTCGCTTCCATCAGGTAGAGAAAAGCTGAGGGTAGATGATAAGCAACACGCTACGTCATCAGCCCTATCCGTGGTTGTCTCGGTGCCATCTTTAACGACAGACAGTTGTGACTGATTGGCAGTGGAACGGGACAACGTGCAATTTGTATAAACATGAATAAAGGTCGGAGACGTGTGCGTTTTTCCATAGGTATACTGCACATGGACTGTACTGTTATCACTCGTGCATGTAAACAACTGCAAGTAGGTACAGCCTGACCATGAAACCCGCCACACTGCAGCACAACCTACAGGCATCATATGAACACTAAAGAACCCTTATTACTCCACGTCTGCAGCTCACTGCAAGGAGAAACAAAAGAGTCTTTTCATACTACACCTTGACCTGGCATCTGCATTCACTTGCAAAGCAATGCTTCACTAGTTCGCAGAGTACTACGGTACGTTGTTTTCAACTCTTGCTTCTAGCGGCAGCCGTTAGCACATTTCATGGCCGTGCTGTACTTCTGACGTCATTCATACTCTGCGTCCAGCTAACCTGTATCGCATGCGAGCGCACATTACTCCGGCCTTTAAAGATTAATTTTCTGTTGAGTGAAAAGGACAAAGAATTAATAATTCACAATGGCTTTAAGTTTTGTTTTGCGAAAACCTATGCTATAAGATTAAGATATCGCTGTACAAAAAGGGTGCAGTGCATTTATTGTGTGATAGTGAAAAACTGTTATGTTAAACAGCAAACTTGGTCATAACCACGCTGCAGACTTTAACATTCATAGACAAAGTGTATCGAACAGTGTCAAAAGAAAAGCTGTGGAAGATATCTGTGAAAGACTTATGAAACTGATAATGCGTGAAGTACAATCTAATGATAATACCCACAGAACATTTTACAAAAGCCGATATACACAATATTAGAAAACGGATATATTCGACGAGGCGAACAGTGTTGCCCCCATTGCCGAGGAACTTTGAAGACTTCCATTGATTACAAGGAGTACAAGTTAAATCTGACGGGAATGAACATATGTCAATGGTTAATAGCAAAGAAGAACAGTTGGTGGCATTCTTTTGCGAAACCAGCTTCAAGTTTTTATGTAAATCAAGGAAAGTTTACATGGACGAAATATTTAATTGTTACCCAAAATTTTTCCTTCCGCTTTTTACGAACCATGGATTTGAAAATGGACATTATGTGCCACTAGTGTTTACTCTTTTAGCGACAAAACAGGCCGATGCCTATTTCGAAGTACTAGCTAGCGTGAAACATAAATGTACAGAACTAGAATTGAATTTTGAACCAGAGGTAAATGTTAACTTTGAAATTGGTATTTGTAGAGGATTTCTTCGAATGTGGCCACACTGTGAGCTGAGAGGCTACAGATTTCATCTCGTACAATCTTGGTACCGGAAAATTCAGTGTGTTGGCCTTACTAGTGCATACAAAACCCTCAGAGTGGAACAGGTGAGTTTACTTATACTTATTTCAATAACTCCTCCCTATTACAATGCAATTTGCGTTCTAAATATATATATATGCCATAGTTGGTGTTATTGCAACCGTTATATTGCCATAAAGGCCCTTGTTTTTGAACCCGTTGCACAGAAGAAAACCAATAGATTTTAAAACAAGATTCTGTTTAAACGCCGCATTAAGTAATTAATCTGTGGAGGCCATTGTATTGCTCGTGTTTGCGTGAGTTTGTCTTGAATTGTTGCACTCCAAAATCTTCATCAACTTAAAGATATGTACAAAACAAAACGAACATTCTTATGAACAGTATACATATAAGAAAGAAATTCAATAATAAGACACATTCGGCAGTGGTAAAATAGATATATGTTGTTAAAAAGAGGCACCTATCACTTTAATATTTAATTTTGTTATTATAATGATGACCCTGTATACATTTTAACATGGTGAACTTGCACTATAACATATAATTGTTTCCTGTTCATCATCGAGGCGCAGTTATGCTCCGTCCATCCTGCTACCTGAAATCATCGAGGTGCAGTTATGCTCCGTCCATTCTGTTACCTGAAATCATCGAGGTGCAGTTATGCTCCGTCCATCCTGCTACCTGAAATCATCGAGGTGCAGTTATGCTCCGTCCATCCTGCTACCTGAAATCATCGAGGTGCAGTTATGCTCCGTCCATCCTGCTACCTAAAATCATCGAGGTGCAGTTATGCTCCGTCCATCCTGCTACCTGAAATCATCGAGGTGCAGTTATGCTCCGTCCATTCTGTTACCTGAAATCATCGAGGTGCAGTTATGCTCCGTCCATCCTGTTACCTGAAATCATCGAGGTGCAGTTATGCTCCGTCCATCCTGCTACCTGAAATCATCGAGGTGCAGTTATGCTCCGTCCATCCTGCTACCTAAAATCATCGAGGTGCAGTTATGCTCCGTCCATCCTGCTACCTAAAATCATCGAGGTGCAGTTATGCTCCGTCCATTCTGTTACCTGAAATCATCGAGGTGCAGTTATGCCCTGTCCGTCCTGTTGTCTGAAATCATCGAGGTGCAGTTATGCTCCGTCCATTCTGTTACCTGAAATCATCGAGGTGCAGTTATGCTCCGTCCATCCTGCTACCTAAAATCATCGAGGTGCAGTTATGCTCCGTCCATCCTGCTACCTGAAATCATCGAGGTGCAGTTATGCTCCGTCCATCCTGCTACCTAAAATCATCGAGGTGCAGTTATGCTCCGTCCATCCTGCTACCTAAAATCATCGAGGTGCAGTTATGCTCCGTCCATTCTGTTACCTGAAATCATCGAGGTGCAGTTATGCCCTGTCCATCCTGTTGTCTGAAATCATCGAGGTGCAGTTATGCTCCGTCCATTCTGTTACCTGAAATCATCGAGGTGCAGTTATGCTCCGTCCATCCTGCTACCTAAAATCATCGAGGTGCAGTTATGCTCCGTCCATTCTGTTACCTAAAATCATCGAGGTGCAGTTATGCCCTGTCCATCCTGTTGTCTGAAATCATCGAGGTGCAGTTATGCTCTGTCCATCCTGTAACCTGAAATCATCGAGGTGCAGATATGCTCTGTCCATCCTGTTACCTGAAATCATCGAGGTGCAGTTATGCTCTGTCCATCCTGTAACCTGAAATCATCGAGGTGCAGTTATGCTCTGTCCATCCTGTAACCTGAAATCATCGAGGTGCAGTTATGCTCTGTCCATCCTGTAACCTGAAATCATCGAGGTGCAGTTATGCTCTGTCCATCCTGTAACCTGAAATCATGGAGGTGCAGTTATGCTCTGTCCATCCTGTAACCTGAAATCATGGAGGTGCAGTTATGCTCTGTCCATCCTGTAACCTGAAATCATGGAGGTGCAGTTATGCTCTGTCCATCCTGTAACCTGAAATCATGGAGGTGCAGTTATGCTCTGTCCATCCTGTAACCTGAAATCATCGAGGTGCAGTTATGCTCTGTCCATCCTGTTACCTGAAGTCATCGAGGTGCAGTTATGCTCCGTCCATCCTGTAACCTGAAATCATGGAGGCGCAGTTATGCTCTGTCCATTCTGATACCTGAAATCATCGAGGTGCAGTTATGCTCCGTCCATCCTGTAACCTGAAATCATCGAGGTGCAGTTATGCTCTGTCCATCCTGTTACCTGAAATCATGGAGGTGCAGTTATGCTCCGTCCATCCTGTAACCTGAAATCATCGAGGCGCAGTTATGCTCTGTCCATCCTGTAACCTGAAATCATCGAGGTGCAGTTATGCTCCGTCCATCCTGTAACCTGAAATCATCGAGGTGCAGTTATGCTCTGTCCATCCTGTTACCTGAAATCATGGAGGTGCAGTTATGCTCCGTCCATCCTGTAACCTGAAATCATCGAGGCGCAGTTATGCTCTGTCCATCCGGTAACCTGAAATCATCGAGGCGCAGTTATGCTCTGTCCATCCTGTAACCTGAAATCATCGAGGCGCAGTTATGCTCTGTCCATCCTGTTATCTGAAATCATCGAGGCGCAGTTATGCTCTGTCCATCCTGTAACCTGAAATCATCGAGGCGCAGTTATGCTCTGTCCATCCTGTAACCTGAAATCATCGAGGCGCAGTTATGCTCTGTCCATCCTGTAACCTGAAATCATCGAGGCGCAGTTATGCTCTGTCCATCCGGTAACCTGAAATCATCGAGGCGCAGTTATGCTCTGTCCATCCTGTAACCTGAAATCATCGAGGTGCAGTTATGCTCTGTCCATCCTGTTACCTGAAATCATGGAGGTGCAGTTATGCTCCGTCCATCCTGTTACCTGAAATCATCGAGGCGCAGTTATGCTCTGTCCATCCGGTAACCTGAAATCATCGAGGCGCAGTTATGCTCTGTCCATCCTGTAACCTGAAATCATCGAGGCGCAGTTATGCTCTGTCCATCCTGTTACCTGAAATCATGGAGGTGCAGTTATGCTCCGTCCATCCTGTAACCTGAAATCATCGAGGCGCAGTTATGCTCTGTCCATCCGGTAACCTGAAATCATCGAGGCGCAGTTATGCTCTGTCCATCCTGTAACCTGAAATCATCGAGGCGCAGTTATGCTCTGTCCATCCTGTAACCTGAAATCATCGAGGCGCAGTTATGCTCTGTCCATCCTGTAACCTGAAATTATCGAGGCGCAGTTATGCTCTGTCCATCCTGTAACCTGAAATCATCGAGGCACAGTTATGCTCTGTCCATCCGGTAACCTGAAATCATCGAGGCGCAGTTATGCTCTGTCCATCCTGTAACCTGAAATCATCGAGGTGCAGTTATGCTCCGTCCATCCTGTAACCTGAAATCATCGAGGCGCAGTTATGCTCTGTCCATCCTGTAACCTGAAATCATCGAGGTGCAAATATGCTCCGTCCATCCTGTAACCTGAAATCATCGAGGCGCAGTTATGCTCTGTCCATCCTGTAACCTGAAATCATCGAGGTGCAGTTATGCTCTGTCCATCCTGTAACCTGAAATCATCGAGGTGCAGTTATGCCCTGTCCATTCTGTTACCTGAAATCATCGAGGTGCAGTTATGCCCTGTCCATTCTGTTACCTGAAATCATCGAGGTGCAGTTATGCCCTGTCCATTTTGTTACCTGAAATCATCGAGGTGCAGTTATGCTCTGTCCATCCTGTTACCTGAAATCATCGAGGTGCAGTTATGCTCTGTCCATCCTGTTACCTGAAATCATCGAGGTGCAGTTATGCCCTGTCCATTCTGTTACCTGAAATCATCGAGGTGCAGTTATGCCCTGTCCATTCTGTTACCTGAAATCATCGAGGTGCAGTTATGCTCTGTCCATCCTGTTACCTAAAATCATCGAGGCGCAGTTATGCTCTGTCCATCCTGTTACCTGAAATCATCGAGGTGCAGTTATGCCCTGTCCATTCTGTTACCTGAAATCATCGAGGTGCAGTTATGCCCTGTCCATTCTGTTACCTGAAATCATCGAGGTGCAGTTATGCTCTGTCCATCCTGTTACCTAAAATCATCGAGGCGCAGTTATGCTCTGTCCATCCTGTTACCTGAAATCATCGAGGTGCAGTTATGCCCTGTCCATTCTGTTACCTGAAATCATCGAGGTGCAGTTATGCCCTGTCCATTCTGTTACCTGAAATCATCGAGGCGCAGTTATGCTCTGTCCATCCTGCTACCTGAAATCATCGAGGCGCAGATATGCTCTGTCCATCCTGTTACCTGAAATCATGGAGGTGCAGTTATGCTCCGTCCATCCTGTTACCTGAAATCATCGAGGTGCAGTTATGCTCCGTCCATCCTGTAACCTGAAATCATCGAGGCGCAGTTATGCTCTGTCCATCCTGTAACCTGAAATCATCGAGGTGCAGTTGTGCTCCGTCCATCCTGTAACCTGAAATCATCGAGGTGCAGTTATGCCCTGTCCATCCTGTTACCTGAAATCATCGAGGCGCAGTTATGCTCTGTCCATCCTGTTACCTGAAATCATCGAGGCGCGGTTATGCTCTGTCCATCATGTTACCTGAAATCATCGAGGCGCAGATATGCTCTGTCCATCCTGTTACCTGAAATCATCGAGGCGCAGTTATGCTCTGTCCATCCTGCTACCTGAAATCATCGAGGCGCAGATATGCTCTGTCCATCCTGTAACCTGAAATCGTCGAGGCGCAGTTATGCTCTGTCCATCCTGCTACCTGAAATCATCGAGGCGCAGTTATGCTCTGTCCATCCTGCTACCTGAAATCATCGAGGCGCAGATATGCTCTGTCCATCCTGCTACCTGAAATCATCGAGGCGCTGTTATGCTCTGTCCATCCTGCTACCTGAAATCATCGAGGCGCAGATATGCTCTGTCCATCCTGCTACCTGAAATCATCGAGGCGCAGTTATGCTCTGTCCATCCTGCTACCTGAAATCATCGAGGCGCAGATATGCTCTGTCCATTCTGTTACCTGAAATCGTCGAGGCGCAGTTATGCTCTGTCCATCCTGCTACCTGAAATCATCGAGGCGCAGATATGCTCTGTCCATCCTGTAACCTGAAATCATCGAGGTGCAGTTATGCTCCGTCCATCCTGTAACCTGAAATCATCGAGGCGCAGTTATGCTCTGTCCATCCTGTAACCTGAAATCATCGAGGTGCAGTTATGCTCCGTCCATCCTGTAACCTGAACTCATCGAAGTGCAGTTATGCTCTGTCCATCCTGTAACCTGAAATCATCGAGGTGCAGTTATGCCCTGTCCATTCTGTTACCTGAAATCATCGAGGTGCAGTTATGCCCTGACCATTTTGTTACCTGAAATCATCGAGGTGCAGTTATGCTCTGTCCATTCTGTTACCTGAAATCATGGAGGTGCAGTTATGCCCTATCCATTCTGTTACCTGAAATCATCGAGGTGCAGTTATTCCCTGTCCATTCTGTTACCTGAAATCATCGAGGTGCAGTTTTGCCGGGGCCATTCTGTTACCTGAAATCATCGAGGTGCAGTTATGCTCTGTCCATTCTGTTACCTGAAATCATGGAGGTGCAGTTATGCCCTGTCCATTCTGTTACCTGAAATCATCGAGGTGCAGTTATGCCCTGTCCATCCTGTTACCTGAAATCATCGAGGCGCAGTTATGCTCTGTCCATTCTGTTACCTGAAATCATCGAGGTGCAGTTATGCCCTGTCCATCCTGTTACCTGAAATCATCGAGGCGCAGTTATGCTCTGTCCATTCTGTTACCTGAAATCATCGAGGTGCAGTTATGCCCTGTCCATTCTGTTACCTGAAATCATCGAGGCGCAGTTATGCTCTGTCCATTCTGTTACCTGAAATCATCGAGGCGCAGTTATGCCCTGTCCATTCTGTTACCTGAAATCATCGAGGCGCAGTTATGCCCTGTCCATTCGGTTACCTGAAATCATCGAGGCGCAGTTATGCTCTGTCCATCCTGTTACCTGAAATCATCGAGGCGCAGTTATGTCCTGTCCATCCTGTTACCTGAAATCATCGAGGCGCAGTTATGCCCTGTCCATGCTGTTACCTGAAATCATCGAGGCGCAGTTATGCTCTGTCCATCCTGTTATCTGAAATCATCGAGGCGCAGTTATGCTCCGTCCATCCTGTAACCTGAAATCATCGAGGCGCAGTTATGCTCTGTCCATCCTGTAACCTGAAATCATCGAGGTGCAGTTATGCTCCGTCCATCCTGTAACCTGAAATCATTGAGGCGCAGTTATGCTCTGTCCATCCTGTAACCTGAAATCATCGAGGCGCAGTTATGCCCTGTCCATTCTGTTACCTGAAATCATCGAGGCGCAGTTATGCCCTGTCCATTCTGTTACCTGAAATCATCGAGGCGCAGTTATGCTCTGTCCATCCTGTTACCTGAAATCATCGAGGCGCAGTTATGCCCTGTCCATTCTGTTACCTGAAATCATCGAGGCGCAGTTATGCTCCGTCCATCCTTTTACCTGAAATCATCGAGGCGCAGTTATGCTCTGTCCATTCTGTTACCTGAAATCATCGAGGCGCAGTTATGCTCCGTCCATCCTTTTACCTGAAATCATCGAGGCGCAGTTATGCTCCGTCCATCCTTTTACCTGAAATCATCGAGGCGCAGTTATGCTCTGTCCATTCTGTTACCTGAAATCATGGAGGTGCAATTATGCCCTAGCTAGGTCTCTATCTGACCGCGGGGTGCAACTATGTCATACCGGAGAAACGAACACACACACCTAACTACATAGCAACTGTGGTTGTGACATGACTATCCTATATAGACATTTCAACCACCAATATTGTATGAGTTTTAACCGAACGTGGACACCAATAGATTGAATATTCTCAGTGGCACCTGCAAAGGTGTGCTATGTAAGGTTGCTTTGGAGAGTTGCGATGCTTACCCAATGTAAAAATGTAACCCGAAATTAATTCGCTGATTTCCATAACCAGCAACTATGAGAGTAGAAGGTCATCAGAATGCATTCGTCCGTTCTTCCCATAAATATAATCTCAAGAGGCTGCGCACCAGTGATGCTGCCGTGCAATCCTCCGGCATCGCTCTGCTGTGCGGTCGTTTTATAGAGAGGCCAAGGACCATACTGTACTTAGCCCAGCTCGTCTCACCAATCACTCGCATTGGCTCGGTTGTATGACGGTTGCGACCGAGTGGGCCCTTATCACCGCGTGGCTCAACAGAAGTTGTAAAAATCACACTTTTTGGCTCCAGAAATTTGCATAGTGCATGGATGCATTACTGGTAATTTGTAGGAAAATCGTCCTTTTAAACTATGCGTTCCATGAATGTTTGCTTGCTTGAAGCGTAACATAGTACTTGGAGAATACCAAAGGTTTAGATTAGTTGAAATTAAAGCAAAAAAGAAAAAGGACCGTCGCATTTAAAATGCAGAACTGTGGAAATTACAAACCACAACTTATGCATTGTACTACTAATGAGTGAAAATTCTGAGACCGAAAACGATATGTGAACAAGGCAAATTATGCACGCCTTTGTGCACGCCTATCAACTACTGGACATCGTGAATATATATTTTCTTCCATTAGACCTTTTTTGTAATTGTTCATTTTTACTTTTTCTATTCTCTATTCCTCTTTCTCTATTCCACCCAAAAAATCGATTGTCTAGATTTCACCGGAAATATATGTTTTGAAACCCTCTGAATCCAAAAAAGACGTTTTTAGGAAAAGGTCCGTGCGTGTGTGTCTGTGTGTCTCTCTGTATGTCTATCAGTCTGCGGACAGCATAACTCAAAAACGAAAAGTCCATTAAAAACCAAAGCTGATATTTAAGTTTAATGTCTTCCAAGAATGTGACATGAAGATTTTGAAGAAAATAACCTCACCCTAAACTACCCTTTACATGGAACATTTTTCGAAGACTTTTATTTTCTTGAAAATGGCTCTAACGATGTTGAATAAAATGCCATATATTCAAGATGTTTAAGATATTTGTATGACAAATGAAAAGCATATTTTGAATTTTCTGGCTGTAGCCTATGTAGTCCTGTTTACTCTAGATGACTTTTGAATAACTCGTAAGCCGTAAGAGATAGACAAAGTCTTACCATACAAAAAAAACGTGTTCTCGCAAAAGCTCACAATTTATCTCCCGATAACTTTTTTTAGAGTGAACCATTTCGGAGATATTCCTTGTTATTTGTGTCAGTTTCGGAAAACATAACTTTTCGTGAAATGGAACATCGTTGTTCATTTTTTATGTTAAGCGTGCAAAGAGAACGGGAACTCAGAGCTTTAAAAGATTTGACTATCGCTCAAAGCCTACTGTATTCCCATACTCCCCTTGCACCTACAAGTAAATAAGCAATACGACAGTTTCTGAAAACGTTTATTTCAACTAACACGAAGAAGATATAGGAATAAGAGTTTGTAAGAATGCCTAGTACAAGAGTAGAGAAAGTCATGTGAGTGCAACACATCAGATTTTTGCTACTCGTAATCTGAAAAATATACGAAGAAGAAAATACCTTCTTTTCGCATGTTTAGTGGCAATTTTACTCCATGCTGCACCACAGGTGGTACACACTGATGATACATTAAATTAAGTGATAATTATGAAAGAAAATTTGGGATTCAAATGCTCCCGGGCTAAGCTTAGGGTACCTCTCCGGCATTCGCGATTATGAGGACTGAGGAAAACCCAGGGGAAAAAAGCTCAGGAAAGACGCGCATAATAAATATTTTTCATTAACTTTCTAGATATAGCCTTGAGTTTACACAGATATACCTGAATCAATGATTGGCTATTCACCTAAAATGCATTTGTTGCCCGATTTAGCTCACCGAAGGAGAATTATTTCTTCCTGTTTATCAGTAGGAAATGCAAAGTTGATATATTCCGAAGTTTAATTCTACCTTTTCATGAAAAAGTTAAATAATTGTGTTTTCTGGAAAACCCTATCCTACGCATTTTGTGACATAAAAGTTCAACATCTTGTAGATACAATTTTGAAGAGTGAAGAAAAAATAAATAACCCAAACTCCACTTTAAGCCATGCTATAGTACCCATATGTGCATATGTCAGAAATGATAATCCTATGTAATCATCAGGAAGAGGAAGAAAGCGAAATAGCTGTACCTTAGAGCTGAATGGAAAAACTCATAGAAACGGGCATTTGCAGTGGAAATAGAAATAAACTGAGGTTACTATTGTTTTTAACACAATCAGACATCTATCAGCTAATAAATTATACTTTTAACAATCATTGCTCTTAGTAAGGACGTAATTATGAAGAAAGGCGTTACAGTATGCGAGAAAGAATTTAGCGTGTTTTCCTCCTGAATTTTACACCCTCTCTTTGGCACCACATTCGAAACTTTATTCACATAATATCATATAACCCTGAAAGACTTTCATAAATTAAATTAATTTTATCGATTACATACACAGTGCATTGCGGGATATTTAGGGAATAATTCAGGCGTTCCTGACCACAAGGGCGAACTCGACAAATGAGTTTTTCTTTATTTAAGCGTTTGCCTCGATGGGTAGCAGTGAATATTTTGGCACATGAATGTACTTGAGGTCACCTTAATATTCTATGGAAAATGGCGAGCGACAAATCGGAGGGGTTCAGTTTAAACGATAGCAAGCGCGGACCGGAAGGGCCAACTTGGCTGCGAGAAATGCTTTGTTGAAAATGAAAACATTGACATAATTTTTACAAATTTGATGTACATCCACAACGACAGTTTTGACATCAAACATTATGTCATTACTCCAGAACATTCCTATCCGCCATGCGACCGAGGCTTCGGACACATAGAAAAAAAAAATGTTCTGCACTGTGATGTGTTCTTAAAGGGCCATTACGTCCAGTTCATAAAGAAATGCCGCAAAAGGTCGCCGTTTGATGCTATAGACGTTACCCAAGATACCATTAAGAATTTTATTTCGTCACAGAACAAGGTAACAGAATTTACGTTGACTGGTGCTAACTTTAAAGATGGCAAAATGTTTCAGTATAGTCGTGATTGCAAGGAAGGATTTCACATACATTTAATATACAACCTAAACGTCAAAACTACTGCTACGCTCCAAAAGGGACAGAGAGAATTCTATGAACCGGAGAAGTTCAGCCTGAAGTCTGAGGAATTAAAGAGAATGTATGGCGCTCCAATCTCTGTACCCGCGGCTTTCACACATGACATCGAACCTGATGGAGATACCTTTGTTGAGTGTGACACATGAGTTCGAATGTCCGCATTTCTTTCCAATAATAATGCCATTATTCCATTCATGTCATATATTGATTGTAATCAAGAAATGAATAATATGATATATAAGTTTTGTTTAATTAACTTCCATGACATTAGATTAAATCACAAAGGAGGAATAATATGTCGAGTTCGCCCTTGGTAAAATTTTAAAATGACATTTTGCTCGAAACCTACATTTGTTGAGTTGGCCCTTCTGTTCGGGAACGCCTCAAATCTTATGCGGCTAAACGAAATGCACTTTCACTAAATCTTGTGGAAACACGAAAATCCATATTTGAGGTTTCTGTCGTTATTGGAGCACTATTTTGTATCGTTCATGTCTCATTCAGAATTGATGATAATGTATTCTGAAGTACAGCAGGAAGAGAGTCAAGAAAACGTCTCACTTTCTCAGCTAACACTTCTTGAGTCAGAAGACAGAGGGAACCAAGCGCAATTTCTGCAATTTTAAGGTTACGATTGGTTCATTTAATTTCTTATACAATTTGGGCCAATTTATTTATTGATTTCTTTGGACACTTAGGTCCTCAGTATGAAGTGTCTGCCAGTTTTTCTTCTGTTAAGTTAATTGGTGTACAAATTCGCAGAACATCTTGCATTGGACTTCTCACTAAATATATAAACTAAATCACCCAAAACATTGCGGTGCAGCAATACTTAATTTGAAAATACAGCAAGCAAACCTTCTTTCACTTGCATAATGTAATAATTCTGCACGTACTGCGAAAACATTTTCTCTCAGAAACAAACGCTCCTCCGCAGAATTCGTTTCGCTTACTAATTTACTTTACACACACTTCAATTTCAACTAATAACCAATGACTGGGAGTTGAACCCTTATTAGCATATCGGTAATATTTGTAATTTCTGTTTCTCTCTGAATGTTTACCGTTGTACGCAGTATGCAACATTAATTCCAAAAAAACAAAGAGTACTTCATAGGTTCTTTATAGAATATCCAAGATACGCATTTTATTAGTGGTGTAATTACCTAAAATAGATGTTACGTTTACGAAAATCCTTAACCATTTTGTAAAACTAAAATTAAGGAAAATTCTCTATATAATGGGTAGCCTGGGGAGAAAGATTTTGTTTGAAATTCTTGTATCACCTCCTTGGAAGATACGGGACGTTTTCTATCTATCCAGCATCTCATTTGTTAGTTATGCATATATAGACATACGTAAGCATACAATTTATTTTAAAGATACTTATTCTGGATTCATCTCTATCAATTGTACCAAATATAATATATTCTCTATCTAGTATAGGTAGATGGTTAGACATAGTAAAAGAAGGAAAAATGTATCGTGAGAAAATAAGCTGTACTTTGGAATCCAGACAATAGATGAGCCAAAGAGCAATACTTTCATAGAAGCAGTGCAATGTAGGGGATGGCACACACATAAAAATGACTGTAGTTTCTAACGTTGTGAGAAGTATTTCTAGTACAATAGAGAAAACGTCTGACCCGTGACATCGACTAGTCTGTATCACACATATCATTTACCGTGCTATAAAACATGAAGTTTATGTAGAAATTTCCACGATATGAGATCGCAGGTTGCACACTAGCGCATTCTTCTTCTTCTTCTTCTTCTTCTTCTTCTTCTTCTTCTTCTTCTTCTTCTTCTTTTTTTTTTTTTTTTTTTTTTTTCAAGTTGTAAATCGCATCAGCTCACAGTTGAGATGGGAATTAGCACAATACAGAGCACCTTCCAGCATGAGTTCATAAAGAATTTTAATATCTTATAATGTGATTAGAATTGAGTCCTATGGCTAAAGCGAGCTAGATAGGACACCAGTTCGGCGACCGTTGGCGCCACCAGTATCACCAAAACAATTTCCGCCACCACCATCACCAATACGACAACCACCACCATCACCACCACCACATCTGCTACCAGCTCCATCACCACTACCATTATCATCATCCCCACCACAACCACTGCGGTTAACTCGCCACCAAAGCCAGCACAATTCCCACTATCAACAGGGTCACTATGTGATTCAAACTAAGGGTTGGATAGTTTTTGGAAATTATGAGCAATCCTTTGATTTTTGGCCAGTTCCTCCAACATAAATCTAGAAGTTTATGACCAGATACGATAAGCATGGCAAAGTTTGTACACAAGGGGTTGAAAATATATTAGGGGTGGTTTTTTATACTTGTAAAGTACCATATACTTTTATACAGGGGGAGGGGTCCCGTATAAGGGTCAACGTTTTGTCCAATATGTCAACGAGAAGTTGAAAGTAGGGACTGAGTCAAGCAAGTTTTTGAAAGTTGTACGGAAGCTTATTAATTTTGCAGGTTCTAAACCCCAATGTAACAAGTGCTGTCAGATTCGTGCCAAAAGCACTTGTTAACGAAGTTCAGCAAAATGAAAGTAAAACATACATGTAGCTTTCTGTTTGTGATTCCCTGATTAGTACCCAGCGGTAATTGCTTAACATTGATGCACTCCATTTTCCCAGGCATCTCATTTCAAAATTTGCTGCTGAAGCGTTCCGCTTGCTCGTCGTTTACAGCACCACAGTTGTCAGGAAACAAGTCCAAGGGGGAATCTAAGAAACGCAACTTTAAGGAAATGTTGCACCCCAGTGTATCGTAGCAGTACGGACGATTTACCACAATATCCTTATTGTTTTCTGTCTTCTTATTTCCTGGAAAGTTTGTTGACATTTGAACAAAGGCACCCCATGCTAACTTTTCATCGCCTTTCAGGATGGTGTTGGAATGCTCACCTTTGTACACTTTGTGTATCTGGGGACCCACGAAAATCCTCTATTTTATTTTCGCCTCACTAAGACGTGGAAATTTCTCCCGCAAATAGAGAAATACTTCCCCAGATTTTTCCATGGCCTTAACAAAGTTTTTCATTAGTCCCAATTTTATATGGGGAGCAGGGAGAATTACGTTCTTGAATTTCACAAGTTCTTCGCGCATAACATCATGAGATCTTGGTTATTGACGCTGAAGCCAATCTCTTTCTTCCAGCACACGACTAGAACGCAGCTTTAACAGATTGGAACTACACTTAAATGAAACTTGCTCCGCCTCTCCCTTCTCTTCCCCTTTCCCTTGTTGCTACAAGCACGGGCTAAAACAGTAACAAAATACACACAACTATTGTTGCCTAAAACTTCATTGCTTTGTCTACCATAAGAGGGACTTCGAAGCCTATATGAGAAGGGATTAACATTGAATGATGCTAAAACATAATCATACTTAGGTATAATTAAATACACCTCTTTCATTTGGAAGCGATAGCTAATTCGAACTTTTGATTGTTGATTTCGTTAGCAGCGTGGTCAATATACTTAAGAAACATTTACATCATCCCAGGTACATTTTCAGTGTTGGCTAGTGTAGTTAATCGTGGTAGTGTGTCATAATAATACTCATTATAATGGCGCATTAAAAGACCTACAGTGCTTTTCCCTCATACTGCGGCCACCGCTTAGCGGCTCTCGCGCCGGCCGCCCCGGGTCGGTGTACCGCCGAAACTCCACAGCAACCACTTCCTGTTCTCATAGCTACTATTAAAAGGACTACTCCATTCATAAGGCACTTGGTTGAAATCAACCAATCACGTGCATAACATTTTAAAATTTCATTCGTGAAAAATTTACCACATTTCATTATTGTCTCCTCCGAATTTCATTATCACCTCCTCTGCTTTTCTTATAGTATGATCAGGTTAGAGAATCTAGCTGCACTGTGCTACAGACGCGCAACAGCTGACGTAATCTGACGCAACGGAGCCGCTATTCAAATGTCAAATATGGCTGATTCTCGCTTTGGTGCTGAAACACATGAAATAATTCGAAGAATCAAAAAATTATTTTGTTGTTTAACTACACTGTCAATTTCCAGGATCACATCAGAATCACCGGTGTGCCGGAATTTTGTCCCGCAGGAGTTTTTTACAAGCCCTCAAATCTACTGACATGGAACTGTCGCTTTTAAGTACACTTAAAGACCATCGTTCTGGGCCGGATTTGAACCCGCGACCTTGGGATCAGTAAGCCAGCGTCTAACCAACTGAGCCACCCAGACCGACATAATTCGAAGAGGGAACCCTCAGAACACAGAATGCAACAGGAAATATGTTCGGAATTGGCTTTATAAATTTTGTATTGAACGAAATTATAAATTAACAGCAGATACTCCAACGTCTGACATTACCAGTGTCTTAAAAAACTGGAGCATCAATATGGTAATCTAGTAGGCTGTGCCAATGGACGCTGATGTTTGTATTCATGTTACCTCTTAAGAGGTTAGTAATTACAATATAGCATGTAATAACATTTCATATCATCCTTTAGTTCGTGAAACAGTCTTAATAAATGCAACTCGTGGTAGTCAAATTCTTTAGATAAATTGACAATCACTCGTGGTACTGCTTATGATAATAAACACATGTGTTATTATAAGAAACGCTTTAAAGCGTTTCCAGACCCAATCCAAATGACATATTTTCGACTGCATGTGAGGAATGTGCCCTGAAAGTTTGGCCCTACCTTATCATGTCTGTAGAGCGAATCTTAGATGTCATACAATCGTTACTCTCTGTATCCATAACTCAGGACCATGTTCTACAATAGCAGGGTCATTATTACATGATCCTTTACGATCAGCTATGAAGAACATGTGTTCAGTGCAAGCAAGCACTAAACCCAAACGAGAAAATATCATCTGAAAGATTTGGCCAAGCCAGCAAACAGGAAATAAATCAAGTGAAAGTTTGTGAACTGAAAAAACAAATAGCAACGCACTAGATCGCAAACATTTTAACAGACTGGGCAGATGACAGGGTAAAGATAAAAAGATTATAAGGGCTTATTACAACATAGAGCATTTAGTTTTACTTTCTCTATCACCTATCTATAGTAGGTAGAGGAAGTAATGTATTTCTACTAAAATTATGATATCTAAATTTTACTCAAAACGCACGTTTGAAGACTCAATGAATCTAAAAATGTATTTTTTAAAAGTTATTTGTCTGCCTGTCTGTGTATGTGCGCATGTGCTTCTGTGTAAATATCTATAAGCGGTATTCTCAAAAATATGTTGGTGACATAATAAACAAGGTATACCCATTTGTCAAAAGGCTAGATAACTCCAAACATTTGACACATATTTTTTCGGCCAATCGGCTCTTTATTGACAATAATTGTATTGCACATATTTGTTACATTCATCGTGTAGAATCCCTGGTTAACGTATGGCCAAAGCACTACCTTACATCCTGTATAGAACATTAACCTTTCCTAAGAATAGTTAGTAGAGGCTTTGTAAAAAGTAAACGATAATGAGTAGAGAGATGCATATAGACGAAACACATCAGATATTTTTTGTTTATGCTGACACGCTAAATGCACACCTACTGTGTTTTGAGGTTGAATTATAATTGTATCTTTGGAACATTATTTGTTTATTAGTGTTATTAATGCTTTGTATTCATTAAATAGTCCTAACAGGTGTAGGTTCATAAAGAACACTCGCGGTACTACCGAAGATACTATTAAAAGTTGTAAATTCGTTTAATATGATTAAAATTACTAAAGTTATTGTGACTAGCCTGTAAGATGTCTAAAATGGAAAATTACCCTAATTATTGTAGTCGTATTGCGCCTTTGAAGCCAGTATTGCTTGAATAGCCTTGTATTTAAGTACTAAAACATGGCACGTTGGAGTCTGTACAGAAGCCTGTCGCTAGAAGGTTTTGATGACTGGCCTGTGCTTCTGACGGATGGAGAAAGAATATAAAACAGAATTTAACGGCGACCGTTAAGCTAGAGAGTGAAAAGGGACCGCAGTAAAATTCAGTAATTAGTTACTGGGGTGGTATGGGGAGACGGACAAGCTGGAAGACCAAGACACGATGCCCTCTGAGACCTTCGCTTCCTCCTGGACCAAAGTTCACATTCGGTCAACCTAGCATTATATGCAATGCTTACAACCCAATTGCGTGTAACACCAAATTAAGAGCGACATGCTGGCGCACTATACATGAAATTAATGCCGATAATCATACCAAGCCTGACTCTCTTCTTATGGCAGTTCAGTAATGAACCATTGTAGCCAAAAATGAGCATAACAAAGTATACTGGAAAACTTTGAGAACTTCTTGTGTTTTACCGGGAATAATGTGGAAATTTGGGGAATTCAACGCCGTACGCCATGTCACCGTAGTAACTCGGTTAGAGAAAAGGCGGCGAAAGCCAAACGACCGTGGTTTAAATCCCGGGAATGTGACATTGAAGTTGTTAGTCTGATTCTACCTTTGCGTACATAAAGTATCTGCTTACTTGCGATAGGCAGGAAAGGCATGGAAGTATGTATTCAACCCAACAGTTCGAAATCGAGATTTTATCAAAAACAAACGCTATGAATTTTCATTGAAAAAGGAAACGAAAAGAAAGGAAAAGAAAATGTGCATTAGAAAAACTTTATAAACAACCCCTAGCTGAACAGCCCTTCGGAGGCCAAGGCTTACACCCCGGCCGTTGCGTCACCTACCTCTGTCCACTACAAGCGTCATGAGTGGGGTGCACCACTGGTAAGTGGGACGAGGTCAGCTCCCCGAGCTCTCCTGGCTTACTTATGTGCCCTTCGCGACCTAGGGCCGCTACTTCTTGATCAAGTAGCTCCTCAATTGGCCTCTCTGGGACCTAACGAGGCTTAGTGTACCTCGTGCCACACCTCCAAGCGGGGGAAAATCCCCACCGGGGCTCGAACACGAGTCCTCCGCGCCAAAGGCACGCACGTTACCACAGCGCTGCGAAGGCGGTCAGAAAGGTTTATATATTATATAATATTCAACGTATTTCTCGCCCGTTTAATTTTATATAGTTTATATAGCTTCCACAAACTACTCTTACGAAAGCGTATTTTATATCTCCTTCATGTCAATAGCGATAAACTTTTCTAGAAATAGTCTTATTACCAAACCGCGGATTTTAGGTAAAAACATATTTTGTTCCTCATGACGTATAGAAAATTAAAGTTGTGTATATACTACTTATAGAAATATATGTTCGAAAATGGTGGTCCTATACAACCCAAAAATACCTAATTTCACGTTGGAACCTAGATTTACCTTATTTTAAATTTTTCATTTTTATAATTTGGTAATATGGAAACGCTGTGTAAGCCTGTATGCTAGTCGTGCCTTGACAACAATCACAGTGAACAATACATAATATGGAGGACAGTAAGAACCCTGTTTTGAAACTGGGGGAGGGTGTAGTGAGCAGCTAAAGGGCTTCTGCAAAACCCAACAATTGTCCATGATACTGCATTCATCAAATCACATTATGTATTTCTAGTCCTCAGTATCAATGCTCTAGAGCCTTCAGGCAAACCGGTCTACACTCAACTGGGATTGACGGTGACAGAAAATTCGTCCGACGTCAACTTGGTTATGTTGGTGAAAAAGTTTGTGAAAAACTCAAATTAGTGCTTCAAACAAACCCAGGACTGACATTTCTCCGCACAGTTACTGACATCTTGTCTGGAAAAACACCTGAACATAAATGTGTCGTCTCCTTGCGTCTAATACCAATATTTAAATATGCCCCAGTGACGTCAGTTGATGTGGAAGGCTCATTTTCGGCTTATAAGATGGTGCTATATGACAAGCGATGCAGTTTCTCAAATTAAATCTTAGGAAAGATGTTAGGTAGTTGTTTACTGAGGCTCTAATTATGATCATGTACAATAAAGACATTGTCGAATGTTTTTGCTAATTTATGACAATTTTTATTCACCTATTCCTTGAAATTTTATAGCCTATTATGATTTGTGACAGAATCTATTTTAGGAACATAATTTGAGATTTTCAGGAACTAAAAGTCCGAGGTATACTTGTTATATATACCTAATATATGAGGGATACAGGAAACTCAATCGATAGTCTGATGTTTACAAGGTTGTCTCTAAATACTGGTTCGAAGTTCCATAGTTACTCCATGACATCGCGAAGAACAACTGAATAGGAACAGCACTTTAAGAAAATAACAAAATCTTGAGAAATTGAAATTCATTAATAACGGATACCTATCTCGAGAATGGCTGATGCCACAGAAAAAGGATACTTGAAATAAATTGTGTTCTAAAGAAGTCTATAACATTTTTATAGAATGTCTTCGTCTACCCCTTATGATTTACTTGTTACACAAAAGTATACAACATTGCAATGTGCAAAATGCAATATGCTTTTCATTAACTTTAGATTACCTTCATAGATATGCCGTGTAATAATTATGACATCATATCCAAAGGAATTACGATGGATATTGTAAGTGACGATAACCTTTCTAATGAAATTCATTGATACACTTGATGTGGTCCCTCCTCCTGATCCAGACAGTTGACATACGAGTATCAAGATGAACCACTACATGTATAGTAAATGTGAATGACGTTCTCGGCCCAGTTGAAGTATATTTCATTGCCTCCTAAAAGAGTGGCATACAGGAAACGAATTACTCCATGTTTGAAAAGTCAACTAAAAAGAAGAAGAAAAGGAAAGAGAACTTTGCAACCGACCAACAAGATACAAAAAAATGTGCTTTCAATTACACAAAAATTCTAGTGAATAACCATGCTTCAAATGAAAAATAGGAAGAAATGAAAAGAAGTTTGAAGGATTGCACGTCACTTGAGATTATGCAGAAAATATGATGTAACACTCTGCAACAGATGTTTTGTACCTTAGCACAGTTGATTAAAAGCTTTTACCACTCCTAATATTTCAGCTAATATCTGGTTTGGCTTAAATGGTATGTAATTGATTTAATAAAAAGACTTCAATCCTAAAATACACAAACTTCATGGAAATGTATTCGTCCATCATTACAGTATGTTCTTGTATCGTTAATGACCAGCAGCCTATTTATAGACCACGTAACTTTGGGACACTGGGCGAATAAAAAGGCAAACAAAATATATTGTTGAAATATTGTATGCTGAACCATTACGTTTCATATGCTTTTATTAATTTTTGAAAAAATATAAGTTCGGTGTTAATGGGTTAACTTACATTTTCAGTAAAGTTTCGGATGACAAAGGCTTAAAATAATATTGTGTAGTGTTTAAAAGAGAAATGTTATGTAGTTCATTTACAATAAAAAATACATTACTCAAGTTGTTAAAATTGAGAAATTCATAAACATTACATAGTAATAATCCCGAGTGCGACAGCCCTTCCTACGCTTACCATACAATCGCTGCGTCCCCCACCTCTGGCCTTTATAGGCGTCATGAGTGGGGTGCAATACTGGCAGTAGGACGTGGTCAGCACCTCGGTACACTTCTTGACAACCTTCTCGCAGGGTTCCCCAACTTACTAGGCCTGCGAGAATCAGAATAATACCTGGCCCAACTATCTGTTGCCGTACTCGTCGATTCGCCCTTGAGCGCCTCAAGATAACTAAGACCGAGTTTGACAACATGCTGCTCATGCCGCCGTTCTGAGAGCCCTTGGTCTTCGGCGCTGCATCTGGCACGTAAGGAAGAGAACGTTGAAGTGCTTATGGTAACTACTGTGTTCTTAATGCTCACACAATATCTGACCGATATCCTGTACCACACATCCATTGTTATTTCCATCATCTTTTCGGTTGTTCCATATTCTCCAGAATAGATCTCGTCCGAGTATACAACCAGATACCAGTGCACGCCGATAACACATTAAAAGCATCATCATTCCCTTTGGCCTATTTGAATTCACTTTTACGTTATTTGGCCTTAGAAACACAGCTCAGACTTCTTAAGTGATTAGGGAACGAAGTTCCCTGTCACCTGGTTTTCTGTTTTGCCTACTTAGACGACACCCCAGTCTTCTCCAAGATTTCGGAAAACAACATCTCCAACATCTCCGTCAACTTCACTAGGCTAAGAAAATTCAGAGTTATCAACCCTACCAAATGCAACTTCAAAGTTCCGGGGGTTGTGTTCCTGGGCTGTACCGTTCTTGGGTGAAGAATCTCAGCTCTTGTCTATCCGAGTGATTGGCCTACAATCATAGGCGCCACCCCAGAGCATTCGACAACTGCGAGTATTTCTGGGAATGATAAACTTTTACCATCATTTCCTATCAATTGCTATTGCCTTTTAAGAAGCTATTCACACCATTTTTTGAGGTTGTCGCATCAGAGGCTCTGATTCTTTAACTAGGCATCTGAGCCTCTGAGTCTTTCAAATGAACTTTTCTACCTCATCCAGATAGCAGTCCCATTCTTCTTGATCTGGCCAAAGAAGCTTCCGCTTCCATTCTCTGAGCCATTCTTCAGCACCAGGTAAACTGGATACGACAAGCACTTGGCTTTTTGTTTTCCAAGAATCTCAGTTTCCAGCAACAGAAGTGCATGCCTACGACAGGTACCTTCTGACTGTCTATGAAGCCGTTCATCACTTCCGGCACATATTAGGAGCACAGACATGTATTATCTTCACCGATCACATAGAAATTACTTGTGCCTTCCAACAAAATAGATCCGCACTGAGACCTAATTTTCAATTCTGTACACACGTTGAACAC
>CM060962.1:105411911-105426911 GCA_030765045.1 Tenodera sinensis
GGAAACGATGGATCGCTTGAAAGAAACAGAATTTAAAACTTTGTCTGTTCGTTATTAAATAAAAACTCGTGCACTTTCCTACGAAAAGATCTTTTGCCAAAGTCATCTGCTTTTCCTAACACTCAGTTTACGTCTGTCCCCCCCCCCCCTCCCAACCCAACCCTTCTCATGGTGTTCGTCACAGCGTTCTTTACGCACATACAACATTCCATTCAAAAGCATCCACAGTGGGCCAGATGACAGTCAAAATGGGATAAAAGTATTTTTATGGAACAATTGATCTGAATAACGGGTAAAATTAATATTAACAGCTACGAAACACACATCAATGCATAAATGTAATATACCAGGTGAGTCAGCTGCCCCTTATTCTCGAGTTTTATGCAATCCGCATTTTATAGTCCAACATGAAAACATCGACCCCATTACCAGGTTCTACCCGCGTATTTAACATGGATGTTAAATACTCGATGAAATTAGTACTAATATAGATGTTATCACATCGTTTTTTAATATATTCGTAATTAGACAGCTGACGTTTGCACTTCTGCAGATGTTAACTGGAACCAGCGAATATTATATCTTAAACCGAGTGTTTAGCTCACACGTTGCTAGGTAGCTCAGTTGAGCGCAAGACCCGGAAGTAATCTCTCTGCTGTGAAGGTGGTTCGAATCACGTGCATGTACTAATTTTTTTATTTTTTTATTTATTTATTTATTTTTTTTTTTTTTAATATTTTTAAACCGTGCAATCCTCACAATTTACAAACTATTATTCTAAAACTGTTACATTCATTTTTATTGTTTTATTTATGTTTTATGACATTGATGTTTCTTTATTGGTGAACTACAATTATGTACTTATTTAAACACACCTATAGGTAGATGCAATTGAAATAAGGATCATTCATACACATTTGAACGCAGAAAGCAAGGAAATTACATTGTCAGAGTTTAAAATGGAAGTTAAACTCAATTTTGCACACAATGAATTATTGTGCTATTTAAAATGCAGGCAACCAAAAACGATTTAAATTATGTCCTAAACCCTTAGGGACTCCATAATTAGATTATTGTGAATTCGGTTTCCAAGTTTTGATGAACATAAAAAAAAATATTTACAATGCTGAGACTCGAACCTGTGTCATTGGGGGTTAAGCACAGAAGACCCGTCACAATTCTATTCAGCTATTTCGAGACTAGACTGAAGGCATGTACTGCGTGCAATAGTAGGACTTGCATGCCTGGCGCTATGCCATTGTCACTTCGTAAGTTTTCGGGCTTGATTTAACCTTTTAAGACAGTTTTAATCATTTACTGTCCGTTTTAATATTATTACTTAAATGGCAAAAGCTGTTATGCATATTAATTGAGATGCACGAGGCGTAGTTCACGCAAAAATCCAAATAAACCGTTCTTTAATAATATGTCCGTTTTGACTGTACGGGTCCATGATGGATGAGGCGTGTCTAAATTTTTCCTAATTTTTGGCAGCCAGTCCCTGCTCTAAGTACAAGAATCCACCATTTTCTTTTTAGCTGACGTTGTTAGTGTACTCATATGATAGGTCCATTTTTCCGAGGCGTTTACTGAGTTACGTTGCTATGTATACTCTAATAAAAAGTTTGTAAAATTGGCTGGAAACCGGAATTCGCTCTCAGTAAACGAGTCGTATGTTTTTGAAGTGTACTTTAGCGAGGAGTACGTTCTGTCCCTTAAAGCACTGTTGCTCTCAATTTTGGGCATTCCTCTCTTTAAGAACGTCAAGCAATACATTTTAGTAAGCGCAGAACTGGACTAAGGTACACATGCCGTTAGATGGGTGGCCTACCTTCCAAAAAATAAGGCGCGGCTGACTCACCTGGTATTTTGTTATTTAGTAGTCTTATCTCAAATAAATGGATGCATTCTGTGAATTATCGTACTCCATATTAGTGTGTGAATGCTGCTGTTCATTGTCCATGCTTGCTCCCTCTTCTTCTTCCCCTTGCAAACCAGTTCTTTCACTTAAATAAAGCAACTTTTGTGCTTCTTCACAGAGAGAAGTCTTTACATTTTCATACAGCTTTCGTAAACTCGAAATTAAAGGATCCGATGACACCTGAAAATTGTTCAGCTGATCACTCGCTGTATTATGGCGAGAACTGTTTCTTGTTTGATGCTGCTGGAATCTTTAAATACCCTTGTTACGTGCCTCTTGTGCCTCCTCAGACAGTTGACCAATGGATATCATTGCTGAGCTTATGATCTGAGATCCATGAATTAGCACTTTGTGGTCACTAACAGAGAAGTAAAACCAGGAGTATTTCTTTACAAAAGGTTACGCAGTTTCTAGCGCATATACTCGTAAGTCAAATGTGCTACTATTTATCTCCCTTCCAGAAGAAATCACAAAAACACTTGCCTCATACTGGAATTTGATGTGGTTAGACCTATTGTATTTTTGCCGGTACACAGTTTTTTTATTGTCATCTCCTCACAGCCGTGGTTAGACCATTCGCTTCTCACCAAAGCGGCCCGGGTTAGATCCCAGGCAACCACATGTGGGATTCGTGGTGCACGAAGCGGAGCTGGGGCGGGTTTCCTCCGGGTTCCCGGTTTCCCCCGCCATCTCGTTCCACCGGTGCTCCATCTTTGTTCCATGTATCATCAATGTCACCGCCTGCGGTGCTGTATGTAGTAAAAGCGGGCGTTAAACACTACCAAAAAACTCTCCTTCATCATATAGTAAAAAGGAGCAAAGGAGACCAAACAAATTTCTGCATCACACAATTAACTTTCATCAGTATGTCTGCTTAAATTCTTGTTTTTTTTTTTTTTTGTTTTTTTTTGTATTAACGTCCTCCAACATTGTGTCATATCGGACGATAAATTCTTGATGACCTGTACTACCAATACACCCCCATTTTCTGAATAACTTTAGGTTAACCTGTTGAAAAAAAAATAGCTGCGATTGATTCCATACTTTGAACAATCCGTCGAAGTAAATGGTCTAACAATTCTTGTAAATTTATCTCAACACTAATTTCTGTGGCAATGTATTCTTTGTTTGGGTAACCCATGAGCTTAGCCTTTATTATATTTTGGATATAAGTCAGTATTTCTATTCTTTGCTCCGAACCTTAATATACTGAATTTGAAATCCATTATAAGTGCTAATGCTTCATTGCTATTGTCTTTATTTGTATTTTCAGAAGGGTAGTCTCTAGATGAACACAATAATTTAGTTGCCATTTAGGGTTGCTTAGTGCAGTTTCAAGTACTTTCACTGTACCTTTTTAGATTTAACTGAGCGGCAAAAGAAAGTTGACTCTCGGAGGTTCTCTGATTTCCGTCTCTTCGATTTCATGCTATTTTCTGAAAATTGTTCCTCTTTTCTGCCAAGGAGATCTGAGGGAGTAGGTTTACTTGTATTTGATTCATTATAACATAACGGATGTTGAAATTCTTAAACACTCGCTGTACTTCAGTTCAAAATGTTCCTTATCTCTGTAGGATATTTGCCATCGTAAACTGAAGTTGGTGCAAAATGAGTCTACTTTTTTTCTAATTGCGAAAAAACCTCTTCCCTATGATAGCTGGAACTATCTATTTTAGAAAATTACAACGTCGTAAATAGACTTTTTACTTTGGTTACTAGCCGACAATACCTGTACAGGTCTCGACGTGTAAAGCACTGACCACCTGCAATGTGATGTCAGAGTGCGCCGTTAGATAAAATACGCTCTGCATTCCAAAGGTGCAACAAGAAGCAAATGAAACTTTTTGGATATGTTGTCTAAGGTATACTTATTCATTCAGCGCATAAAACAATGTGAAGTGTCGTGAAGGAAAGCAGTTGCATCTATTAAAACATAAAAAGCTATTACGTAATCTCTAATATTTGTGCCACAAACTTACCCATTATCAAGCTGTATAAAAGCTGTTTATATTATCAAGCTGTTTAAACACTACTACAGCGCTATAAACAAGGAAATGACACACTGCAGCTTAACTTAGTCTCAGTAGCGAACGTCTTATCTTACGTAGGCATACAAACCCACTCTTCAGAGGTGCCAAAAAGGGCTAAGAAATCATTTATTTGTTGATTTTCTGTGCTTTAACTTCTTTACTTTCATCTCCAAACTTCATATTCCTAATTTGCAACATTTTATTTTTGGATTTTTGTCCCATTTTGACTGCCTCCTGGCCCACAGTGGCCAGTGGTGTGATCTTCAGCTAATTGAGCTATGTTATCCACAGTGAAAGTTGGATTTTCTTGCTTTAGTTTGATAAAAGCGTTCAACACAATTCGCTTCTCTACGCTTTTACTACTTGGCAAAGCCATGAGGCGTATCGAAAAGAATGTGAAATTGCCCAGATGTTTACGTGAGCTTATCTTACAAACACGGCAATACAGTGTATGTACAGTCTGTTCAGATGAAGTCATATCTTCAGGACAGCGTCTTATATATCCATAGGTGCGAGAGATTGCCTATTTATGTTTTCTCGCTGACTATACGCTAAGTTACTATTATTTCACTATTCAAATAAACAAGATAGGAAGCGATCGCAGCGCTCGACAGCCAAGGTCAATACGCCTCGTCGCTTTGCCAAGTAGTAACCACATTTCGTTGACACAATGAAGGTACTGATTCGTTAAGTAAAAGAAATTGTACAAAATTCCTTAGTTACACTGCCCAATATGATCCTCAGTTAGATCATTTGACCCTAGCAATGCCAACCCTTATTACGGAACTTGTACTACCAACGTGTGGGGGGTTTACTTTATGACTACCACTGGTAAAAAAATGTCCGAGCAACTTTTAAAACAAGTTTATTTGTCTTGTTTATTAAGGTAATATTTAACCATGTTTAACTATTCCTTTTCTACTTTCTTACATGAATCACATACGGACGGAGGGGGGGGGGGGGTTCTCTTGACATTTCATTGTTTCTCAAAAAGACCAGCAATGAAAACTTTGAAACTGTTACGCAGTTCAGTAATAGAAACAGTGATTGACAATAAGTGTTAACTGCATGCCATAATCAAAAAATTAAGGTGGAATTTAAAAAATTACAGAAGATGGGCATAAAATGTTGGTACTACTAGAGTTAGGACATCTGCAGCGTTCCTGGGCACTTCTCCCAAAATAAGTCAATATTTTCAACAATTACTGGAAAACCAAGCAGAAAACGGTAGCATTAATTTCAAGAAAGAAAATAAAACTACAAACCCTCAATATTCAAGAAAATTGTCCTTTACTCTTCTGCCCTTATTAAAACGCTAGACCTGCTTTCTGTTTCCAATAACTCCGATGTGGTTGTAACATTTTATTTTAAGCAATTGTGACCATCTGGACCACATTATTAACATGATCAACAGCAAGCAGCAACACTAAATGTGGTTTTATTACTTCACTTCGCACTTGTGTGCAATAGAAAATAGATACCTACTTCATTCGTTCCACAAAGTAACTACTGACATCCGATATCTGGAAATCCCCGTTTGTAGATTATCATTTTTATATTATTGCGATTTATGCTCTAGTAAGTGTTAAAGTTCTTGGTTTTAGTTAACTGCAGTGTCATTTGGCTAAGAACACAATTTTTATTGGATTTGAATTAATGTAAATACAAATTTCACTGCTAAAGTGCTCGAGAATGACCAGCTATGTGACGTCACAAATCGAGCATCCAGGCCTGTAGTATAACGATGGAGGCCATCGTGTCCATCATGGAGTCTAGTGGCCACTTCTTATGTACGTAATCGCTGTAGTTGCAGATTTTTAAGATAACATTTCATGGAATTGGTTAATACTCCATGTCGTATAATATAGTTATCTGAGCATATTTTAGGAAAACTGTCTGGACCATCTCCAATGTCCTAGATTCCCCTGAATATACGCCCCTGATTTACAAACACACTCGCACGCACGCGCGCGCACGCAATTAAAGCTTATATTTTCGGTCTTCCCAGTCGCCAGAGCTTTTTAGAGGTTTTCTATTTTTATATGAATACAGTCTTAAACATTTTTATTTCTGTGGCTGTTATTATTTCTTATAGAATCAGGGCCATAGTCAGAGGGGATCAGGACGGGCGGCGCCCGTTATATAATTTGCTTCGCTCGACCTAGCTGCGAACAATAACCTAAAATAATCCATTAAAAATAAAACTTGAAAACCGTAATCTGATTAAAGCCTTGAAAGTACCGAATGTATTTACAGTTTTGAGCCTTCCTACGTCGTGTTTACAAGAGCAAGAAGAACAGAATCCTTGTCCTGTTGTGTTGTTTCCAACTCACCTCTTGCCCTGGTGTACATATCTCCATGCGCTGGTCCCGCTGCAGAAGCACACTCTACATAGAAGTTTGACCTGCTCGCGCTGTACACATGAGGAAGCACTCGTATACCATATTATATGGCAATGAAGGTGTCCTCATTAGTCAGTCATCATAGCAGTGCAAGGAAGATGATTGCTCTATTGCATATCTAGATTCACAGCAGTGCTGATCAAAGGATATGTTACTGGTACTTTCCAACGGTTGTTAGAAAGGCTACTATTTTGTTACTTAGATACTGCATTTCTGTTATTGCACGTTTATTTCTTCTTACTCTCTTCTATCGAAACACTGGATACTTCAAGATTTTTTTTTTTTTATTTTTTTTTTTATTTTTTTATTTTTTTTATTTATTTTTTTTTTTTTTTTTTTTTTTTTGAAAGGGGAGACAGAAAGAGAGTTGGACAAGAAAGAGTTGGCTTATTTCGCCGGGAAAATGGGAACAAGGGAGCGGTAGAAAAACTAAGACTAAGGTTTCAAGAGGGGTTTAGGGAGAAGTGTATCGTAGCTGTCGAGGTACCGCCTAAGCACCCTCGCAGTACGGATGGATACAGCCGGCAATTACCGGCATCGGGAAGGGTATTCCGGGTGACAGACATGGCAAGGCCCTGACTGCCACACACGGGGAATTAGGAATAGGATGGTGAGTTCCGGGATCTTCATGTATGTCGGTTCCAGTTCCATGATCGTTTTCCTGTGACGCCACTGCATATCATAAGCTTGCAACGATCGTCGCAATTCTTGCGATGGTGATCGTAGTAGCCAGTGTGTGAAAACTCTGGGTGGTCGAGTTGTTGTGGCCACCATGATTGAGGAGTGACGTGTTCTTTTGCTAGAAGCTGCTGAAGTTGAACTTGTCGCTTTCGTAATTCAATTTCCTGCGGGGATGGTGTCGGGAAGTGATGTCCTTCGGTTTGTGTGGTGGCCACTTGTGTTGTTGGAGTGGTCCTGCTCTCTAGTTGTGTCAGCTTCAGATGGGCTGATTTGAGAGTTTCACCGTTGAGTGCGACGTATTCAGAGAGAGTTCTAACTTCAGTTCGTAGAGCTTCTACTGGTTCCATAAGGTGAAGTCCGGAGAATGTGTTGGCGGCGGTGTTGATTAAGGTGGTGACGGCGTTGGTAAGTTGATGTAGGGCGTCTTCGATGCTACCCAGTCGTTGTGATACTTTAAGACATTTCGTAAGCTGCTGCTGCTGCCTCTGCTTCCCAGAAAATCATATTTTCCTCGCAGTAAACACAGTAATTTGGACACGGTGTGGGATGCTTTGTACAGAATGTAAAATTGATGAATACTCAGTATACCCAATAACGTAACTATAAAAATCATGAATGTTAGTAATACATTCGCTGATTATCGGGCGTACTGGATGAAGTTTTCTCACTCATGTTATCTTTCCTCTGCGAAAATCTTCTAATTGCTCGTCAGGATGTAACCGTACTTTTCCATTCTCTCCTGCAGCTTCAACAATTCCTTTCTTTACCCCTCTGATACTTTGCCCTTAGCTTTTTCTATTTCTTCCTTCATAAAACTGTAATGCTGTATTTCAATTTAAATCTCGTGGTGATATTGCTGAAAACTTGCCAACAGGAGCACTGAACAAACTCACAGCACGTGTATAAAACTCTTCTCTTCTCTTCTAAACGATAACTACCATTGAAAAACGCGTGCTACTTTCGCATTTTGCAATAATCAATTGATTGGACTTATTGATATGCCAAGCTTACTAATGTTGTGCTCCTCGTGTTGGGGAGAATAGGCGTGCAGTCACTAAGGGACCCCGATACCATCGATATCACAGGGATTATCAACGCGCACACTGGCTTATACAGATGTGCGGCGGTACTTTCGTCGGCATTTATTAACTATATGACAGGAATTATGGGAAGCGCTGGCTGACACACAATTGCAGGCAGTTAAGGATGGCGTTCAACCCTGGCTGACCTCCTGCAGGGATTCCAGGCGGGCTGAAGTTATTCTAACCCGCCTGAGGATAGGGCACACGCGAGCCACACACCTTTTGCGTGTAGACCCGGCGCCTGTCTGTCCTACATATTATATCCAACTGTCTGTGGCACACATATTACTCGATTGTCCGCAATACGCTCGTGAGCGCCAGTCTATTGGTCTGGGGTCTACGCTAGCCTCTATTCTAGGCGACGACCCGGCATCTGTAGCCAAGAATCTGCAGT
Source organism: Tenodera sinensis (assembly GCA_030765045.1). Lineage (NCBI taxonomy): Eukaryota > Metazoa > Arthropoda > Insecta > Mantodea > Mantidae > Tenodera > Tenodera sinensis. The sequence goes on from CM060962.1 coordinate 105,420,422, forward strand.
TCGTCGCCGATATTGGCTTCGAGAAACAGGTCTGACGCGTGTTTTTAGCTTTTTAGGATCTTTTTATGGTATTTTAACGTATTAACTTTTTGGAAGTCAGACTTGTTTTTCTTTTTAGTTTTTGGTGGTTTTTAGATTACAGAAGTTTTATGGCATTTTAACCTTTTTATCCTATACATTTTCCGGTCTTAATGTTTAGTATTTTATCTATCTCTTTTAATTGTGCTTTTAACTCTGTGAGTGTGTTTTAGCCTTCCTTGTTTAACTGTGGGCCCAAATGACCTTGTTGTCGACGGGCCGTTAAACCCTACACACTCACTCGATATCACAATACTCGATGGTATCGAGGTATTCGAGGTATGTCTAATACTTCAACATAAACTTTGATACCTTTCGATACTTTTCAGTATTGAAAGTTGTTACATTTAGGTTTATTGCCAGAGTAGGAATAAAAGCAGTCAAGACTTCACGTTATTGCCTCACACCCGTCCCAAAGAATTGCTGAACTATAGTTCCTTATGGGCCTTGACTTGTGTTTTCTGTGAGTGAATGAATGCAACATTCTTATAGCCTCTCGTATGTAAATGAAAACGTGCAAAACAATGAGTATAATCGGTCTCAAACTAGAACGATCCTATAGGAAACATATGGGAATTTTTTCTTGTAATTTGAATATTATTAATAATTAATAATATTCAAATTACATTTCATTCAAATTACATTCAAGTTACATTCAAATCCAAATTACATTGTATTTATATACAATATGCATTACATTGAGCTATTTTGGCAGAATTAAGTGCAACAGATTTATGGGGAGAAAGAGACAGAAATACTGTAACGGAACGCTCTTAGGTCGTTAATTGGTGGAGCGAAATTCATGGGGATTTTCTTTTATGTCCACCTTTATTAACACCCATGAATTTTCCTGCACCAATCAGCAACCTAAGAGTGTTCCGTTACAATGTCTGTGTCTCTATTTCTCTCCTCCCATATGTTTACAAGAGGATCATTCTAGTTTGAGACAGATTATAGAGGTACTGGTGTAACATGCAGCGTTAACCGAGTTGTGAAAGAAGCTGATTTAAATCCCGTTTCTGCAAAGCCTGGCTCTCGGCCATTGCATTTACCTCTCTCCAGCCACAAAGCTTTTCTTATTCTTTTTCGTAAACATTTTTTTGATCTCCTGAATTAATAAACTCTCAGCACTCTTGGCTTCGTCCTAAAAGTCAAGCGGAATACAATTAATATGCTCAACAGTTTCAATTTCCACTTTCCTCTATAAATGTTAAAAAAAACAACTAAATGTCTACTTAGCAACCACAGTACATCATGCATCTGTTATCTCTGATATATTATAATTTTACATTCATCAATTAATTTATTCCTTATTTTTACGTATTTTAATGCTAGAATTCCATAAAACGCTGTATGTAATACATCTTTCCATTGTGACACTCGTAAAAATTAGTGCGTTCGCCTTCGCTCATGTGCTAAACATATCTCGTGTCACAATCAGTCAGATAGTACATTAGTTACACAAATAACTGGTTTTACCAATGTACAACAGTGACATTGAACAAAACATGTGTGAAATGTGAAGTAGGCAGTATTAACAATAGGTGTGTGAAACATGCAGGAAAACATTTTATCGTGGCGGTAAGTCACACAGTAGACTATAAAAAGTTTAAAGAAGCATGTTCCATTCGTTTACCGAATGAAGATTAAAAAACATATATTGAGTAGCAATATATGAATTTCCTTTCGCTGTTAGAGCATGATGTCGTGACATCTGAAAATGGGCATAAACAAAATTGGTCACATAGATTTATTCACAGAAAACTGTCGGTCTGGGTGGCTCAGTTGGTTAGACTCTAGCCTACTGATCCCAAGGTCACGGGTTCAAATCGACCCAGACCGATGGTTTTTAAGTGTGCTTAAAAACGACAGTATATTTACTGGCATGTAAAAGATCTCCTGCGGGACGAAAGTTCGGCACACCAGCGACGCTGATGATCCTGGCAACTGACAGCGTCGTTAAACAACTTAAAAATTAATTTACAGAAAACTACCTAGGTACCAATGAGAACATGTGCAGTGAATAAGCTATCCCATTACAGTTTTAATGAAGCGAGTATCGATTATCGGTGCTTAATAGTTAGTATTGGTATTGAGAATAGAGAAACAGTGGTATCATCCCATGTCTGGAAGGCAGAAATAGTTTCACAAACATGATTTGCGATCTTTAGAGCGGTTCTATACTACACGGAGAAATCGGAAACAAGAGGAACAGATGCTAAATGGTACGTACATTTCACCTTAAAGGGCACATGCGTATAGTGAACGAGTGTTCCTGTCTACCTGGTGGAAAACCACCCTTCCTGACAGAGGTTCACATAACGATTCAGTTTACTGTAGCTACTGAGTATGAATGATATAAAGGTTTATCCGTAATTTTTCTAAAAGCTGCGGTATATTTAAAGGTGCAATGTGGCTGCTGATGTCAAAAGAATCAATTTTTCTTTCCACTATTGAAATCTTCGTTCTACTCTGCGCCTATTGACATATATATGGTTTGTTATACATTTTATAGTTGTCAAAATCGCATTTAAATAACTTACTGCACCTACCTACGTCCTTTTCTAGTTTTTTGAGTGGAGCAGCTTTGCAATATTTTACACATAATTAATAAACTCTACTATTATATTACATAATTAATATGTTTTGCGGTCTTATAAGGCTGCAATTTCCAGGCCAAAGCCCACCACCCGGCCGCTGCGTCCACCATCTCTGTCCACCACAGGCGTCGTGAGTGGGGCGCAGTACTTAAGGTGCGACATGGTAAGCACTCTGGTGCCTCTCGGCCAATTATGTGGTCTCCGCAACTAGGAGCCGCTACTTCTCAATCAAGTACCTCTTCAATTGGTTCCTCGGGGACCTAACCTGAGTGCACCCCGGACCAGGACTTCCAGCTGGAGAAAAGGCCCACGCCGTTACCAGGAATTGAACCTGGTCTCCCGCTTGGTAAGCAGCACCACTACCACTGTGCTAAGAATACTTTTCTCAATCTATTCAAGATAAACTGAACGATATTTTAGGATGCACTTGCGTCTGCTTTGTGCGGGTGCCTGGACATATAGGTCTGCAAGGAAATAAGGCTGCCGATTATGCTGCAAAGGCAGCAGTTTTAGCTCCCAGGTGTCTTAGCGCTCGTGTTCCCAGTGATGGTTTCCTTGTAGTTTTACACAATGCCCTCCTTTCTCGGTGGAGTATTGCACAGAATAATGTTCAGGGGGAACAAACTTCGGGAGGTGAAACCCCTCCCTGTCACCTGAAGGACCCGTCGCGAGGAAGTGATTTTAGCGAGATTACGCATCGGACACTGCTGTTTTAGTCATGGTCACCTTTTTCCTCAGATGCCAGCTACCCTCCCTGATGTGCTGGTAGACACTGTAAGTGAGGTAGAGCGTTTGTTAAATTTTATCCGTCGTAGCGGTATGGGTGGTCGTGTTTGAATCACTGATTTTAGATTTTGTTTTTATTTGGTCGTTTGGCTGCTACTGCGATTTGGTTTTTCATAGTTCTGTTATGGGTTTTTGGTTACTTATTTAGCTCTACCCTTACAGTTGCTCACACTATTTCGGTGACCTTTTAATTGTTGCGAAGTTTTAGACTGCGGGCCTGCCTTTTCCATTTTACTGACACTAATGAGCATTGTAGTTGTGCGCCCTAAAGCCCGACTACTACTACTGCTGCTGCTGCTCAAAAACGAAACTCAATTGACTCAATTAACTTAAAAATGAAAATTCAGTTAAAAGTCAAAGTTTGTATTTAAGTTTAATATTTTTCAAGGATGCGACACGAAGATTTTGAAGAAAATTCCTCCATCCTAAACTACTCTTAACGTGGAAAATCTTTCGAAAATTTTCATTCTCTCAAAAAATTGCTCTAACGATTTTGATTACAATGGCATATGTTTAAGATACTTTTATGTCAAATGAAATGTCCTGTTTACTCTTGATGACTTTTGCATAACTGGTAAACCGTAAGAGATAGAAAGAGATAGACCAAATCTTACTGTGCAAAAATGTAGATAGCATACAAGTTATGTCCAAATGCATTTTTTTTTTTTTTTTTTTTTTTTTTTGCAGTGAACTATTTTGGAGGTATTGCTTGTTATTTTTGTGAGTTTTGCAATACTTAAACTTTACTGAAATTGAAGGTCGTAGTTCACTTTTTTATCTTTTGGTCGTGCAAAGAGCGAAAATTCAAAGCCTTCATGGACCGACCAGCTTTAAAAGATTTGACTATTGCACAAAGGCTGCTGTATTTCCACATGTTCCTTGTACCTACAAGAAAATTAGTAATAAGATAATTTCTGTAAATGTTTATCTTGACTAACATTGTAGGAATAGTTAGTACAAGAGTAGAGAAAGTCATGCGATTGCAACACATCAATTTTTTTTAACCCAATGAGTCTCGACACTTGCATTTGCGGTTAAGTCCCAGTATGGAATTTTTGGGTGGAATAAAATAGTTCCCCTGCTTACTACAGGTAACTAATATAGAGATGGTAAAAAGTAGAAATAAGTTTATTTATAGCCCTCTCTGGAGCTTTTATTGTTTGTTCCTTAAGTAGCTCAGACTCTTAGCACTGCAGCATTCAGCATATGCTCTAAAAAGAATGCTTAATGTGCGAATAAATACGATGCAACTGGCACAGGAGAACAGCCTTGGTATGTCGACTTTACAACAATTTAATTAGTTTTTTTGCTAGGAGTAAAGCTGAAGGCGGATGCTTTATCCCACCTATTAAAAAGAATGAAAACTGCAATTTAACGTTATGCGCCACATTTATCCTCTACAGTGACATTTTAAGAGTACTACCATTGAAGAATGCAGGTTACAGTTGGCGCGACGGAAGACTTCAAAGAGAACGTAAATTTTAATTACCTTTCGACCTCTGCCCCTGCTTCTCATCCTCCTCTCTTCCAAAAAAAATTTACTGCAACCCTCAGGAGGTGCAACCAACTGAGTGCTGGTCTCTTTTCCAAACCTTAATTAGAATATTCAGAATTATAAGGCGGAAAAAACAGCAATAAGTATTCGTCCCAAGCCTTGAATTAAGTTAGAAATATAGGGATTTGTGTCACTTAAAAAAAGTTGCCTCGAAAACTCCGCCGTGTTAAAACAGCATTGACATGTTATTTCATTCCTTTTCATAATACAGGATGTTACTTCGGTATTCGAACGTCTATGAAAATGCTAACACTGTATTTGAGGCGCCTGGTATCAAAAGTCGCCAAATCCATTTTGTTGACCAAACTGAGTGATGCATCACTTCTGATAAATTTTACCTCGAGGAATTCGATGCAATAATGACATGAGAGGAAAACCCGACAGTAGTGAATATGAGGCTGACTATCAATATCCGCCAAATCCAACACCTATATTGGCATTTCTAGTTTCAAAGTCCGCTAAATTCCTTTCGACCAATCAACGCTTACCTACTGTGACTTCCAAGTTGGACAAAGGAAAGTTGCCGGCTACGCATGGTGTGAAAGTAACTTTCCTAAAAATGCAAGCATAATTTCTTCTTGTGTAATGAACACCGAGTTTAAGGGGGGGGGGGGGGAGAAAGAATGAGTGAGGTTTAAGGGCCCGTCGAGAACGAGGTCATTTGGGTCCGGCTGCAAGAGAAAGACAAAACTATCCAAAAACATGGAACAGTATTCAGAGTAACTTACATTCCCGACCACTACTGGAAATCTGCAACTCAAAAAGTGCTTAAGGAACCCGGGAAAGGGCACTTTTAAATCTAACCTCAGATAGTTTAAGTTTAAAAAGAAGAAGAAGAAGAAGAAGAAGAAGAAGAAGAAGAAGAAGAAGAAGAAGAAGAAGAAGAAGAAGAGGAAGAAGAAGAAGCAGAAGAAGAAGAAACTTAATGTTGTGATTGAAGGTGAAGATTTTATCGGTGTGCATTTTTTAGAACCAAGTTTGCCTCTAAGACTAATCTAAACATGACTCACATTAGACCAGAAACTTCAGACACATGTTCCTTTGCCAGGGTACATGATGTATCAAAATAACTATCAAACCATTTTGGAGAAGAATGGAGCAACAATGAACAGCTTCAGTTTTATTCTGCTTTAGTAGACCAAGAAGAGCTAGGACCTCAGATTGAATAAAACGAAGACAAAGTAGTTCATGAGGGAAAAATAGACCCAAGTTTAAAAGCCTAGGGGTCATACTTTTAACAATGCTTCCTGATTTGTGTTATGATCAAGCGACACCTGCTTTTATTATGAGGAAGTTATTTTTATATTTCGCGGGTAAGAGAACCTCTTTTAGTGTTACCCTTAATTTTAAAACCTTTCATTCTTCAGTTTCAGAAACCACTAAATCCCAATTTTGGTATCAAACCCCGCCACATCCAATTTTCTGAAATATTTAAAAAATCAAACTCCCAGAAGTACTTTACATTCTGAAA
>CM060962.1:105431911-105461911 GCA_030765045.1 Tenodera sinensis
CTTCTAACAGAAGCCAAACATACTTGAAAATTATAACACTCAGTGTAACACACCGTTGTTCCCATCCTCGCTTCTTGTGGTGGAACTTGTGCGTCTAAAAGTGGCGGCCATGTATCGATTAATGTAATGGTGAATTATCTGAATGAGTCAGAAACATGCTCGGCAGAGCCGGAAAACATTTTCCAAGCAACGGAGAGAGTGACGTTGGGGTTCTTGCCAAAGAAGTCCACTTTGCTGCCCAACATTTTAAAACATTACTCGTGGACGGCGTTTGTTTCAAATTTTGGGAAAAAAGGCATGAAAGGCCCAAAACTACATCAGAGCACATTATTTTTCATACCTAAAATAATTATGTAGCTATGGCCTGATTCTTAAAACTTAATTTGCATTTTTGGTGTGTGCGTTTTTTCTTAAATTATACAAAACTCCTTCCCGGTGACAATGACTTCAAAATCTATTCCTAGAAAATTCAAGAATAAGATATATTTGTCACGTAAATAGCTTCAATATATATAGTGTTTGAAGCAAAATCCTTAGAGCTATTTTCGAGAAAATAAAAAATAACGAACATGTGTAATATAAAGGGTAGTGTGAGTTGGGAAATTTTATTGAAAATCCTCGCCTCCCTTCCTTGGAATATGCAAAACTTAAATACCAAGTTTGGTACTTATGCGACATTCCAGATACACACAAACGTGCACCCATGCACACATACACACGCATGCACAAACATCCACATGCATGTACAAACATGCAAACATACACACATGAACACACATGCAAACATGTACACTTGCACACATGCACAAACATGCACACATACACATATGCACAAATGAACACACAAGTACACACATACACACCTGTACACATACGCATGCATGCATAAAACATGCACACATACAGACATATGCCCACACCGTCCGATATGACATTACGTTGGAGGACGTTAATTTAAAAAAAAGGAACGAAAAAAGCATGCACACATGAACATACAAGCACACACACATACACACACACACACACACAGAGGGAGAGAGAGAGAGAGAGACACCTGCACACACACAGACACACACACATACACACACATGCACACACGCAGACTCAGACATACAAACCCACACATGCACACATGCAAACACGCGCATGCACACATACAAACACACACACGCACTGACACGTCTTACACAAACAAACGCACAAACACACACAAGCACACAGAAACACACACATGCACACATACAAACTGACGTCCACACACATGCAAACACATACATGCATAATCTAAATTGAGGCCTATATCATCGGTGTTAATTTCAGCCTCTGAATTGGTCTTAGCAGACACTACGTGTAAATCTTGGTGGCATACTGTGCTTCTATCTACAAGTTGTGTTTGGCTTGTAAGAGTCATATTCAAATGTAATAGTACTTCAGTGTCCAATTAAAAGTGCTACCTAATTGCTGCTCAATTTATACTAATAATATACCTAAACTATTTGGTGTTTATGGGATATCTAATAATAATTATACCCATATTACTCCGTGGTGGTTTTCAAACGAGCGCGCGAAAGGTAAGCAAACACGCTACTTCAAATAGGCCGCCCGTGTCGCTGAAAAGTCAAATGACAGAGTGCAGCACCTAGAGGAAGACAACTACACTCTGTCTGTACTACCTCTCAGAACCGCCGTCAGAGTGCGTCCACGTGCAGGAGCCAGTAATACTGACCCCTGAGTATTAGTCCAGGAAGTAGCCGCTAGATGGAAGGTGTATCAGATGACCGTACTTCTGTCACGGGGTTTTCCGCTAGATGTCAGAACCTCCATGCAGTATTCACCAGCACAAGTTGGAGCAGTGAAGACTTTTGTTTTTATAACGTCATTTTAAATAAAACCATGCTTTCCTTACATTTAATAGACAAATATTTTGAAGGATTAACAGTTACTGTGATGACGCTGCGCACGATTTATTTCTAGTGGGAAAGGGGATGTTCTTTATTTTACCTTAGAGACTGGAGTCAATCATTTCTCTATTTTTCATATTACCGAGTATAAAATGTGTACACAGGTATATGAGGTTCAGAACTTCAGTTCAGTTAAACATTTTTAACGTATATTGGTAATAAGTAGTGGACTCCTTTCATGCAAAAATTGAACAAGAGGAAAATTGTTTTCTTTTCAGCACTTAATATATGCATGTGTGAAATGGTTTCCTGTTTGGGGTAAATTAATAGCCCTATTCCGGAAAGGTTAAATCTCATAAATTCATGACCAAATATCGTGGAAACTGTTTAGGACATCAGACCGAAATTCTTGTAGCATGTAGATACGTGGCTTCTCACTTCGCTGATCTAGCTTTATACAAAAAGCTTTTTTCTATGTGTTCCATTTATATCCCGCCGTTAACTGCAGAGGTCATATCGGCGGCCTTGCCTATTGGCAATGCTGTTACTCGTTTAACAGTGGGTTTTTTGGTCCTTGGGGTTTTTATACGTTGAATTCACACACACACTTTCATTCTTACTTCCAGACTCGGAAGGATAAGGAATAATCTTGGCTGTAGAAAAATTGCTACCCGCCTGCCGGGAATCGAATCCGAGACCCCTTGCATAGCAGGCAGGTGAAAAAGTTTGTTTATCAAGAAGCATACTATTTTCTTAAATATACTATCATTTTTACCTTATCTGTTTTTTTCTTACTTTTACTTCCTCTCCTACGTATACTGACCGCCTCCGTAGCGCAGTTGTAGCGTGCCTGCCTCTGGCGCGAAGTACCCGGGTTCGATCCCCTGTACTGGCGTAGGGATCTTTCCCCCGCTGCAAAGTCTGACACGAGGTGCACTCAGCCTCGTTAAGTCCCTGAGGGGCCAATTGAGGAGGTACTTGATTGAAAATTAGACAGAATAATCGGGAGGGAGGGACTGGGGCGCTGACCACATCCCACCTCCAGTACTGCACCCCGCTCATGACGCTTATGGTGGGCAGAGGTGGAGGATGCAGCGGTCGGACGGTATGGACTGTCGTGCCACGGGGTTACATGGCTGCTTTAGCTAAGTTGAGGAAGTATTGCATTTCGCCATAAAATGTGATAGCGATATTTCACCGAAAATACTTGTTTTGAGGTCTTGGGACTCTAAAATAACTTTCAGAAAAATGTCCGTGTGGGTCTGTGAAGAGCAACGAAGAGTTGGTATTTAAGCGCAGCATCTTCCAATAACACGACACGCAGTTTTTCAAGAAAATACCCCCACCCAAAACTGCACTTTACATGAAACAATTTCCGAAATGTTTGATTTTCTCAAAAATGGCTCTTGATGATTTTGATTAAAATGCCACAGGAATAACAAATGAATTGTATGTGCTGAATTTTCTGGGAATAGCCTCTGGAGTCCTCATCATTCTGGATGACTTTATATAACCCGTAAACCGTAAGAGATGACAAAAGCTTACTACAAAAAATGTACATTTTTTTTCTCCTGGATATAACTGTTTTCAAGATATTCCTTAATATTGGGTTGCACTTTAAAATGCTTTTCTCAAACATAAGGTCGTTACTCGTCTTTTTGTGTCCTGGCCATGCAAAGAGAATTGAATATCAAAGCCAGCACATAGCGAGCAGCTCTTAAGATTTTATTATCGCTTAAGCCTGCTGTATTCTTATTTTCCCATTGTATCTACAAGGAAAGATGTAATAAAGCTATTTCTACACACGCTTACCTGGATTAACATGAAGTAGGTGGAAGAATACACAATTTTAAAAATAGTTGATATAGCTTGTATGAAACGTCCTGAAGCACTGACCAGCCTACTAGCATAATAGGAGAAGTGGGGGTGAGTGCACCGCCTGCTGTGGGTGTGATAAGTACAGTGCGACTGTCTCAGAGTTCTGATAACACTTAACTTCTAGGGGGACTCCACTCTCACCACTTCTTTTTCCTCTCTTGCGCATATATTGTGCAAGAGTGAGAAATACATAAGATATTTTAAAAATAATTATCCATGTTATCAACACTAGAACAGAACCACGAAGGCACTTAGGTATAGGTTGTTTTTATCATCCTAAGGTTTAATTTAACTATCGTCGAAAGTTTCTGAGAACACGGGTCATTTATGCCGAAACATGCCATTCACAAAAAAGGGCTGTTCAAAGTGGGAATAAAGAAAATAATGTTGCATATATATGTAAAGAAAGAAATCACATAGTTCGAGCACAGAAGCTGCCATGCTGGACAGTAATACCAATTTGTATATACATTGTATATACCGGGAGAGCCAACAAACTAAGAACCGGCTGCGCGGTGGTTTTCCTGTTCGCGTCTGCGGCTATCTTAGAACGACGAGGTTGTAACCATATAACATTTTTAACGTTACTTTTAAAGGCTTTACTTTCCAAATTTATGATTTTGACTTCATCAATTTAGTAGCTCTTCGTACAGAGCAATAAGGGATGCTTGCCTGTTGTGAAAGACACCTTAGTGATTTTTTGGGGGAGTTTCCAGTGACCGATGTCGTCTGTTTCTTCGGTAAGAACCCTACGCTGTCTTTCAGGTTTCTTCTTACAGAACACTTCCTATGTCCTGAAATTTAATATAAAGTGTATTCATTTTTGTACGGTCTGCAACTTTTACACCAGGAAATCTTCCTGCATTTCGCATTTTCATTCGACGAACTGACTTAGCACACAAGAATCATATGTAAATACACACTACGCGGTAGAAAACATATACTGAGCCATAATATACTCTGTGATTAAATGGAGGAAAAATAATATATAACTCGTAATAACTGAATTACACCATGTTACTGTCAGTGGTAGGTATATACTGTAGAGCCTGAGCAGAGCAAAGCCACGTCAATAACGTGGCCTTGATTGCAGCAGTAACGCGGAAGCGTGTATCCACACGCCCATTAAATAACACCGCGCAGCCGGTCCTTCGTTCTTTGGCTCTCTCTGTACTACCTGGCAAAGCGACCCGACGTGTTGACTTGCTTGTCGAGCGCTGTGATCACTCGTTATCTTGTTTACTAGGACAGCGAAACACAAATGGATGATCTCTCGCGACTGCCGATATATGAGACGTTGCTGTCCTGAGCACATGATTGCATCTAAAGAGAGTGTATATACACTGTCTTGCTGTGTATGTGCGATAAGCTCACGTAAACACCTTGGCAGTTTCCATTCTTTCCGATACGCCTCATGTATTTGTCACCTATACTGGTTTCAAAGGATTGGTCATTATGTGAACAATGCTTAAAAAGTGTATCCCTCCGCCACCTCACTCTGATTGGAGCAGTAACGGCACTACTTTCACAACTGGAATTACCATCACCTGCCTTCGACCCACCAATCTTTTCGCCCGATAATTTAACAATTAGATAACAATTGCGTATAGCACTCTGAACTAAAAACATCAACAACAAATATATCCTCACGGTTAACAACGGCGTTCTTACCATTCTTTTTCCAGAACTCGAAACCAATGTCAGGTAACAGTTTGTAAAAAGAAGTTTGCTTGAATGTAGGAAGGTCGGGTCATCATTGGCAAACGTTTTTGATTGTCGGTGGCACATTTATGAGGAAGAAATGCTGAACTTTTGGACGCACTGTACTCTTAACAACTTCGTCACCCTGAGCTTCTAGCACCGACTTTTTACGTTTCCTTGATTTTTCAGGCGTGGTTAACCTGCCTGTTTTAACCTTTCACTGCACGCGAGCAGACACACGTGTAAACTCTGCTGTCACCTTAACAACATCCTTGATAGACAAATTGAGACATTTCTCACACAGTTCATTAAACACATTCAGAATTATAACTCTCACCACTTTCCTTTGCGATGTCTTACAAACTGCCATGATGGTTCCATAGCTGACCAGCAGAAGGCAGTCTGCGCATGCTCTTCTCATTTTCTCATTAAGTGCAATTAATTACTTTAGATTAATTTTGCTGCGGCTCTACATACCATAATAACACGTTGAACATGCCACTATCAGTAAAATTGAGAGGATGCAGTAATTTTTGTTAGTATTGAGCGAACTACTTTGTAACCGATGTACCTTGTAATACGCGGCCTCAGCCAATGAACGTACATTTTATTCACGTCTATACATGTGTTTCTGTTTGCATAAGGACCAATCCTTTCGATGAAATCAGTATAGTATAGACGCCTCTGTTCTGAGGAGAGTTTCAGGAGCAACAGTAGGTACTAAATGACAGATGCAGTACCGCTTTTTAAAATAGTTTAACAAATTGATAAGTATTGTCTATAATGTTAAATAAAGAGAAAATTCGCATTAAAACACTTTACCAAAAGTAAAGAATGTCATATTTTGGCACTTTTTGACATTTTGCCCCACGCCCCTTAAACGTATGCGTAAATTTAAGAAAAGCACGTAACAATTGTATAAATGTGGCTAAAACTCGTATGCAAACTATTATTTAGAGTTTAAACTTCAAAGCAATGTTGTCTTTGGTTAGAAACAGAACAAAGATAACTTATCCAAATTCTTAATTTGTTTGTAATTATTTCCGTATTGACATTGCAATGCCACCTGAAGTATTTTGCATCACTGAATTTAATACTTTTATCTAATGAGCACTTTTTCTATCACATATTTAGTAGGTGGAAGTAGTACTGTATTTCCATCCAAAAAAATCGATATCGAGTTTTGAGAATATTACGAATCTGAATCCAAAAAAGAGAAAGCGTGGATAGGGATAAGCTCATGGTGTGTGTGCGTGCGTGCGTGCGTGTGTGTGTGTGTGTGTGTGTGTGTGTGTGTGTGTGTGTGTGTGTGTGTGTGTGTGTGTGTGTGTGTGTGTGTAGTGTGTGGTGTCTGTTGTGTGTGATTCACGATACAAAATGTTGAATAAAAGCCAAATTTGATATAAATTAGTATCTAGGCTTCAAATTATGCGACATAGTGATTTGCAGGAAAATTACCCCATCCCAATCTAGCCTTTATGGAAAGTTTTTGTAATCCATGTTTTTCTCAAAAATACCGACGATTTTGATAAGGGTACTATTATGTTTAAGATATTGACCACACAGAATTTTCTTGAACTTTCTGAAAATAGTTTGGAAAAGTCTGGTAATCCTGAAAGGATTTTGTGTGATTTTTAAAATTGTCAAACAATAACAGATAGACAAAAGCCTACCACACCAAAACTTAAAAGCCTTTTAATTCACACAGCTTATTTCAAATATTTTGTGTCGTCAACCATTTCCTAGATATCTGTCGTTATAGGTTTGAATTTTTCAAAATATAGTTGTGATTTTTTAAAGTAGTCATGATTCAAATATTCCTCGTGATATCATACAGAGTATGACACTTCAAGGCCAGCATACAGCGGCCGTTTTTAAACATCTGACTATCGATCCGATTTTACATGTAGTTTGTTGGGACCATGTAGGTACCAAATAGCAATAGTGGATAGAGAAAGTCATGTGAGTTTAACACATTTGATGTTTATAAAAATGTGCATGTATGAGTGTGTTTAATGCATAACTTGGAAGAGAAATATTGGATAAATATCAAACTTAGCACTTATTTTTAAACCTTCCCAATAAGTGGCATAAAATTTGCAAAAAAATCTTCCACCCTAAACTAGCCTTTACGTGGAAAATGTTTTGATCTGTTATATTTTTACAACTCAGGCTGGAAGATTGTGATAAAAATCCAATATATTTAAGGTACTCGTATTTACATAGAAATAAAATGTAGATATATTTTGGATTTTCCGAGAACAGACTGTTAAGTCCTCTTCGCTTGGAAGAAGTTCTGTTTAATTTTGTATACCTCGTAAACCATAAAAATAGGTAAAAAGTACTAAGCAAAAAAATGTAATTTCATTAAGCATATATTTTGTGTCAAATAGTTTTTTTGTAGCACTAACAACTTTAGAGATATCCATTGTTATTGGTTTGAATTTGTCAACATTTTATTTATTTTTTGAAGTACTGCCAGTCATCAGTTTTTTCACACAGCCATTACATTTCAAGTTCATATAGGTTCAGTAACCTGATTTTAAATATCTTACTGTCGTTATACCTTTGCACAAATAACGTAAAGTGAAATTAAACTGTTTGTGCAAACTTCGTGAAATTTCTTAATGTAGAAAGAAGAATAAACTTTTGAAATAATAGTTTGTAGAAACTAAGCAAAAATAAATTATAGTGGGTAGAAAAAGTTATGGAATATAATTCATCAAATTGTTCAGCATCTTGTCGTATTGGAAATGCTCCTAGCGATGCCATTTCCATGCAGTTTTTCTTAAATTGTCATTGGTGATGTATTAAGCAATTGATTCCGGTTCCCGAGGTCGCGGGTTTGAAACCGCCGGAGGGCGATCGAGTTTTTGCGGGCGTAAAAATTCCATAGCATGACTTGTGGTCCTGTGGCACGTAAAAGAACCTCAAGTCTGATAAAGAGCCATCTGAGCAAAATTAAGCCGTCTTTCATGCCCAATAGGAGGTTATTTTAACATGCTTAAGAATAGGTCACACCCTTGTCACTCGCGGAGATCTATTGCGTGGCGACCCGGCCCCTATGTGTCCGATGTGCGGCGTCCAACTCTCCGTGTCGCATGCTTTCCTGGATTGTCCACGTTACGCTCAAGAGCGCCAGTCCCTTGGTCTGGGTGTTACGTTGCGTTTCGTTTTGGGCGACGACCCAGTTGCTGTAGATAAGGCACTGCGGTTCGTCGCACACATTGTGTTCCCAAAGCATGTTTCACTTGTGGTTTTGCTTTCGTAGGTTTTGTTCTATTAGGCAATGATGTGCTTTAACATTATACTGTTTTACCCTTTTTAGAATTTTACATATTAACTGTTTTAACTTTCACTTTTTTAACCTTTTGCGCTTTTTAACTTTCATTTTTAACCGTCACTCACTCACACACTCACTCACTCATTCACTCACTCACTCAATCACTCACTCACTCACTCACTCACTTCATGTCCAATATAAAATGGGACCCTGAGAACCAAGAGTTTCAATTCAATTTCATTCTCTCACTCTCTCTCACTCTCTTTCTTTTCTCTCACTCCTTCTGTTTCTCTCACTCTCTCTCTCTCTCTCTCTCTCTCTCTCTCTCTCTCTCTCTCTCTCTCTCTCACATACACACACATAAAGTCTCCCCTGTGCTGATGTGGTAGGGTGTCTCACATTTAAGAGATCCCGAGTTCTAATCTCGGTTGGGTGAGTTATCCGGATAAGGTTTTTTCCGACGTTTCCCCTTATCCTGACAAGGCCAATTCTCTGGACCTTGGGCTCATTTGGGCTCAATTTCATTCATTCATCGTCCGATATGACCTCACGTTGGAGAACGTTAATACACAAAACAAGACACATACAGGTTTTTTTTTTTTTTTTTTTTTCTAATGTGATTATTTGAAATAATCACAAATCCTTCTTTCTCGGCTTTGAATTATCACAGAGGAAATGTAAAAGAAAGTCCCTTTGTCAATTGATTTTATATCTAATATGTTAGGATGTCTATGGCAATCTCAGAAATGCTCAACCGATTTTTGTTGTTTTCGCTCTGTATCCTCGTTTTTCTTCTTCTGCTTATTTCCTTTCTGTGAATAGTGTTTTACGGCCTTTATTAAAACATACGGCACCACAGGTGGTGGACACTTTTGATTTACGAAATGAAATGATAATTGGAACAGGTAACTTAGGAAGGAAACCTTCCAGGCATATGTTTTAGGACACATTTTTAGTATTTGCTAGTTATGGGAACTGAGGAAAGCCTATTAAACTGTTCAGTCAAAGAAGACATTCCTGGCGGGTTTTGAACTGCGGACTTCCCGTTCATGAGGCTATGTCTCAACCACCTCGGCGACACTGTTCAAAAGTGAAAGTATTCATTCCTGAGGCTTATGTGACATGTCTTAACTCGGTGGGGATTAATAGGTTTCAATATTCTAAAACGCGCAGCTTTCCTTTTATATTGTGTGAATGTCACTCGCCAGACTTGTTCTTGTTTATTGCAACTAAGACTTATTTTTAGAAAGTTTATTTGATGAACCTACTTACGTTGTCTAAGACTGATATCAGCTAAAATTACATGGTGCAAATGGTTTTTGTGTGCTAAAGAGCACCTGCACAATTTGTTCTAACCGGTATCGAAGTGGAGCCTGTTAGTCAGGAAGTAGACAAAGACCACCTGCGCCACTGGTTGATCGCGTTAATTATCGCTAAGAGCTTGTTGTTTACAATGTTCTTAAGATCGATATGATCTAGTATTTTGTTTTTGTAATTTTACTGAAACACGCGATTATATTTCGCGTTTACCAAAAACAAAAATGACTGATAACGATAACGCGTGTCAAGGTGACCAATATTTTAACTTTGACTCAATGACAGCTTGCGGAGGTGGACTTAGCACTCGATCGAAAGGCGATATTTTCTATCTATGCCACTGATAGCGCACTCCCCGGGAGGATGGATGAGGCGAATGGATCCAACGGGTGGCCGGAACGTTGCCACGACAGAGCGGAGGGCAGGGTTCAGCCAAGTTCCTCTCCCAAACCTTCGGCTTCGTACTCGGAAACCGGATCCCCTCTCTCCTCAAGCTTGTGGTATCCCATGGGGGCCGGAAACCAGTAGATTCACCCTCCAATCCGGGGGACGAGATTTCCAGAGGGTATTTGTTCCCCCTGCCGTGCTGCTTCCGCGACGCTCGTCGACGCTTCTAACCCTGAAGAAAACTTAATGAGATGAAGAGTGAAATGAAATGATTAATGCAACGAAATGGAGGGATAGGAAATCCGGAGGATATAGAAATGGTTCCCAGCATTGGCCCGGCGACCCGGGGAAATATCCGAAAAATCCGCCTGAGCCATTTCGTTTGATATATTTTAACTTCAGTCGTTAGATGTGTAACTAGAGAATTTGCCAAACAGTCTATGTATTTGCAAAGGAAGTGCTATTTGGGTTTTCTCCTAGTATTAGGTATGAGCAAATGGGTTTCATTTATGGACACTCCTTAACTGCTACGTCCCATTCTACGTGTACATATATTGGGAGCTTAATTTTGTTCAGAGTCCTCTTTATCAAGCTTGAGGTTCTTTTGCGTGCCGTAAATCTACGACACGGGACCACCAGCTTTACTTCCCATCCGAAGAAAGTCATGCTGAGGACTTTTACACCCAAAGAGATCATCGCCCTCCGCCGGGTTTGAACCCGCGACCCTAGCATGTTACCCTCGACCACGGAGGACGAC
This sequence comes from Tenodera sinensis, assembly GCA_030765045.1. NCBI lineage: Eukaryota > Metazoa > Arthropoda > Insecta > Mantodea > Mantidae > Tenodera > Tenodera sinensis. Next base: position 105,443,136 of record CM060962.1, read on the forward strand.
GCTAGTATTATGAAGCATTATCATATACTTTATATTGTTATTGTGTTAAAATTGTAAATACATTCTTTCAATAGGTCCTTTGCAAGAAAATAGAAAAACAAAACCTGGCGTCTTTTTAAAATTTACCGCTACACGCGTTTTACTTCGTCAGATGAATAGTCCCTGGATCTCTAGTCTACTTCCTGTAGCCTATCTAATTTGTTGCCAATGATTTTGTTGGGGTACTGCAACTTTGGTTTGTGGCACTGAAGTATCTAGTTCCATATTCACTTGAAACCACAAAAAGATCCCAAGCAGATTGACCACCGTAACGGGTTTGAACCCTACACCTTCCGAATGCGAGCTAACATAGGCACTTGCGGCCTGAAAACAGTTAGGACAAATTCAATTATATATCCATTAAGTCCAGTCTCTATTATATATACTGGACTCTTTGGACTTCTTTATTATTTTCAATACACCAGTATTGTAAATGTAAACCCCGCGCGACAGCCCACGAAGGGCCAAGGCCTACCGCCCAGCCGCTGCGTCCCCCACCTCTGCCCACTACAGGCGTCATTGGTGAGGTGCAGTACTGGAGGGTGGGACGTGGTCAGCGCCCCGAGCCCTCCCGGCCAGTTATGCGGTCTTCTCGACCTGGGGCCGCTACTTCTCCATCAAGTAGCTCCTCAGTTGGTCCCCCTGGGACCTAACGAGGCTGAGTGCACCCCGTGCCAGACCTCCCAGAGGGGATAAAATCCCCATGCTGGTACCGGGGATTGAACCCGGGTCCTCCGCGCCACAGGCAAGCGCGCTGCCAGCTGCGCTACGGAGGCGGCCACATCAGTATTACAATGTATAACAACTGCAGAAGAATATAAAAGTTTCTTTAGCAAAATTAACTTAAACAAATTTAACAATATATATTACAATTTATTAGAATAACAGGAAACAATTACCTACTTTAACAAAATAAAATAAAAGTTTCTTTAACAAAATTAACTTCAACAATTAAACAATATCCATTACAATTTATTATAAAAACAGAAAACAATTGCTGAGGCTTTCACGGCCGGTGTTGTCAACTATGTTAAGTAGATTTTCCGGGCTTGTGGGCCGTGGTCGAGTCAGACGCGTCCAGTCAGGCGCAGTTTTCAGCGAAACGTCGGAGGAAGGCAATTCAACTCGACCACGGCCCACAAGCCCGGAAAATCTACTTAATATAGTTGAAAATTAACTTTGATAAATTTAACAATATAATTACATGCATAAAATGTAAACTATCTATTTACAAATTCTAAGTATTTTAATGTGGAAATTCTATCTGCTAATTTGTTAATTACTTGAAACGAGTACCTCTGTCTTACAAGATTATACATTTGCTGTTTTGCTAGTAACCAATGCATTTCTGCATTATAGGCCCATCGGATCGGACATTCCCATAAGGAATGCTCCGGTGAATCTAACGCTTCACATTTACATGTCGAATTATCGGATTGGCCAAATCTAAAAAGGGTGGTCCCCGTATGAACCTGTTACATGGTGTATAGTTGGTATTAAAAACTTCAAAATGCGTCGCTCCCTTACACATGGGAAAAATGAAAACACTCTTCTACCAGCTAGGACAGAGGTGTCGACGATTCGGTCTATGATGTACGACCAGGTCGTTGAATTTACGAATGTATTTATTTCCAATAATATGAAGTTACAGGCGGCGCCATGGCCAAGCGGTTAGACCGTTCACTAATCACCGAGGCGACCCGGATTCGATCCCAGGGACCCACATGTGGTATTCGTGGTGGACGAAGCGGCGTCAGTGCGGATTTTCTCCGGATTCTCCGGTTTCCCCCGCCACTCATTCCACCAACTGCTCCGTCATCACCTTTCCAATCCTCCGTCCATCCTGTATTTCATATCATCCACTTCTTCACTCTCATACCTGGTACTGGGCTGACCACCCGCTCCCAGGTCTTCACTGTGTCTGGTCCATAGGTTGCTCTGCTTCCCAACAGGCATCAGGCCCTAGGCACTGGCTTTTAAGTCCTAGGGGGTGTCAGTCCTTTATACGGCGAGGGTAATCAGATGATGAAGAAGTAGACAGTTACAAATAAATATACCTACATGCGATGCTGACTTACTATTTAAAAAAGAATCTCCGGTGATTTAACTTGTCTCTAGGACCATAAAACTTCCACCACGCCGGTTAGAGACAGGGGTAGAAAAATGTTCTGCGTGCAGAAACGTCAGAAGCCTATTCATACTTTCCTCTTCAGTCTAACACTGATTGGACAGATCAGGCGAATTTTCTCCCATCTTCCCCAGAAAAACAGACTCAGATGGATGAGTATCTGCATCTCTTTTCAACATATCTGTTTCTCTTTTCTTTAGGCCAGAGATAAGATAAACCACACAGGGTACAGATATGAGGACAAGGAAAAATACTGGGAGCATTCAGGGAAAAAGAGGAGAATGATCCGCGGTGTCACTTTTTGGCACCTTTGCAGTAGGGGATCAAGAATGGGAGATTTAGGCTTCTCAACTCGAGAAAAACCATGCCTATGTAACATGTACAATAAAACTAACCCTGGATCTTTATGGTTAGTCGTACTGTCAAGCAGATGTTTTAAATAGAAAAATTAAAAGAAAAAGGTGTTCACAATACGTATAATAGCTACGTACTTCAGAAAGAGTTGTCAGGTATGAATGAAACCTAACAACTCAAATATCACCAGATGCTTTGACTATCGCATAATGGTGGTAAAATACCAACGTTGCTCTTTAGTAGCGTTTGGTAAAGCATAACCGGTATATAACTCGAAGCAGTGTGTCTTTGGGATGCCTTTTTTTAAGATATAACCTTAGAAGTGAATATTCTCCAGCATGTAGTTTGGCATATTTGTATAGATTATAATACATGTTAGGGGACACTGACGTTATACCTAAGTAGATAATTGTGGCTAACACCCCCGAGGCGGAAGTGACTGAGTGGAAGAACTACAGGAGGCCACAGATCGAAAGCAGATAGGCCACAAGGACGCACGGAAGTTCCTAACAGTTCCAGGCTCGAAGACCGGTCCCTCTACTGGAGCTGCCTAGGGAGGGCGATGAACGACCCGTTGACCAAGCAGACCTTTAGTGTCCACGGGGAGCACTCATTCCTTTGAGCAAACATCCGCACCTTTTGTCCTGCACCACCATACGCCACGAAACTTAGTACACCTGAAAGATGAGGAGGAAACGGAATTAAAGAGAAATGAGGGAAAGAAAATCATGGTAGATGAGAAATCACCTCAGCATTCCCCTTACTAAGCCGGGAAAACCAGGAGAAACCCAAGTTCATAGTGGGTGGTAGACGAGAATTGAACCCGAGATCTCACAAATGTGAGCCGTGCGTTAGTTTCATGTAATGTTATGTTTGAAAGCTTGCGTCTTGATTTAGATAAATGCTCATTTTATATATCCATAGATGTTTTCAAAGGTTTGCATAATTGACTTGTACAAAGTAACTTAGTTGAGCTTGCCTCTCCCCCAATTGATACCTCCTCTTTAACTTCAAACGTTATACAGGTATTTGCCACTGGAATATACAGGCTGCCTCAAAATACCCCGGCAACACTTAATATGTTGTGCGGGAAGGCAAACTGACAGGTTTTCAAGAAGGAACCCCTGTGCGGAAATGCATGGTTTGGGCGCCGTACCGCATCGAAGTGTGAGTGGTGTGCGTTCACATTTTGTCAATAAACCCAACATGAGTATCATGATGTCTACATTACAAACGGGTTCGAACTGTGTACCTCCTACGTCATTGCAGGACTATACTGGTGGTACTAAGCTCACGTACATGACCAAATACGTGCGGTTGTCTTTGAAGATTTTCAATCGCTCCGTGGACTCGGGCAATAAGGTCCTCCGTTGACGTTACAGGAGTGCCATACACCATACTTTTCATACAACCCCACGGGAAGTAGTCGACAGGTGTCAGATCTGGCGACCATGCTGGCCGTGGAACTGTTCCACACCTACCAACCCATCGATTTGGATATGCAACGTTGAGGTGATTCCGCACATTTACATCTAAGTGTGCTGTAGCTCATGTTGGTCATTTCCGCAGCTCTGTATTGGTATATGTTGCACTGCTGTTAACGTTACTGTACTGGAAACTACACAAGTAACGCAGTAGGATGCGCACTAAGGACTCTGTGGAGGAATGTGGCGCATGCGCAGGAATATTAATAGGCTCAGGTCGTTCACCTACAGTACATAGATGGCTAAAAGGCTGATATCTTCCGTATTAAAATACCAAAATGAATCGGAACAAGCTGTCACGGCCGTTCGTTCTCAAACTTCGACGTTCCCCAGCGCCCAAACCGTGCATTTTCGGACAGGGGTTCCTTCTTGAAAACCGATGAGTTTGCAACACCGCACAATATATTAAGCGTTGTTTGATTCTTTTTGGGACAGCCTGTATATATTGTCTGTTCGCAATGGTGTTAACTCGTGTGCAGTTGCCATTTCAAATTTGGGTTTTATGCATTAAATCTCACACATTCGCGCTCTCATTCATACTTCCATACTCTGGGAAGGACAGGGAATAATCTTGGTTTGTACTTATGCCCCCAAGGGGGCATCTCCTGGAGGAAGGAGGAGATGAGAGTGTCTCACCGGGCGGCCACATCCAGACTAACGGCACAGCCATTGACAGAAGTGCTTAAGGTTTCCCAAGTTTGGCGACACCTCGAAGTCTTTAGGTCTTCCGGGGCCACCCAAGGGGAATCTCTGCGCGGGATTCAACGTCCACAAATGCCGCCCCCTTTTCCACACGGACCCCACGAACAACGAGGAACGGAAAGAGTTCCTGTGCGCATATCATCCCTGCCAAGCTGCAACTAACACCTTCGCTGACACTTGTAACCCTGGAAGAACCAATGGGATGAAGAAGGAATGAAATGATTAATGAAACGCCATGGAAGGACAGGCAATTCAGGGGATATTATTATCCTTCCCATCATTTACCTGGCGAACCGAGCAAACCCCTGAAAAAACCCATGGGTCAGGAAGGTCGGCCATGGAATGGAGCCCACGACGTGCTGTAGTTAACAGCTATGCCAAACTTTGGAGCAGAGCATCCCCCAAATGCATGCCTGAAGGATTTTTAGGACACCCCCCCCCCCCTCCTCATCGAGTGGTGGAGAATTCGCAGTAAGAATAGCAGATCCAGTGCAAGTTTTAAAAATATATTTGAAATGAAAGTATTATGTTTACAATGACTATACGCCGGGTGGACGTTACTGCTTGGACCATACGTTAACCAGGGATTCTACGGAGGGTTGTTTCCGATCTCTGACAATGAATTGCGAATGCGATTGCGCATTTCTGCGTGCGCAGCAAGGTCCAGACAAACAAGCCAGTTACTGTACTGCCTTCCTAGCAGTAGGACGTGTGTAGCTCTCTCTCTCATTATGCCTAAGCAAACTGAACCATATTGAGAAGGCTACATTTCTGCTCTTTTAGACGCACAGTATATGTATTCTGCTATTATTGAAGCATGCAAGAAGAGATATTTTTTTTGTGTCAAAGTACAGGATTAGCTCAGTGTTGAGGAAAGAGTCTTGGGGGTCTTGGGATTAATTGCAACAGAAAGAAACCAGACAAACCCGCGATCTGCTACTACACACTCTCCAGAGGTGATAAGCAAGATCACGGGCCTTATCTTTACCAGTAATCCAGCCACCTAATGGACCATTGCAAACAAATTGGGAATATCCCTCAAAACTGTTAACACCATTATAAACAAAGATTTAAATATGGAGACACGTCACAATGGTCGAGTTCATAAGTTGTTGCCACGTCACAACTCAGAAAGTCGCACAACAGCAGAAGCTCTGTGAGGAAAAGAATAGAAATGTGTGGTCACATTAGATGAGGAATATGTGTATCTTAGTGACCGCAAAAACTTAGTGCAATTTAGTACCAACCAAGGGGTGACTTTTTTTTTTTTTTTTTTTTCTTTTTTAAAAAAATGCTGTGCAGAATGCAGCGAAAGTTTCTCAAAGGGATTTATGGTCATCGTGACGTTACCAAATCTCTGTTATAAATTTAATTTTCCATGACATATTAAAATTAAATTGTTCCCAAATTCATTCGAATTAAGGTAGAAATGCATTACAGCATTGTTCAACCAATGATTGCGTGAAAGTTAGTGAAATAATAAACAATTTATATTAATTCGTCAGAACACTAGATGGCTCCAAATATTTGACACGATTTTTTTTTTCGGCGAAACGGTTCTTTACTGACAATAATTATATTGGACATACGTTACTCAACATGTAGAGTCCCTGGTTAACGTACGGTAAAAGCAGTACCTTCCACCCGGTATAGTAATAGGTATATTAAATTAAAGAGATAATTTCAATCTGTACGACTGTAGAAAAAGTGCAATTGTAATTTTATGATAATTTTCGCATTTAGTCCCTTCTTTAACCTCTTCTACAAAAGTAGAGACCCTTGAATTGTCCTTTTGTATTAATGGTGCGAGATATCAATTTCTGCCCATACCGAGTAATTTTGATGTTTGTCTGAAAACGCAGAAGACAGAAAATAAAACATTCAGTAGAAATACTAATACCTGACCTTGCATGGCATTGTTTTTCTTCAAATAATCATTAGGGAAATATTCAACTGTTTTGCACAAGTCTCAATGGCATAGGCATTGCAATGGCATGACAAAGTCAGTGTTGTGCAAGGAATTCAGCTACAGGACAAAGAAAGTAACGGTTTGGAGCTCAGGAATTACCAACAAAAACAACAAAATAAAAAGGCGACAGTCTAAGGAAGAACTTTGGTAGGCATTTTTAACAAAAACCAATGAGTGAGAAGAATGCAAGGGATTAATTAACTAGCCATTAAATGCATCGGATAAATATTTCTGAAATGGGTAGTTGAGATTGCTCGAGTCGCTTCTAGTTTTGGAATTCCACAAACAACCTCTGATTTCGTTGTACAGTTACAATGTTACGTAATGTTCTAGTTCAAGAACCTCATATCGATTCAAAACTGCACTTGTGAAACAGGCAGGGAATTGGTTCTCCTTCTCCTTCTCCTTCTCCTTCTCCGTCTCCTTCTCCGTCTCCTTCTCCGTCTCCGTCTCCGTCTACGTCTCCGTCTCCGTCTCCTTCTCCTTCTCCTTCTCCTTCTCCTCGTTCTTCCTCTTCCTCTTCCTCTTCTTCTTCTTCCCTGATGTAGGACTTACAAGCCAGTGCCTAGGATCAAACGCCTATCGGGGAGCACAGGAACTTATGGACCGGACAGAGTGAAGACCTGGAAGGGGGTGGTCAGTCAAGCACCAGGTATGAGAGTGAGGAAGAGGATGATATGAAATGCAGGCGAAATGGATGATTGGAAAAGTGATAGTGGAGCAATTGGTGGAGTGGGTTGCGGGGGAAACCTGAGCACCCGGAGAAAACCCGCCCTGACGCCGCTTCGTCCACTACGAATACCACATGTGGGTCCGTGGGATCGAACCCGGCCTGCCTAGGTGGTAGGCGGGCGCGCTAACCACTCGGCCACGGCGCCGCTAAGGTGAAACTAAATGGCCAAAATTCCATAATATTACCTTTTCGGTTTTGTCCAAAATTTCCATTGATATATATATACACTGATATGATATATATACTGCTATATACTGATATATATAATGTTATGTTTGTGGTGTGGTGTGCTGTGTTGTGCTGTGGTGTGCTGTGGTGAGGTGTGGTGTGCTGTGGTGTGCTGTGGTGAGGTGTGCTGTGGTGAGGTGTGGTGTGCTGTGTTGTGGTGAGGTGTGGTGTGTTGTGGTGTGCTGTGGTGAGGTGTGGTGTGCTGTAGTGTGCTGCTGTGTACTGATGTGTTGTGCTGTGGTGAGGTGTGGGGTGCTGTGGTGAGGTGTGGTGTGCTGTGGTGTGCTGCTGTGTACTGATGTGTTATGCTGTGTTGTCTGTGGTGAGGTGTGGTGTGCTGTGGTGTGTTGTGGTGTGTTGTGGTGTGCTGCTGTGTACTGATGTGTTGTGCTGTGGTGAGTTGTGGTGTGCTGTGGTGAGGTGTGGTGTGCTGTGGTGTGCTGCTGAATACTGATGTCTTGTGCTGTTGTGTGCTGTGGTGAGGTGTGGTGTGCTGTGGTGTGCTGCTGTGTACTGATGTGTTGTGCTGTGTAGTGCTGTGGTGAGGTGTGGTGTGCTGTGCTGTGTTGTGGTGAGGTGTGGTGTGCTGCTGTGTACTGATGTGTTGTGCTGTGGTGAGGTGTGGTGTGCTGTGCTGTGTTGTGGTGAGGTGTGGTGTGCTGTGCTGTGGTGAGGTGTGCTGTGGTGAGGAGTGCTGTGCTGTGTTGTGGTGAGGTGTGGTGTGCTGTGCTGTGTTGTGGTGAGGTGTGGTGTGCTGTGGTGTGCTGTGGTGAGGTGTGCTGTGGTGAGGTGTGGTGTGCTGTAGTGTGCTGCTGTGTACTGATGTTTTGTGCTGTGTTGTGCTGTGGTGAGGTGTGGTGTGCTGTGCTGTGTTGTGGTGAGGTGTGGTGTGCTGTGGTGTGCTGCTGTGTACTGGTGTGTTGTGCTGAGTTGTGCTGTGGTGAGGTGTGGTGTATTGTGCTGTGTTGTGGTGAGGTGTGGTGTGCTGTGCTGTGCTGTGGTGAGGTGTGGTGTGCTGTGCTGTGTTGTGGTGAGGTGTGGTGTGCTGTGGTGTGCTGCTGTGTACCGATGTGTTGTGCTGTGGTGAGGTGTGGTGTGCTGTGTTGTATTGTGGTGAGGTGTGGTGTGCTGTGGTGTGCTGCTGTGTACTGATGTGTTGTGCTGTGTTGTGCTGTGGTGAGGTGTGGTGTGCTGTGCTGTGTTGTGGTGAGGTGTGGTGTGCTGTGGTGTGCTGCTGTGTACTGGTGTGTTGTGCTGTGTTGTGCTGTGGTGAGGTGTGGTGTATTGTGCTGTGTTGTGGTGAGGTGTGGTGTGCTGTGCTGTGTTGTGGTGAGGTGTGGTGTGCTGCTGTGTACTGATGTGTTGTGCTATGTTGTGCTGTGGTGAGGTGTGGTGTGCTGTGTTGTGTTGTGGTGAGGTGTGGTGTGCTGTGGTGTGCTGCTGTGTACTGATGTGTTGTGCTGTGTTGTGTTGTGGTGAGGTGTGGTGTGCTGTGTTGTGCTGTGGTGAGGTGTGGTGTGCTGTGCTGTGTTGTGGTGAGGTGTGGTGTGCTGTAGTGTGCTGCTGTGTACTGATGTGTTGTGCTGTGTTGTGCTGTGGTGAGGTGTGGTGTGCTGTGCTGTGTTGTGGTGAGGTGTGGTGTGCTGTGGTGTGCTGCTGTGTACTGATGGGTTGTGCTGTGTTGTGCTGTGGTGAGGTGTGGTGTGCTGTGTTGTGGTGAGGTGTGGTGTGCTGTGCTGTGTTGTGGTGAGGTGTGGTGTGCTGTGGTGTGCTGCTGTGTACTGATGTGTTGTGCTGTGTTGTGCTGTGGTGAGGTGTGGTGTGCTGTGCTGTGTTGTGGTGAGGTGTGGTGTGCTGTGGTGTGCTGCTGTGCACTGATGTGTTGTGCTGTGGTGAGGTGTGGTGTGCTGTGTTGTGGTGTGGTGTCTTATTATACCATACTATACACTAATCGGTTACAATCAGTCAGACTACTGAAATTGCTTCACTGGCTTCGCTTCACTTCGAGCCGACGAATCCCTCCCGACGACTGCGCTCGCGCACACACACACATACACACACACACAGACACACACGCACGCACGCGCACACACACACTCGAATGGGGTCTTTTGGCACTAGGAATCACCGATAGTAAAACCTTGTGCAAGACTATAAGACACGAAAGATTCGAAAGAAAAGGCACGAATTATATCTTGTGAATTAACGCTCTTTTGTGAAAATAAGTCCTAAGTGATGATGGCCAATCAAAGTTCCCACAAAGTTCCTACATCCATTCCTACAGTTGCTAAATCTTAATTTCTTATTCTTACCTGAAATACTAGTTTTATTCTGTGATTTGCTAAGAGTCCCTTTTCCTTTCTAATTTTGAATGGTAGCAGGCTAGTATTTTAATACAATTCTGACTTTTGAAAGTACTGAGTCCCAATTAACTGAAGCTTGAGCCAATGGGTGCCTTGGTGACCGAGTTCTCCGGAACGCCTAGTTGCCTTAGCTACACTGACTTACCACTAATTGCTTTTCCTCAACTCTTAACTTACTTGTCCCCTGGCATATTGTAAATCATTGTTCTTACATCATGCCTTGATTTTAGTATATGGGAGTTATTGCTATTATTTATCTATCTTCCTATAAATTATTTATGAAGGTATTAATATTGTAAGTGAATAATTTCGGTATCATATTACTTACGATTCTAAGCATGTTTACTTCTTTTTCATCGCAACGAAAATATGAAGATGTACAAATTAGGATATATTAACACATTATGTGTAATTATCGCAGTAAATTGACCTATTAGAAGAACAAACAGGCAAATTCTACAGCGTAGCCCATTCGCTGTATACACAAAACCTTAGGCGATGCCATTAAACTGAAATTTAATTCAAATTATGTGATGCTAAGAAATGAGTCAGAATTAGCCGTGGAAAATGAAACATGCTTATCAAATCCACAGTGCACTGTAAATATTCATCAAATAATTAACATATACCAACATAGCATAAAAGAAAATGCATACGACGAGTATATTTTGTGCTTAAGAATCGATTAAGATGTACTAGGAAGTGCTTCACAGTTAAAGCGTTATATCTCAATAAACAAAAACGATTCTGAATGAATAACGATGTTTTACCCTTGCAGTGTGGAAGGACATGCCTGAGAATTAACATTTCCGTTCCCGTCTTTGTTGAGTGGTCTATTCTATCAATCTCTGCAAACTGCATCATGGGATGGAATGCACTATTTTTTTCTGCCACATTAATAGTGTTTCCAGTTTTTATTTTATTTATTTATTGTTTAGAAAACTATAAATAATTATAAATAAAGAAGTGGACGAAGGAAAACAAAACAGAAATGCTGAAATTTCTGGAAAAGGTCAGGTAAAAGGGAAATTTTAACGTGTATAACGGAAAAAAATGGGGTACATATTTCCAATGAAGAATGATCAAACTGATTTTATGAAACTGGCTATATTTTATACCTTCTTTAGGTCTCGCAGGAGAATACGCTCTGATTGTATCTTGGCCATAGGCCTTTTAGATTCCCCATATTATTTAGGTAAACTACATTCCAATACTTCAACTCTTTTTTCGCCTTCTTTCACTTTTTTCGCCTACTTTCACTTTTTGCGCTTTGTTTTACTTTTTTCCGCCTTGTTTCACTTTTTCGCCTTGTTTCACTTTTTTCGCCTTCTTTCACTTTTTTCGTCGTCTTTCACTTTTTTTCACAATAAAAATACTCTAAATGTCATAGTTTATAATTTAAGTGCTTGAAATCTTCAGGAGCGCTTTGGGTAAAACAATTTAAAAGGTGTTTTGATGTAAAAAATGTTTAATTTTCTGCTAAATATGTTACATAACATTGGAAAATTCATTAACAAACACACAAAAATGAATTTATAATTAATTATTAAAATTAATTAATATCTGTAAAAAATTGTTTTTATTGGTTTAGAGGTTCAGAATAAAGTGTTAATCCAGGTATAATAAATCATTTAGTACCAGAGACATTTTGCATTCGCACATAAGGATTATTATTTCTAGGTACATCTTTATATTTCAAAAACGGTTTAACAGAACTCTTAAAACTCTGTGTTTCCTATTGTTTTATATTGCATGCGTATAGTACAATCTTAAGTTTAATCAAACGAATTATGTTAATTTTTAGTTTTTCATTGATCTATCCTTAGAACCATTAGATTTAAATACACTTTGACAATCGTAGCCGTCATAGTTACAGAGCCCTATTAAATATGGCTAGAAAATAATAAGTATAGTAAATCTGAAGCTCTGAATAAAATCTTCAAGAATATTTCATTCAGAATACAATCAAGGATTACTCTTTTGCTATAAAGATCTAAGACCCTTCCATTCTGTATATGACTAACAGAAGAAACACTGCTCGACAAACCGACCAATCCCAATTCATGTTTCTTATATTCAGTACCAGTGCAGAATCCAACTATATGTGCCAAGTATTCGTAATAATGGCAATGTTTACTGTCATCGCACTTCCCATATATACACACTATACACACTATAAGCAGTACGTGCAAATATCACATGTCGGTTGGTTCAGTCGTACATCTCCAGATATTAAGAGACCTCTGTAGGTATTTGTAAGACTTGACTTCAGTAAATGAGTCTCATTTGTCAGCTTTATCTTGGTTTTTCGAACCTTTATAAACCACATGTATCAGCTATTCCAATCTATAATTACGCCAAATTTTAATAGTGTGTGATGAATTTGTTATGTGTACATGTTGGATTATTAACAAAAGTTCCTGTATTTATTGTTTTGACCATTAGTTACTGGAATGTAGATTTCATCCATGATTGCAGTAGATTACCTGGATGACCTTCTACTTCGGAGTTTCTCTTTAGACAAATATCTGCTAGCTTTAGGCGCTGACTGACACAAAATTGATTCACACCATTTCTTTCCTTAAAATCTAGTCGGCGTTGTACGTTTGAGGTCTTAAATGGATGTAATATAACAATGTTAATGTTGCAGCAGGTGATCGGTTTATTATCGAATCAATCTGGAAGCGTAAGACTGAACAGCAGGTCGATATAATCTCGGTCTCTGTTATGGCCATCCAAAGTAATTAAGAATCACACAAATGATGGTTCATTCGCTCACCATTAATCATCGCCATTAATCATCATGCATACATGCAAACAAGTGATCACGATGACTAAGACAGTATATCGATTATATGTGGTGTTATAGATAAACATTAATTAAAACTCTGCGATTTTGAGTTCATAAATATTTATTGATCCAGTATATAATAAGCCTAGTTAGGTGTCTTGCAACAGACCAGCTTTTCTAAAGCGTTACGGAATCCTGAAGTTACAGTGCGCTGCTTATTATTGCGTCTTTAGAAGTTTGTTTATTTACTTGTTTCATTAGTGTAACTTTCAGTACCTCGTATTTCTTTTCTGTAAAACAATTTAATTACAGTGACTATTATCGTTCCACTCTTAGAATCAAACTTGATGTAAACAGATGATGCTATTAATTAGCCCGTGATGCACGGGAAAACCAAAGCACACCATAACATACGAGATAGTATCTTAAATACGTGCGAATATCTCTGGGTTTTCAGGAGATATGTTAATTGAATATAGTTCGAAACTTGTGATTATCAAATAGTAAATAAATGCAAGTACTAAAACTAAATAAGGCTGTAAATTTCATTTAATTCTGTGTGGTGGCGTTCACCCCTTTTCCATACTCATAATGTGATGCCAGCCGACAGCAGCGGCAACAATAACAAAGACTCGCGGCCGGGCTGCCTCACACTATGCGCGGTATGTGCATCAAAGGTGCTCAAGATCAGGCTACCTCGCGCGACTGTTTGTGAACACGTGACAATGAGCGCGGCACATCAAGGGGGTTTTCGGGATTATTCGAGAAGTTTTCGGCGGCCGGCGTATTTTTAGAAGTTCTAGAAACGCTGAAGTTCGAGAAAGGTCAGTGTTACGTCATCCTCGCTATATAAGAAGGCGAGGCAACGAGAGTTTAGAGTCAGCCAGTTATTAGCTTGTGTGTGTGTGTGTGTGTGTGTGTGTGTGTGTGTGTGTGTGTGTGTGTGTGTGTGTGTGTTAGTGTGTCAGGTGCGTGTGTACGGTCGCATCGAAAGGAAGATAGCAAAGCAGTTAAAGAGTGTCGACTGACTGTATTGTCCAATTCAGCTATTTGAGAGACAGAAAAAGTGAAGAAAGACAGAAAGCAGTTAAGGTTACGAGAAGAAAACAGTTGTGAATTGTAATATCACGAAAGACTATAGGCTGTGGTAAAGCCAGTAAAAGAGAACTGTGTTATTGTGCAAAGGTTTTAGAAGAAAATAAATGGAGAAAAATAACTGGACTGGACTGGACGTTTGTCACAATACTATAATGATGAGCAGTTCGACGATAAATATGACTACTGCCACAAATGCTGTTAGCGTTGTTAGTGACAGTAAAGGTGAAATAGTTTGAAACAGGGCGAGAAAGAATTTGTTTAATATTTTAAGACTAATGCAGAAGAATACTTCACCTGTCGTGAGGAACATTGGAAAACTAACTGCGGGTTATACCGTTGTTTCGAAATGTAGGGTTGCATGTACGCACAAAGAACTAAAGAAAATACCACAAGGAAGAAAAGAAACAGATGCAAACCAGAATTGGAAAAAACAGATGCCTTTACCACATGTTGCATTCGTAGGGAAGTGTACGAGTTTTCCTTAAATAACGAAATGCCAACGTTAGAAAAAGTCTTATGCTCTAACAACAATCATCCTAGGTACCCATCTTTTAAGTCATTCACCTTTTATAAATGATAGGTAAAAATTGGTTTTAGGTTTGTGAAGAGAAATAAAAGTGAACATAATTATTGACAGAGAAAGATCATCTGTTGGAGAACCAGATTTTAAGTTATGTAGCTAAAGTGAGTTATATTTCTATTATCCCGTAATTAACTTTAACTCTGCTTTTATTTCGGTTTCTGTAATTTATATTATTATAACTGTTGGGAAATTTATGGAGTACCCGAATCGTATACAGTTGCCGAGATAATTAACATATACCTATAAGAATTTCAGAGAAATTATCCGAATAATTATATTGACACAAGTCTTTTGAATTCCTCTTAAAAGCTTTGCGCTGAAAATATTAATAAGTTGATCAATCCGAAGCTTGGAAATTGAAATTTAATGTTTATTTATGGACACTTTTTAATTGCTGTTGTTCTTAGTGTGCCATTCTAACGGGTGATCCAAAAGACTCCGAAACGGCTGCGTTGTGTTTTGCCTGTACGCGTCCTCGGCGTTCATCGCCGACTGCCGCTATTATAGAATAGCGCGGATGAAACCATACAACATTTTTAAAACTACTTTTAAATGCTTTACTTACCAATGTTATTAAAAGAGATGCTGAAACTGGCCACCGTATCATGCATTTTTGGCACCTTCTTAGGAAACTATTCATCACTCGCCGTAGTTCACGTTGAGAAATGCTGGCAATTCCCTGGCGGATATTTTGTTTAAATTTTTCCAGAGTGTGTGGGTTTGTCTTATACACTTTATGCTTTAAGTTGCCCCAGAGATAGAAATCACAGATCACCTGGAAATCTTTCTGCAAATTGCACTTTCACTTGGCGAGCTGACTGAGTTAACACATACGATTCATAAATAAACACACGCTGTGCAGTAGAAAATAAATGCTGAGCCACAATACGCTTGTAATTAAGTACATGACAATAATAAAGCACATCGGTAATAACTCAATCACACCTTATCACGTCAGCTTAATACTGCACTTTCAGAACAGAGAAAAACAATCCAACCACATGACCTTGTGTACAGCAGCTGCTTTATCGTGTTCTCGCTTGCGCAGTGGAAGAACACCGCGCAGCGGTTCGGATGTTTTTGGGTCTCTCTGTATATTTTGCGTGAAATACCGCTTAATTTTGTTCAGAGGCCTCTTTATCAGGCTCAGGTTCTTTTAGTTGCCCTAAACCCACGACACGTGACCACCGGCTTTGCCTCATTTCCGAAGGAAGCCATGTTGCGAATTTTTAGGCCCGAAAAAATCCATCTTACTCCGCCGGGTTTGAACCCGCGACCTCGGGGAACCAGAGGCTAGCATGTTATCCCTAGATCACGGAGGACGGGAAACAACCCGAAGCTGGTATGGGAGTGAGGAAGGAGATATGAAATGAGGGTGAAATGGATGAAAGGAAACGTGATGGTGGAGGAGCTGGTGAAACGAATGGTGGGTAAAACGGGAGAAAACCCACCCAGACGCCGCTTTATCCACCACGAATCCTACATAGGGTCCTCTGGGATCAAACCCGGGCTGCGTTGGTGAGAGGTGAGCGGTCTGACCACTCGGCCGGCCACGGCGCCGCGATTCATACATATATAACGTATAAGTTAAATTTAACTAATTACACAATTAGTTCGTAATGTTATGTACACACATTCTACGATATATAAGCATAAATATAAAGATATATTAGCTAAATAAAATCACTGCGACCAATAGTGCTAGAATGTCGTAGGCACGTAATGGAGTTTGTGATATTTTGAAGCTGTACCCGGTGCGAAGATCTCTTAGAGTAGACTAGTAGATGGAATGCGGTCTGTATTGCGGCATGCCTACCTCCTAGGCAGTTTATTACTTCTCTGACAGCCACCCGTGAAGCTATTAAGCGTAAAGTTATGATAGAAAACGGAGTATTGGTCCCTTTATTCTTGATAGCGTAGCCAGGTAGCAAGTTAATTTATTATATGGGATGGCAGTTCCCTTTCTTTCTTTATAACACAAGTGTATACGGTAGCCCGAGCACACCTGATACATTTTCCTTGCTGTAAATAACCCATGCTCATTGGAATAATATTCCTGGATGCTGGGATTGTGAAGGAGCAGCAGACATTATTCCTGACCCCATTTCACAGGTGGTATTTACTACTCGACCTTGACTCCTTTATTTTCTTCGTTGGGGTTGAAATTTCCGGCCTGCTTTTTGTTGCCTTGTTCCAATCTTAAATTTTTAATCAAACTATTCGCGAATAGATTTTAAAAAGTCCTGTTACCGCAGTATCAAAAACTGTATTTATAGTGAACTTTTGGATACTCAATTTTGAATTGAAATACAATACTTAGAACTCTAAGGGTGGAGGAAATAAAAAGGCAGATATCGTGTTGTATTCCAAAAAATGGTATTTTAGATATTAATTTTTGTAAAAGACGGTATTGCCTAAATTCTTTAGTGAAAAACTTTCGTTGTCCCTTCATACAAACAGCTATTCATGTACCAGGTGTTTAAAGAAAAGTGTCTGATATTGCAACAGGAGTTGGGATTGGTCAAAACTAGAACACATGTTCCTATAAACATAGCTCCGGAAACAAATACCTGTTGAGATATGAGCCATTTTGAGTACTTACACAGACAATGGACTTCATACAATAAGCGCATTCTAGAGAATACTAAAGGAACAATTGTTAGGTAAAATTTATAGGCACCAAACAGGAGTTGTGATGATTCCTGTCATTTTGTCCTGTGGTAACATCTGCACATTATGTCGATACTACTACGGGAGATGCTCCATTTAGTTAACATGCTTCAACTCCTCTTCTCTGGCTGCTCTCAGGCTTGCCAGATCTACTGATTTTGCAGATTTGTTTTTTTGCAAATCTACTGATCTACTGCTAAAAACTGAATGCACTTCAAAATCTCCTGCTTTTTACATATTTTCCAGTTTTAAACATGTTTTCCTTGACATCGTATAATTCAACCTTCCGAAAAAGATTTTTAGGCAAGTCATTCCCTTATGTACTGAAGATTAATATAATCACCTGTTTACATAAACAGTATACCATGTCTGGATTGCCTCATCGTCACAGAGTTTGCTTTTGAAATCTGGGCTGTGCTGATAAAGTGGATTAAATATATACAGTCTTTTAAACCGTACACTTGAGAAAACTAAGAAACAATAACATCTTATTCAACATACATCGGAGAGAGATATATTGCCCATCCCAGTAGTTCAGTTAGGCTATTGGAATTCGCTATTTATCAATTGGGTTTACGCTTCTCACTTCTGTTTATACTGGCATTAAATCTTGGCTGTTTATGCGCATATACGGCATTATTTAGATTATGCAACATTATCCTAGGGAGACTTACCGTTGTTGTGATTAGCTTGTCCCTTCCTCTTTCCTCCACCTGACAACAGTTGCCCTGTGTTTGGTTCAGTAAAATAATCCTACTGCAGTAACTTAAAAACTAAATCAGCTTTTTAGTTGCGTTGCAGTCGTGTCTTAAGGACGAACCGAAAATTCCTGTCACTGTTGTTTGGTAGTGCTAAATTAGTGTGCGTGTATTTTTATATTTTAACTACCTACACTGTTGTTATAGTGTTCACTGAGCATGAGTAAGATACAGAAGTACAGTCAGAACTACAAAGCTGAATGGGAGCAAGAAGATAAGTATAGTGGCTGGTTAACATCTTCTAAAAAGGGGTCTACTTTCGCACTTGCAAAGTATGCGATTACACTGTAAATATTGCATCAAGTGGTAAAACTGCTTTGGGGAGGCATGTAATAACAGACAAACATATACAATCTGCTAAACGGCTAGTTAGACAAAAAACATTTGCACATCAGTCCCCTGATTCAACTACCAAATTAAAAGAAGCAGAAATTCGTCTTGTTGCTTTTCTAGCAGAGCATAATATTTCTTTTAATGTTATGGAACATCTGCCCTCTTTAGTTAAATCAATATGCCCTGTTTCTGAAATTGCAAAAACGATAACCTGTTCTCGAACAAAAGCAAAAGCTATTCTAAATAACGTTTTGGGTCTTGAAAGTAGAGAAATGTTATATGCAATTCTGAGGAAAAATAAGTTTTCTGTAGTTGTGGATGAATCTACAGACGTCAGTTCTTTTAAACATTTGTGTTTGGTTGTTCGATTTGATTCTGGTATTGGCAGGATTTTGGATACCTTTCTCGATTTGATATCTGTAAGTAGTGCTAACGCATTTGACTTATATAAAGTGTGGTAAACTCTTTTACTTCTAGAAACATTCCTTACAAAGACAACCTCATTGGATTAGCCGCAGATGGAGCTAGTGTTATGATGGGTAA
>CM060962.1:105464411-105479411 GCA_030765045.1 Tenodera sinensis
TTATTATTCTTATTATTCTTATTATTCTTATTCTTATTATTATTATTATTATTATTATTATTATTATTATTATTATTATTATTATTATTATTATTATTATTATTATTATTATTATTATTATTATTATTATTATTATTATTTTGCTATTTAACTACGCTGTCAATTGGCAGAATCACATCAGCGTCGCTGGTGTGCGGAATTTCGTCCCGCAGGAGTCCTTTTACATGCCAGTAAATCTACTGACATGGAGATGTTTTTAAGCACACTTAGAAACCAGCGATCTGGGCCGGATTTAAACCCACGACCTTGGGATCAGTAAGCCAGCGTCCAACCAACTGAGCCACCCAGGTTGACATGTGGGTGTGTGTGGGTGTGCGTGGGTGTGTGGGTGTGTGGGTTTGCGCGTGCGGGTGGGTGTGTAAAATAGGGCATTCCTGTTAATCATACTGTACAAAAGCTACAAATGTAATTTTTACTCTATAATCTCTCCTTAAATAATTAAAACCCCATATCGAAAACTATATTTGATGAAGGCTTTATAGATCTCTAATCTATCTTTAAACAACATATACTGAAAAAGCGAGAGAAGCTGAACAAATATTCCATAATGGGGAGTATTTTAAAGAAGTCAAGCTTTTTGAATTTCACGAACTCATACCACAGACTTACGATTGTCCTTTTAAACATCATGGTTGGCATTGAAATGACCAGAAAGGCAAAACTAGTTACATCAGGGGTTTAAAATATTTACTAACTGTGATTCAGTATCGGGAACCCTGAAGGAGCGTGTCTGTGAACGTGACGCGAGACAACCTAAATAAACCACCAATGGATATTAACAATGCAAATATATAATCGAAGTTATATTAGAAACTACCTGCATATTTACTCAGAGTTCATTTCCAAAATTAGCTGCAGAAACTCTAAAATTGGCTTTGGATGTGATTCTTGATAACCTTAACCGTTTCTGCAGTGCCGTCCTTTGAGCAATATAAATTCCAACAAATCACTCTAAAGTAGGCCAAAAACATTTATTATACAGTGTTAGAGAAATACTTCATCAAAAACAGGTGAAGATATCGTTATAAAGGGTGTACATATATTTCATCCCTCAAGCTCTTAAGATTACTTCATGTAACTTAAAATGCATGGAAAGTGGAGCAGTGGGCACATATTTCTTGTAGTGATTTAGCATTCATCCCTTCAGGTAACACTACGTCAGAACTAGGCTCTGAGAGAATAATTCCTGATAATCAGTAGTTTTCCGCCCTTGTATTTTGAGGAATGAAGGATTTATTGTTTTCTTAAACGGTAGCCGTCAACAACTCGATTTGTTTAATGACAAAGGTAAGCCGGAAGCAGGTGGGTAGGGTGATGGACGATTGTTGTCTATTAGGGTTCAACAGGGACCTCAAAAAGAATGTTAATGGAGGATGTGCTTCTGTCCATATAAGATTTAGCCCTCACCAATCATTTCCTTCATCACATTCAAGTGATTTACCTATTGTCTGATCTAAATATTTATTGAATTTGAAATTCAGCCTAGCGAGGTGAAAGTGTGTAATCAATATACATTGGATTTCTATGCAAATGCATGTTTATTTTGCTTTTACTTGTAAACTCATTATGGAGACAGTATTGGCCAAGGAATTTGCAGTAACTTTTTTTTTTTTTTTTTTTTTTTTTTTTAAATTAACGTCCTCCAACATTGTGTCATATCGAACGAAATTGGCAGTAACATATCCACATTTCAATGTTATAGCCAAAGCCCCCCCCCAAGAAAAAGATCGAAAAACCTGGTTTGTGTTTGGATGAATCCTTTAACAATGCTCAATGAGGTTTAGAGTAAACTTGAGTGTGTCCTTTTAATCTAAGCGAGGAAATTGTGATGTGTTTTAGAGAGAAATACTAGAATTAAGGTTTTGTGGCCTGTGAATAAATGTCGTCAAGAGAAAACACAGTACACAGTATCTATAATCTGTGTCAGACAAGAGCGATACTGTTGTACTGTGTTTTCTCTTGTCGACATTTATTCACAGACCACAAATGCGGAGCTGACAGATGTTCAGTCGATATTTCAGATAGTCTTTGTGCCCGTGTTATAGAAGGCTGCGAAATAATACACATTTCTCCAGGGATACATCAGCGCTACCTGGATTCAATATGGGTATGAATGTTAGAGATAAGAGTTTTGCACTGTATGCTTAAACGTTCAGTTCCTGTGTGTTTCCCATAACTGTTGTGTTGTGAGGGCTTGTAGTAAATGAGTTCTAACATAGCAATGAAGGGTTTTCTGACCCACATTCACATAAAATATTTTCTTCTCCTACATGTGAGGAATGTGCCTTAAAATGTGGCCGTGCCTCGTTGTATAGGTACCGCTTTCATTCTTTTCCCCAAGCTGGAGTTGGTATGTGGTCAAAAGCATAAATTGAGTTTTTTAAAAACAAAAATCGACATAACAGGATACTAAAGTATTTTTTTTTTTCTGGAGATATTTTTTCTCACAAGTTACACGAATGGGTATACGATTTTTTGCTACTATTAATAATAATCACCCCAGCGCAATGCATTATAACTATGAATCACAAATTAATATAGGTTTTCAGAATTGCACATGATATAGGTATAGATTGTAAAAAGAGCGGGAAAGGCTTGCTTAAGGGCTGAGAGGGAGACGGGGACGAGTCTCCAAAGTAAATGCTATAACATACGCGAAACTGCGGTTTCTGCTAGTTTCAAAGTAAAGGAAAAAACGTTCTAAGCTCAAAATGTTCATTCCTTTTATTTGCAAATAAATAGCCCTGATTGCTCTAGTTAATGGTGGCAACAAATTGCTTTAATAATGCTGCAAATATATAGCTATTTTACGAACCATAATGATTACCTGCTTCATAAATAAAGTGGAAGAGAAGGCAATGGCATAATGACGTCTATGCCCGTAAGTCCTATTGCATGTCTATTATTCGTGATATATTACCATTTATAAACGTTATTCGCGCTATTACTTGCATATCATTGATAGTTTGTAGACATCGGCGAGACGAGAAAAAGCAAACTCAATCGAACAATTCAATAAAGGACTTGCCTTTCATGTCACGTAATAGACAACGGAATGCAGGTAAGGTTTTTGTTTCCCGTTCGATATTCAGTGTGAAGTTGTTTACGGAAAAACAGGCATTAAACTACATTTATTGTTGAAAATAAATGACCGGTTTCTGCGAGCTAACTAGGCAGTGTCTCGCATGAAATACGTCCATTATAACGAGGCACTGTAATTGATGGCCATTTCGAGGTCTGTTTCGGAACATTCCAGCACGGAAGTTATCATCATTTGATTAAGGCTTCCTCATAAACCTAAGGGAGGTAATAACTGTAAAGTACTGAGGTAAAACAAGTATCGGAAATGACAGGAAGGATGTTTATTAGCTCAGGCCCCTAAAACCAGTGGTCTCCTGCCAGCTAACGAGAGCATCAATTATTAGCGCTGTCGTTTTTATCTAACCAGTGGATGTTACACTTTTTATAGCTAAAGGAACAAGTGAAAAAAATTATAAAAAGTAACATGTAAGCATAAACAAGCACAGCTACGGATACTGAGAGATCAAATTTATTCGGAACTTGGCGCCAGTTGCAGCTTGCGCTAAAGGGCTTGCGGGCACAAGGGCACGCGCTCTCCCTTTAACGTTGAACTATAAATAAGTTCGAAGTTTTCCTAGGTCGCTTGCTGTGTTGGATAAGTTGATTCGCGAGTGTTCCTATCACCCCTTTCATCACTACATTTCATTTTCTTCTCCATCGAGCCAATCACCCATCCTTTCATCATCCAAAGTTTTCTTGCTCCTCTACAGGCATTGGTTGGTAGGTCCTTAGGGATGTAGGTTATACAAAGAGGGGGATATTCTGAGCAAGAAGAAGAGATAACTTCGAACAATTTCTGCAGAAGCTGTCAAATCAACAACTATGCGGTCACATCCTTCATTGGCTGCAGTATAGTTAGTTGCTACCTTGCTTTCGTCCAGTAGGAATCGGCTCATATCTAACTTCCGCTAATGCAGAGCATCTTCCCCACGTGGAGCAAATCAGGTGAGAGGAGTTGGTTCGGCTTTACTACTGTGAACACCTTAATGGCAATGTTAGTCTAATTATAAAATGGACTATACTTATGGCCCGCTGGGTTTAGCGCATACTCGCCCGGCTACCTGAGTCTGGAGTAGCTGTCAGAAACGATAGCGTTAAATGACATATAAGACGTAGGTAGGAGTAATAGGGGAAGTGCAGCGTTACAACAATTTCCCATCCTTTTCAGGAAGTATCTGTACACATTATACACAATTTCTCTGGCTTGACTGTGAATAACGGAACTTTCTTTTTGCTTCGGCCATATTCTTAACAAACTTGTTATCACACAATGGAGTGGACTTATTGCTCGGAATTATTTAATTTCACTGTTCAACTATAGGTAAGTATTCTCACACGCGCTCTGAAATAGACTATGCCTGATTGGCTAGAAAACGCTGTTTAACTATTCCTTTCTACTTTTTTACATGAGTAACATTGTTCCAACGGGGTAGTACTTTATGACCACCCTCATATTTCATTGTTTCTCAAAAAGACCAACAATGAAAAACTTGAAACAAATACGCAGTTCAGTAGCAGAAACAGTGATTGACAATAACTATTAACTGCATGCCTTTAATCAAAATATTAAAAGAGAAAATTTTAAAAATTACAGAAGGTCGGCGCAAAGTAATCCCCCCCCCCCTGGTAATGCGAGAGTTAAACCCATAATGAGTATCCTCACACATATACCTAAGCTCCTTTTTCTGTTAAGGAAGCACAGCTATTTGAGGGAACCTCGAAACATTTAGCACTACGAGCTTTGTTTTTAACAGAAATGCAGAGCAAGCACTTGAAAGGAATGGTGTGCTATAATAGGTAGACCAGATCACAAAAGTAGTTATTATATTGTGACAAAAATTACAAACTTCAATTACTTTTTCTGTCACTTTATTTTTCCTCTAAAATTGAAGCACAAAAACTCGGTTCTGCTTTATCTTTAACGCGATCTGCAGTTCCTAGGGACCTTGCAACTCAAGGCTGTTCAGACCTCTCGTAACCTTCACACACACACACACACACACACACACACACACACACACACACACACACACACACACACACACACACACACACACACACACACACACACACACACACACACACACAGACACACACACAAACACGCGCGCGCGCGCTTTTATGTCCTTCAGCTTTTTCTGTGTGACAAACTGCTGGCTTAGACCATCACACTCACTAAAAGTGTTTCTCACTACAACTCCGACGTAACGTTAAATATCCCAAAACATTTCTGTGGACACATACAGTCCTCTCCCGACAAATTGTACACACACGCACTGCCAAAAGCTGTCTCATCCAAGGATCTCTAGTCCATTACATACAACTCTTCCCTCTCTGACCGTCCTGCTAACCTTCATAGGCGAAAATGACGTACAAACAAGCCGGTAGTCGAAGCTCCCGGAATGTTCGCAAAACTCTTTGTGTGCTGGACTCATTGTTAGATGTTTACTCGTCGCGAATGGTGTAAGGTAGTTCGACCTTGAGTCTTCGAGGCGTGTACCCGGGACCGCGTCACAATATAATATTTAGTTTTTTAGTATAATTTTAAGAGGGAGAAATAGATGAGAGACAAAGGAAAGACTAATTCTTTTCTGTTTACTTAATTTTAACTATTACATTTAAATTATAGTTCATTTTTGCGCCTAAATTCAACGAATCATTGCCTTAACAGTGTTAGGCTAGTGGGAACATGTAGTGTATAACATTAACCTTCGGCAGTTCGGCAAGATTTTGACGGAGTGAAACTACCTGCCAATTCAGTGAATAGAAATTATGCACGTTAATATACGTATATATGTTGAAGAAATAAATTTCCTATCTTATAAGGAAAGCAATGCGGTACTTCCACTACATCCATTGACTACCGCGGATTAAAGGATCAGAAGTGTTGTTATTGTTATCCTGATTTTCTTCTTGAAAATAATTTGTGTGGTCGTTTTTGTAAAACCATGAAACTCACTGCTCAATTTGTTGTCCTTAAATCATTGCTGCTGTACAGAAAAGTTTGTCCAATGGGAACGGTACAAAGGCGTTTTTAAAAGGCATCTACAATCAAGATTCTGGCCAAGGTGTGTAAAACGAGAGTAGAAGCAACCGTATCCCCTGCCAGATTCTCGGATATGATCTTTCAGAAACGAGGAAAAAAAAAAAAAAAAAAACATACTAATTTGTGAATGCTGTTGGTTAACGAGGGTAGCTACTTAAATATCAACAACAATCAATCTATTCAGAACAAGCAAAGAAACCACAGGAAGCTACGCTTATTTGTTCACAGTGTCTGTATCATCCATCACATCCTGTCTACCCTTGGGCAAATCCCCAAGCCCGTGAATTAAATGGCCTGCTCTATCCTTTATAGAGGCCTGTGTAAAAGAATGTTTAATTCTTGATTCGAAGCTCACAGAGGAGTTCTTTGTACCTTAAGCTTCTGTACTACATTCATTTGTCGTCTGCCTTAGAAAGCAACATTAAAATGGAACTACGTGATGGGCACCAGTTAGAAGTATACATTTGATCCTTTGAACCACAGATGATGTGGATATTGCAAAAAATTGATCACTTTTGCTCTTTGGTCTAGGCTGGATGCAAGAGGTGGCAATTTGTCCATAATAGAATGTCTAAATACAGATGTTAATTGGGTGGATAATATTAATTTCTATAAATTCTGTTTAATGTCCAAAATTGTTGTTATTATTATAATCATCATCATTATTATTTATTATTATTATTATTATTATTATTATTATTATTATTATTATTATTATTATTATTATGATGATTATTATTATTATGATGATGATTATTATTATTATTATTATTATTATTATTATTATTATTATTATTATTATTATTATTATTATTATTATTATTATTATTATTATTATTATTATTATTATTATTATTATTATTATTATTATTATTATTATTATTATTATTATTATTATTATTATTATTATTATTATTATTATTATTATTATTATTATTATTATTATTATTATTATTATTATTATTATTATTATTATTATTATTATTATTATTATTATTATTATTATTATTATTATTATTATTATTATTATTATTATTATTATTATTATTATTATTATTATTATTATTATTATTATTATTATTATTATTATTACTACTATTACTACTACTATTACTATTAATATTACTATTACTACTACTACTACTACTACTATTACTATTACTATTACTATTACTACTACTACTATTGCTACTACTATTACTATTACTACTATTATTATTATTATTATTATTATTATTATTATTATTATTATTATTATTATTACTATTATTATTATTATTATTATTATTATTATTATTATTATTATTATTATTATTATTATTATTATTATTATTATTATTATTATTATTATTATTATTATTATTATTATTATTATTATTATTATTATTATTATTATTATTATTATTATTATTATTATTATTATTATTATTATTTTTATTATTATTATTACTGTTGTAAATATTATTATAATTACTATCATCATCATTATTATCATTATCATAATTATTGGTGTTGTTATTATTACTATTGGGATGAGTATGTTTATTATTATGATTATTTATTATTATTCATTATTATTACAACGCCCTTTATTTTTAAATAATATTTTGATAATGTAGTTGAATGCCGATTCTCCCTGGGTTTGTGGTGCAGATTCCAAATGTTATAAATTTTCTTCTAGCATATCTAGATTTTAAAAAAAAATGGAAACAGATTTCATATTAACTTATTAGTGATATATATATACCCCTCTACAGGATAATTTTTATGCTTAAGAACATGGCGTATACTAGAATTATGTAATTATAGACATAAAATACGTACATTTCACAATAACTACCTACAACTAATATACTAGTAATTGACATTATTTTACAGGGAGAAATTTTCTTCTTTTCCCCATTTCTTCCACAAATGGGAATTCCTTTCTGTTTTCAGGTACCAATAGTTGTCTGCTATTATGTTAACTGTCTAACCACCATATCTTCTTTCGATGTCTTTCAAATTTTGATAAGCTTTCACCTGTTCCTCACTATAAAATCCAAGACAATCTGGAAGAAACTCGATGTGAGCGTGTGGGGGTACGCTTTGGTAAGTTTTCACCCTAGCATTGGTTGGACTGCTGATGGTCCTATCTTTGGAGCGTCATCCCTGGACACTAGAGACCCCCAGGGGCCTCGGGACTTGTGGACATGGTGACCAGCGTTGGATGCGTTCAATCTGGAAATGTTAATAACCCCGTCCATGCTTGCACACATCGTCGCCCGCACCTGGTTACCATTCGGGTCTCTGGCTCATCCCTCCTTCCCTCCCAGGGGCCACGTTAAGAGCACAAAGGGCCTCATTGTCATACGTACGGTGCTCTACCCCGGTTTCGGGGACCCTCTTTGATATTACTCTCCATATAAATTAATCCATTTATGTTGCCTTTAATATTCTCGTAATAACCTTGTTTGACTACACTAGAGTAAACTTTGGAAATCTCTTGCTTCCCTAAATGTTCGACATTTTAATAAACACTTTTGTCTTAAACCTTTGAAATGAATAACTGGAGTTCTAGAACATACTAATCCTTCTCGGCCCATTTTATCAAGTATCCCAATGTTCGGGCTGAACTCCCCGTGCCAGGAACATTTTACTCCGCAGCGCAGAGATAAAAATAGCAGGAACGAGAAGTCATTAAAGAGAATGTTTACAAAATAAATACACACTTAAAAACAAGGTTTTTCAAGAAATTACTGGCATTTTTTCAGAGAGAATTGCAGGTGTATTGGGCATTTTTCTATGCCGGAGCCAGAAATGCTTGAAAACTTTTAACATTTCCTTGCTTCACACGAGTAATTTGTTTTCTTCTTTAAGTACTTATTATATGCGTTATAAATCACCTACGCGATACACCATACTGCGGACTTGCTCTCTCCAGAAGGACCGACACAGCAACCAGCTTCCCCGGGCGGGCGCACGCTGCGAAACCGGTCCCGCCAATTATTGCTCACCCGACATTTTGCTCTGCTCCATCCCAGAGGATACAATGATCTACCTGCAAAGTGGTAACGAGTAGACAACATCACGGTTCTTATTGCGCCTCGAATAGTTTACTGTTTGAATGGACGATTTGTTTCTATCTAGGGAAGACGTGATGGGTGTTAGTATAAAGGCCTCCCAAAATGTTGCTCGTAAATCTCGGGTGTTAGATGTTTATCAGTCTGATGAAGGTAAGGGAGCTCTCTGCACTTCCAAAATGAATCGTGGTATCGCATATAGTGGAACACAATTGCTTTCTGTTTCAGTACACTATAATTAAAATACTTCATTCTGCTAGACAGATGTTCTGCGTCCTTCTCAAGGTCGAGCGGACTGCAGGAGGTTGGTTTCTCGCTGTTCTTGGTCTAATAACCTTATGTTAGACCAAACCAATACTTATCTCTACCTTTGTGAAGTCAATACGAAATATTCTCACACATAGGTACCTCAGTCTTGAGTCATACTTATATCTCTTTCTTTATTTGTTTGTTCATTATTTATTTATTTACTTATCTACTTACTTACTCACTCACTCCTTTAATTGATTACCTTATTTATTTATTTATTTATTTATTTATTTATTTATTTATTTATTTATTTATTTATTTATTTATTTATTTACTTACTTACTTACTTACTTACTTACTTACTTACTTACTTACTTACTTACTTACTTACTTACTTACTTACTTACTTACTTACTTACTTACTTACTTACTTACTTACTTACTTACTTACTTACTTACTTACTTACTTACTTACTTACTTACTTACTTACTTACTTACTTACTTACTTACTTACTTACTTACTTACTTACTTACTTACTTACTTACTTACTTACTTACTTACTTACTTACTTACTTACTTACTTACTTACTTACTTACTTACTTACTTACTTACTTACTTACTTACTTACTTACTTACTTACTTACTTACTTACTTACTTACTTACTTACTTACTTACTTACTTACTTACTTACTTACTTACTTACTTACTTACTTACTTACTTACTTACTTACTTACTTACTTACTTACTTACTTACTTACTTACTTACTTACTTACTTACTTACTTACTTACTTACTTACTTACTTACTTACTTACTTACTTACTTACTTACTTACTTACTTACTTACTTACTTACTTACTTACTTACTTACTTACTTACTTACTTACTTACTTACTTACTTACTTACTTACTTACTTACTTACTTACTTACTTACTTACTTACTTACTTACTTACTTACTTACTTACTTACTTACTTACTTACTTACTTACTTACTTACTTACTTACTTACTTACTTACTTACTTACTTACTTACTTACTTACTTACTTACTTACTTACTTACTTACTTACTTACTTACTTACTTACTTACTTACTTACTTACTTACTTACTTACTTACTTACTTACTTACTTACTTACTTACTTACTTACTTACTTACTTACTTACTTACTTACTTACTTACTTACTTACTTACTTACTTACTTACTTACTTACTTACTTACTTACTTACTTACTTACTTACTTACTTACTTACTTACTTACTTACTTACTTACTTACTTACTTACTTACTTACTTACTTACTTACTTACTTACTTACTTACTTACTTACTTACTTACTTACTTACTTACTTACTTACTTACTTACTTACTTACTTACTTACTTACTTACTTACTTACTTACTTACTTACTTACTTACTTACTTACTTACTTACTTACTTACTTACTTACTTACTTACTTACTTACTTACTTACTTACTTACTTACTTACTTACTTACTTACTTACTTACTTACTTACTTACTTACTTACTTACTTACTTACTTACTTACTTACTTACTTACTTACTTACTTACTTACTTACTTACTTACTTACTTACTTACTTACTTACTTACTTACTTACTTACTTACTTACTTACTTACTTACTTACTTACTTACTTACTTACTTACTTACTTACTTACTTACTTACTTACTTACTTACTTACTTACTTACTTACTTACTTACTTACTTACTTACTTACTTACTTACTTACTTACTTACTTACTTACTTACTTACTTACTTACTTACTTACTTACTTACTTACTTACTTACTTACTTACTTACTTACTTACTTACTTACTTACTTACTTACTTACTTACTTACTTACTTACTTACTTACTTACTTACTTACTTACTTACTTACTTACTTACTTACTTACTTACTTACTTACTTACTTACTTACTTACTTACTTACTTACTTACTTACTTACTTACTTACTTACTTACTTACTTACTTACTTACTTACTTACTTACTTACTTACTTACTTACTTACTTACTTACTTACTTACTTACTTACTTACTTACTTACTTACTTACTTACTTACTTACTTACTTACTTACTTACTTACTTACTTACTTACTTACTTACTTACTTACTTACTTACTTACTTACTTACTTACTTACTTACTTACTTACTTACTTACTTACTTACTTACTTACTTACTTACTTACTTACTTACTTACTTACTTACTTACTTACTTACTTACTTACTTACTTACTTACTTACTTACTTACTTACTTACTTACTTACTTACTTACTTACTTACTTACTTACTTACTTACTTACTTACTTACTTACTTACTTACTTACTTACTTACTTACTTACTTACTTACTTACTTACTTACTTACTTACTTACTTACTTACTTACTTACTTACTTACTTACTTACTTACTTACTTACTTACTTACTTACTTACTTACTTACTTACTTACTTACTTACTTACTTACTTACTTACTTACTTACTTACTTACTTACTTACTTACTTACTTACTTACTTACTTACTTACTTACTTACTTACTTACTTACTTACTTACTTACTTACTTACTTACTTACTTACTTACTTACTTACTTACTTACTTACTTACTTACTTACTTACTTACTTACTTACTTACTTACTTACTTACTTACTTACTTACTTACTTACTTACTTACTTACTTACTTACTTACTTACTTACTTACTTACTTACTTACTTACTTACTTACTTACTTACTTACTTACTTACTTACTTACTTACTTACTTACTTACTTACTTACTTACTTACTTACTTACTTACTTACTTACTTACTTACTTACTTACTTACTTACTTACTTACTTACTTACTTACTTACTTACTTACTTACTTACTTACTTACTTACTTACTTACTTACTTACTTACTTACTTACTTACTTACTTACTTACTTACTTACTTACTTACTTACTTACTTACTTACTTACTTACTTACTTACTTACTTACTTACTTACTTACTTACTTACTTACTTACTTACTTACTTACTTACTTACTTACTTACTTACTTACTTACTTACTTACTTACTTACTTACTTACTTACTTACTTACTTACTTACTTACTTACTTACTTACTTACTTACTTACTTACTTACTTACTTACTTACTTACTTACTTACTTACTTACTTACTTACTTACTTACTTACTTACTTACTTACTTACTTACTTACTTACTTACTTACTTACTTACTTACTTACTTACTTACTTACTTACTTACTTACTTACTTACTTACTTACTTACTTACTTACTTACTTACTTACTTACTTACTTACTTACTTACTTACTTACTTACTTACTTACTTACTTACTTACTTACTTACTTACTTACTTACTTACTTACTTACTTACTTACTTACTTACTTACTTACTTACTTACTTACTTACTTACTTACTTACTTACTTACTTACTTACTTACTTACTTACTTACTTACTTACTTACTTACTTACTTACTTACTTACTTACTTACTTACTTACTTACTTACTTACTTACTTACTTACTTACTTACTTACTTACTTACTTACTTACTTACTTACTTACTTACTTACTTACTTACTTACTTACTTACTTACTTACTTACTTACTTACTTACTTACTTACTTACTTACTTACTTACTTACTTACTTACTTACTTACTTACTTACTTACTTACTTACTTACTTACTTACTTACTTACTTACTTACTTACTTACTTACTTACTTACTTACTTACTTACTTACTTACTTACTTACTTACTTACTTACTTACTTACTTACTTACTTACTTACTTACTTACTTACTTACTTACTTACTTACTTACTTACTTACTTACTTACTTACTTACTTACTTACTTACTTACTTACTTACTTACTTACTTACTTACTTACTTACTTACTTACTTACTTACTTACTTACTTACTTACTTACTTACTTACTTACTTACTTACTTACTTACTTACTTACTTACTTACTTACTTACTTACTTACTTACTTACTTACTTACTTACTTACTTACTTACTTACTTACTTACTTACTTACTTACTTACTTACTTACTTACTTACTTACTTACTTACTTACTTACTTACTTACTTACTTACTTACTTACTTACTTACTTACTTACTTACTTACTTACTTACTTACTTACTTACTTACTTACTTACTTACTTACTTACTTACTTACTTACTTACTTACTTACTTACTTACTTACTTACTTACTTACTTACTTACTTACTTACTTACTTACTTACTTACTTACTTACTTACTTACTTACTTACTTACTTACTTACTTACTTACTTACTTACTTACTTACTTACTTACTTACTTACTTACTTACTTACTTACTTACTTACTTACTTACTTACTTACTTACTTACTTACTTACTTACTTACTTACTTACTTACTTACTTACTTACTTACTTACTTACTTACTTACTTACTTACTTACTTACTTACTTACTTACTTACTTACTTACTTACTTACTTACTTACTTACTTACTTACTTACTTACTTACTTACTTACTTACTTACTTACTTACTTACTTACTTACTTACTTACTTACTTACTTACTTACTTACTTACTTACTTACTTACTTACTTACTTACTTACTTACTTACTTACTTACTTACTTACTTACTTACTTACTTACTTACTTACTTACTTACTTACTTACTTACTTACTTACTTACTTACTTACTTACTTACTTACTTACTTACTTACTTACTTACTTACTTACTTACTTACTTACTTACTTACTTACTTACTTACTTACTTACTTACTTACTTACTTACTTACTTACTTACTTACTTACTTACTTACTTACTTACTTACTTACTTACTTACTTACTTACTTACTTACTTACTTACTTACTTACTTACTTACTTACTTACTTACTTACTTACTTACTTACTTACTTACTTACTTACTTACTTACTTACTTACTTACTTACTTACTTACTTACTTACTTACTTACTTACTTACTTACTTACTTACTTACTTACTTACTTACTTACTTACTTACTTACTTACTTACTTACTTACTTACTTACTTACTTACTTACTTACTTACTTACTTACTTACTTACTTACTTACTTACTTACTTACTTACTTACTTACTTACTTACTTACTTACTTACTTACTTACTTACTTACTTACTTACTTACTTACTTACTTACTTACTTACTTACTTACTTACTTACTTACTTACTTACTTACTTACTTACTTACTTACTTACTTACTTACTTACTTACTTACTTACTTACTTACTTACTTACTTACTTACTTACTTACTTACTTACTTACTTACTTACTTACTTACTTACTTACTTACTTACTTACTTACTTACTTACTTACTTACTTACTTACTTACTTACTTACTTACTTACTTACTTACTTACTTACTTACTTACTTACTTACTTACTTACTTACTTA
>CM060962.1:105484411-105614411 GCA_030765045.1 Tenodera sinensis
GGAAAACAATCGCATATATTTGCAAAGAAAGAAACATCATAGCTTGAGCACACCAGAAGTCTGCGCAGACTCGGACCAAGGCCTCGGGCCGGGTTCGGGCTTAATTTGAAAAATGTTTGTCGGGCTCGGGCCTGGCTTGGGCTTGAAAATTAAAGAGCCACAAAGCAATTTATCATTTTTTGGTCACCGATGTCGAAATTTCGAGAATAGCATAATTATCGATGCATTTGTTCAGTAGAAATTCTCTGATTATTCTGCTGACACGTGTGAAATAATAATAATAATAATAATAATAATAATAATAATAATAATAATAATAATAATAATAATAATAATAATAATAATAATAATAATAATAATAATAATAATAATAATAATAATAATAATAATAATAATAATAATAATAATAATAATAATAATAATAATAATAATAATAATAATAATAATAATAATAATAATAATAATAATAATAATAATAATAATAATAATAATAATAATAATAATAATAATAATAATAATAATAATAATAATAATAATAATAATAATAATAATAATAATAATAATAATAATAATAATAATAATAATAATAATAATTATAATAATAATAATGATAATGATGATGATGGTGATGAGTATGATGATGATGATGATGATGATGATGATAGCAATAACAACAATAACAATAAAATAATAACAATTATAACAATAATAAATAATTCACAATAAATAATAAATATCTAATAATAAAAAATGCCAATAAGTGCAAAATAATGTTTACACCAAACGGGCCCGGGCCGGGCTCAAGCTTGGCTGAGGCCGGGCCAGGTCGGGCCGAACCTAAGTTGGTCTGTGCAGACTTCTACTCTACTTACCTTGTGTGCAGACCTATAGAGCACACGGAGGCTGTCATATTTAAAAGTAGTGCCAATTTGTAGAGCAAAACTTCCCCTAAAAGGTGGGCGAACTCCAAAGTAGGTGGTAGTTGTGATTATTTTACTCTTTAGAATGTGCAGAACACAGTAAAAATGGTAGAAGCAGTACCATTTTTAAAACTATATTCAAAATATAAGTATTATACTTATAATAATAAAGTAAATGTCAAGTTAAGAGAAAATTTCAAATAATTCTATACAATTCTAAAAATGTAATTTTTGTAGCAATTTTCCAGATTTAGTCGCGCCTTAAACATCGATGTTACTGGTTATCCTATCATTTTCTAATATCCTTTTCCACAAAGGATGTGTTTTCTGAGTAAGTTTTCTCCAGCTACTTAACATATTCATAATTACCATAATTTCCAATACCATTATCGCCATCCAACTAATTCCTTAGAACCGCTTCAGGGAGATATTCATAATAAATTATATTCGTTGTTTTAAAATGTTAATGCATGTTAATATTCTTTCATTACTTTTATGTCTTATTTGAAGAGGTAAGCGGCTTCTTGTTAGGGTTAATAGCTCTTGTTTTGGGTACTTCAGGGGCAGAAAGCTACACCTTTTTATTTTATTCTTTACTTGTTCCAAAAATAAAATTCTTGTTGCTGTGTCGGTATGTTAAAGGAAAGTGAAGTTGTTCTTCTTAGTATGATTCCTTTAATTCTGTCTAGTTTTCATCCTTTGTAAAATTATACGCAATTTTGTTAAACGCTGAGGGGAAAATTAGGGCTTTTTAGAGAATACTTTGCACTCTAGGACGTTGAATTAACTGAAATACATGAGCAGCTGTCTCACAACCAGTTAGCCCTTCGCTGAACAACAATGCTAACGTAAATTTACTATACTATTTAATCATAAATCAGTTTTTATTTCATAATATGTACATTTGTCCGATCCAGAAATTTTAGGAAAGAGTAAAACTTTCAGCTTAGGCACTAATTTAATTACCTATACGGTAATGTGCTTTTACATTTAGGTACGGCTATTGGTAGCACATATTACTCGTAATTTAGTTAAATTGTATATCAACAAGATTTACTTGAAATTCATCCACAATTGGATTACATTATAAATGCCTAAACAGTTTAAATAAGAACATTGATGATGTACGTGCGAACTTACAATCTCTCTCTCTCTCTCTCTCTCTCTCTCTCTCTCTCTCTCTCTCTCTCTCTCTCTCCCTCGCTCCCTCTCTTTCTACTTTTTTCGCTCCCTTGTTTGGATTTCTTCACGCTTCTAGACATTTGATTGTTCAAAGTTTTTCAATAGTCGTAATGTGAAAAAAACGCTGCAAGTATTTTTGGAAAGCTAATACCTGAAGTTAATCTTTAAAGCAAAAATTACAACGGCTTTTATTCAAGTTTTGGAAAAAATATTAATGTACACGTTGATCTGTATGACTTTTTACATCCTTTACAAGTTTCCTTCGATACACTTGTTGATAGAGTTTAAAATGATAAAGTTGATGTAAATTGTGGTCTTGTGTCAGATGTAAATTTACAGATTCCTGGTTAACTTAGCATATACCTTAAAGTCTGGTAAACTATAAATATCTTAGTACTATTTTAACTACTTTTCTGAGCACTATGATATCCCAAGTCTTTTTATTTTCTCTATTGATAAGTAGAGGTTAGTATTGTATTCCACCCAAAAATTTGATGTCAAGATTTCACCGGAAATATATGATCTGAGACCCCCCTGAATCAAAAAAAAAACATTTTTAGAAAAAGGTCCATGCCTGTCAGTCTGTCTGTCAGACTGTGGACAGCATAACTCAAAAACGAAAAGTAGGTTAAAAACCAAAGTTGGTATTTAAGTTTAACGTCTTTCAAGGATACGACACGGAGATTGTGAAGAAAATAATCCCACCCTAAGCTACCCTTTACATGGAAAATTTTTCGAACTTTTTTATTTTCTTGCAAATGGCTCCAAAGATTTTGATTAAAATGACATATGTTTAAGATATTTGTATGACAAATGAAATGTATATTTTGAATTTTCAGCCTATAGCCTATGTAGTCCTGTTTAGTCTGGATGACTTTTAAATAACTCGTAAACCGTAAGAGATAGAAAAATTCTTAATATGCAAAAACTGTAGATCTTACTAAAACACACAATAGTATGTCTGAATAAAGTTTTCCGTGGAGGGAACCATTTCGGAGATATTCCTTGTTGTTTGTGTCAGTTTCGGAAAACTTAAAACTTTCGTGAAATGGAACATCGCTGTACATATTTTTATGTTAAGCTTGCAAAGAGAACGGAATCTCAAGGCTTTAAAAGATTTCACTATCGCTCAAGACCTACTGTATTCTAATACTCTCCTTTCACCTACAAGGAAATAAGTAATGAGATAATTTGTACAAATATTTGTCTATATTAACATGAAGATATAGGAATAAGGGTTTATAAGAATGGTTAGTACAAGAGTAGAGAAAATCATGTGAGTGCAACACATCAGATTTTTTTCAGTACTTTTCCATTTAAATATCTGCTGAGAGATATGTTTTAGTTTCAGACTGATAAGAATCTTCATTGCACATATTCGCAAGGGTTTCTTTACAATTTCAAACTTTCTTGCTTTCAGTCTCTCTTTGGAAAGTCCTCCCTTAGGTATTTTGAGTTGCTGCCTAAAGAGTGCCTTCTAAGAAGTTTAAACAAATTTCCCCCTTTCGGCATAAAACATCGAAATCTTCTAAATTATATACCTATATTTTGTCCATGCCACGTATTCGTGAAATACCCCACACACCAGCGTTGCCAAGATACTAAATATGTACCTAATGAAAAGTGTAGAAGTACTTAAATTTAAAAACAAAAATGTTATGAAGTGGCAGAAACTCATAAAATGGATCAGCAGATGAAGAAAACCTCAATGTGTATAGCTATAGAAAGACTTCAGTTGTGGTATCTTGGCTCCCTCATAAAAGAATGATGATGAACTTGCTAAATCTAACATTTGTAAAATTGGTCAAGTTAACTCCTTAGTGAGAGGGGACGTGTTAAAATTGGGAGTTAAAATTGTGCTTCTCAATTCTGTTTTGTTCTCCTCACTCAGTAGGTATATTTGTTCCACTGTAGAACGATTTTGTGCCCTGAAGTAAATGTATGCAAATTGAAGACAAAGTAGAAAATGTTTTCCTTGCTCTCCAAAGTTGGGCTCTCATTAATTTACATGTTCTATAAGGAAGAAATCCTGCTATTGGGAACTATTCAGTAGACCGTGTCGAATCTCGGAACACGGCATTTCACTGGAGACGCTGAACTGAATATCAATAAGATTTATTGTCTGTGTTGAAGGACTTGGCATTTAACACGAGATTAATCCCATAAAACTGAGTAGACAGAATGATGGTCTCAAGAGACTAATTATTTCGGCTAAAACTCAAGAGGTACGTCAAATGTTACTTGAGTTATTACAAAGAGAAAAATAGTAAAACAAAATCCGCAAGGAAACCTGAACTACACAAAGCCCCATAAGCCAGAACCTTTATAAAGAGAAAATGCAACTAAAGGTTCAGTTCTCCAGTCTTGCAGCATTTAAACTTCCAAATTATGTACTTTAAATGCGTATAAGTTTCAATGTAAACCTGACATTTATGTAGGCCTGGGCCTCTCAAATCTTAAAATCGCACCGGGTGCAATCCAAGGTGCAGAGGTGCCTTACACCGTGTATCGTGGCGACTCGGTTAAGCTCGGCTGTAGAGCGAAGAAGCGAAAACTGGAGGAAACCTGTGTTAATAGACTGCTCGCTTATTAGTGAAATAGCTACACGCAATCGAAATATCTAATTATGGAGAATGACAAACGTCCATTTAAATCACATTGGGAGCTTTATTTTTTTTTTCTTTGTTGCCTTTTTTTTTAAAGTCCCACAATTAAAGCCATAAGCCTAGTACGCGGTACAATAATTATGTGTATGAGAAAATTATGTGTTGAAAGACACTATAACAGGGTATACCTAGAAACGTGGTGAAACATAGGGGATGCTAGAGAGGAAGAATTAAAGAGGTTGCTACATTTTGCAGAAAAACATTCTTTATCCAAAAATAAGCTTTGTATCAATGCTTTCTAGATAATTAAAACAAAAGATCAGATTTGGTATTAAAAACCAAATCCACCAGTTTGACACTGGGCACAGCACGTAAACATTACCCAATGAGACAGAAAGAGTGCTGAAATAGGAAGGGTGAGACGGCAAAGCGACAAAGACAAGCCTAAGGAAAAGGCGAATGGAGGTTTGCCCGTGGCCAACTTTTCGTAGTCGCATTTTGCACCTTGCACCATGCGATGCACCGGTGCATGCATCCTGAGAGGCCCTGAGGTAGGCAATTAAATACTTTTCATTCAAGAGTTTTAAATTGTTTCTCCTATACTCTCAGCAGTTAGTCACCGTTTACAGAAACACTATGCAAAACCAAACTCGAACGTTTGATGTGTAACTGAAATTCTTTCCTCGACTTAAAATGTCGGTAAGCGAAGTATTTGGTGGATTATAAAATTAATATTACATTTTTTCAGGGTTCGTTGTCAGAAGATTTGCATAACCTAAGGGATAGTACACAGTACTCCCCCCCCCCCCCCCCCCCTAAGAGGGCAGGTGCATTATACGAGATATGTTCACTAACACTCTGTATGTATACAGTATCAATGAAAACATCGAACGAAATACTTTGTGAGGCTGTAGGGTGCGGGAGGGGGGGGGGGGGGTTACCTTGGCATTTTTCCGCAGCGGACTAGTATGGAATGACACACTCAAGGATACGTTTATCTGCAGTGCTATTCTTTGTCAGTTGCTGCCTTAAGTTCTAGCTGTAAAGACCAGTTTCTTCATTGTGCACCTCAAAATGAACGTTTACCCAAGATACCAGTGTTGCGTGTGAATAACGTTAGATTCTTAGTCCACTGAAATGCCGACCGAAAAATTCACTCTTGAACAAAGCATTTTGATAGTTTGTTCACTAGCTCATGATCCCTGGCAGGAATGCAACGAGTCAGTACACAAATAAATAATTCTAGGTGTACAGATATCTAAAGCTGGACTCATGCCTCTAGTTTTGCTAACATTACGTGCAACTAGAAGTACAAGTCCAGCTTCAGATATCGTTGTGTACCTAAGAATTATTCACTGATGTACTGACTCGTTGCATTTCTGTCAGGGAACATAAGCTGGTGAATAGACTGTATGTACAGAGAGCATGGAAAGAAATCAACACTGCCCTCACGTGGACACCGCATTTCTTATCGTTTCTGGGGTACCTTTTTACGTCATGATTTCATTTTATTGGCTGATACTGTTACGCTGCAGAAACGTCTCACGCTTTGTGTTTTGTATCTAACCAATAGAGCATACCTGTGCTGGTTTTGTCAACTCTTTGGCTGTTTACGAATAGGTATAGACACCTCCCTCAACTGGAAGAGAAAGGAGGTAATGTTCCCCCTTTCAAACTGGTGGAGACCCATACCAGAAGACACGCGCTATAAATGCCCCTACAGAGTATCAGAATTTCGATGTCTATTACTGTTTGTGCTCTGTGTGCGATAAATACGTAAAGACCAAATCATGTGTGTAGACAGCTGTGTAGGCAATTACAGCAGAAATTTCCGGGTATGCCAGTTCCAGATATCTATTTCTCTAAATTCTTAGCTGACTAGTTAACAACTTTAGGAGAAAGGGATTGCTAAACGCTACCTAAGAGGATCCCTCCCCCTTAAAGGATGTTCTAACCGAGAAAATATTCACGAAATTGATGCATTTTTTAACCGCTCTCCAAAGAAGTGTCTAAAACGCGTTGCACTATAAGTGGGTCTCTCAAAAACCTCTGTTTATGCTACAGCTACTAAACTTCTAAAATTCAAACCCTACAGAATGACCATTGTTCATGAATTATTAGCTCGTGGCGAGAGGAATGCCAGGGATGTCGTAATGCAGATAGACCACCTATAGAAAGGTTACTACTCATCATAGTGACTGTTACCATTACACATGAGTAAGTAACGCGAGCGTTTGGGAGTGCAAAACCTCTGTGTAATAGACAGTATACGGAGCACACATACATGTGATCCGCGGCCCGGCAATATAATGAACACCCTGTACAAGCAATTTGGCATCGGGAATAAAAGGTTACGAACAAAATAAATCTGAAAGGTAGCAATCCACGGTCAATAAGGAATTAATTAGTAGACGGGAGATCGGCGATTCAAAAAATGCGCTAGTTTTATTTTTTATTATTTTTTTTTCCCTCCAGGTCTTCTCCAGTCTGCATAACTAATAAAATACTGATGACATACCTTAAACTTAGTCCTGGGACATTTCCTTCCGAAATTTCCTTTCAAAATTATCATTTCAAGTATCATCAGTGTCCACCATCTGTGGTACCTTACGTAGTAGATATGAACGGGAGTTAAGCACTTAAAAAAAGAAAGAAAAGAGTTCCATCATATCCAATAAGTATCATTCATTTTTTAACATAACTTCCGTGCCAACAATATTGAAAGGAAGGAGGTAGAATGAGACTGAAAAATTAAATGCCATAGCCGGTATTTGAACCTGTAGATCCGTGGTTCAAATCCCGGCTATGGCATTGAATTTTTCAGTCTCATTCTACCCCTTTACAGCCTTGTGCTACACACAGAGAATGTGGAAGAAAAATTAATTTGCAATATTGAAAGGAAATTTAGAAACCTCAGTAAACTTATAGAGAGATGCACAAATGAATTTTCAGCCAAATTGATTCAGCCTGTTAAAGTATACTTTTAATGGTGCATTTTCTCTTAAGCGAATACACAACTGAAAATATGATTTACTAAGGTTTTCAGCCAATTTAGCTGAACATTTATTTCTAGTGTTGTCTTATATCAGCATTTGAGGGTTTTAAATTTCACTGCGATAGTTTCTTTAGTTTCAGAGATGAAATGTTAAATCTGGATTTTATTATCCTATGCCAAATGCTCCACATGACACAATTTTTAAAAATTGCCATCTTTTGAAATTATATTTATCTGATTATAGCGTAGAAATCTGTCATATTATTTTCTTTTACTGGCCTTAGCTCTGCCATTTAAGATTTCTACTTTTGTTGGTTTTATACGGCTCTAAAAATTAATAACTCAAAAACCGTTCAAAAAGGAAAAAAACATATAACAAATTTACTTGTCTGTGCTTTGGGAATCTACGCCACAAATTTCACAAGAATTTTTTGATAATTGCATCGTGTGGAGCATTTTCAAAAAGTGAATAAGATGAAAAAGATAATTTTCAAAGATCTTAAATTTCAAAATTAAAAACATGTTACTCTGTATTTATAACGTTTATTATATAAATATTTATAATACAAAAGTAAAAAAAAAATCAATTTATGGCACCTAGGTGTTTTTAAAGTCATGGAATGCAAATGTCAATTTTTGCGAGATATCTACTAAATTTCAGAGATATGTTCCCTTAAGTAGTTCATAGATCGAAACAGTTTGTCTGTTAAATGTAAACAATGTTTGGGTTCTTGGGAATTTATTATGAGAAAAATGATAGATGTAATACATATTTCATAGCATTGTCATGTTGTGCGCGCCCTACTTAACGAAAAGGAAGTGGGAAGTATAGAAGAGAAAATGTTATATATGTAGCTGTAACAAACCTTGAAATATAATTACATTCCAGGCATCGAGTACCTTGCAGCAATCCGATTTTGCCGTAACACTCCCATAAATTAAATCTCGCCTTCTGAATTCAAACTACCGTCCGGCTTTAGAAATACAAAAGCTACATGCACCTGGTGATTGGACGTATGTGTGCTTCATTTCTAAGTAGGTTCCTTTCTCTCCCTTGTTGCTGAGGAAGGAAAACATGATTTATTAATAAGTCTAACACAATGGGATACTCCCACCTGCCCTAAAGCTAATTTACGTAAACATTTGCTCTACAGAGCAAAATCATACAGTATCCTTTAGACTTAGGGCCAATAAAATGGATTATCAAATTTCTGTTTCATGTGTTTTACAGTTTTGTCACTTTCTGTCTGACTGAGAATAATCATATCAGCGAATTTAAAGTAATCCTGTGGTGAACTCAAATATGGCTGCCCAAATATTAACCTTCGATCGTTCTCTGTGTTTACTGTTACATATTTCCTGGTTTTGTATACATTTATTGATGTCAGAAAGTCTTAAAGTACCAGGTGGACCAGCTCATCCGTCTTTGGCATAAGTAGATATCCGTTCGTGCATTATAACAGTGCAGAACGCAACAGCGTAATTCCTGTGAAGCGGACGCCAGTGGCGCGAGCGAACTTCTTTCTGCTTATTGGAGAAGGCAAACCATGGGAGCTAGTTCCCAGGTTTGAACTAGCGTGTGTAGTCCGTGACGATAGACAGTAACAGCATAAACAACCAATAAGATCTTAAAATATTTTCCACTTTG
This sequence comes from Tenodera sinensis, assembly GCA_030765045.1. Taxonomy (NCBI): domain Eukaryota; kingdom Metazoa; phylum Arthropoda; class Insecta; order Mantodea; family Mantidae; genus Tenodera; species Tenodera sinensis. Next base: position 105,493,763 of record CM060962.1, read on the forward strand.
CCTACAGGAACTTTATTTTCCAGGGAATGAACTCACTCCTGTATATGCTACTATTGTCTAACTTAAAAATTACAGATTGCAAATTTTGTCGTAACAAAATCTGGATAAACATGAGGGCACGTAATGTTTCATTGGCATTTGTTCGTTTCTTATTATTGTTATTGTTGTGCTTTATTACTTTAGTTATTAATACTATTATTAATATTGCTATTATTATTTTTATTACTGCTATTATTTTGTTATCATTTTCACCAGCATTATTATATTGATTTAAATATTTTTGTCATTGTTATAGTTTATTATTATGCTATTGCTTTCATCGTTAGTATTATCACCAAACGGTACTGTTATGCTGAATTCATTCGTAGAATAGGCTTTTAAAAGGATGTCCCTGTTGATTGATACAGTGTTCCAACTGTCTCGTAACCGCATGTGAGATTCGTGGTGGACGAAGTGGCGCTGGGGCGACTTTCCTCCGGGTTCTCCTGTTTCCCCCGTCATCTCATTCTACTGGTGCTCCATCTTCATTCCACGTATCATCGTGTTACCGCTGCGTTGCCGTATGTAGTAAAAGCGGGCGTTAAACACTACAAAAAACTGTGTCGTATCCATATGGGCTTTCTGAGAACAGCGCGTGTGAGAGATGCACATACTTCAACGACCCTTTGACGTGAAACCTCTATATTGAGGGAATCTGTTTCAAACGCAGTATTCTTGATGTGACCCCAAAAGAAAAAGTGTAATGGGGCTAGCTCTGGAGAGTTTGATGGCCAAGATATTGGGTGACATAAGCGGATCCAGCCTATAGGTTACAACTAATTGAAATAGACCTTTACACGTTGATAATACTAAGATGGTGCACCATCTTGTTGGAACCAATGTTGTACCGCCAGTCGTACTGGAATCTCATCAAGAAAATCCTGAAGTTCACCGTGCAGGAATTCCAGGCACCGTGATCCTCTAAGTGTAAATAGATGGGAGAAAAATAGTAGTAGTAGTAGTAGTAGTACTAGTAGTAGTAGTAGTAGTAGTAGTAGTAGTAGTAGTAGTAGTAGTAGTAGTAGTAGAAGTAGTAGTAGTAGTAGTAGTAGTAGTAGTAGTAGTAGTAGTAGTAGTAGTAGTAGTAGTAGTAGCAGCAGCAGTGGTAATAATAATAATAATAATAATAATAATAATAATAATAATAATAATAATAATAATAATAATAATGATGATGATGATGATGATGATGATGATAATAATAATGATGATAATGATAATGATAATGATAATGATGACAATGATAATAATAATAATAATAATAATAATAATAATAATAATAATAATAATAATAATAATAATAATAATAATGATGATGATGATGATGATGATGATGATGATGATGATGATGATGATGATGATGATGATGATGATAATAATAATAATAATAATAATAATAATAATAATAATAATAATAATAATAATAATAATAATAATAATAATAATAATAATAATAATAATAATAATAATAATAATAATAATACAGTAACAGTAATAATAAATGCCAATGAAATATTGCGTGCCCTCGTGTTTGCATGGATTTTGTTACGGCAATTTACAATCTGTAATGCGTCATGTTAGACAATAGCACCGTAAAAAGGAGTACGTTTATCCTTGGAAAGTAAAGTTGCTGTAAGTAAATTGCAAAACATTCTAAGACCTTTTCGGTTGTTTATACTGTTCTTGTCTATTATCACGGACTCCACGTGCTAGTTGAATCCTGGGAACAGCCTATCATCTCTCGTCTTCGCCGATAAGCAAAACAAAGTTCGCTCACACCACTGCACTGGCGTCCTCTTCATAGGAATTGCGCCGTTGCATTGTGAAACTGTTTTAATCTACGACGGGATATCTACTTATGTCAAAGACGGATGAGTTGGGCCACTTGTTACGTACAAATTAAAATAATTTTATAGTTTTAATTTAAAAATCAAAACAGTTGCCGGACTAAATTGCTATCAGTCGCACCGAAATCCACTCAATTCCATTCAGCTAAGGGCTCATTCTGTCCTTTATCATACACTTAGCAGCACTCCAATGAGGATGTAAGCGCATTGAAATCCTAACCAGTGATGTTCAATATTTTGGCCACCTCAGCTACAAATCCTAGGTAAAATAACATTAGTTTTAAGGTCGCAAATATCTGTAATATGTCGTGTGGTTCGAAAAGCCAGTTAAGTCGAATATAAATTGGGACACAAGGGAATAAACATCTTTGGAGTATCCTGGGAGTGCGGCTAATTTTTTTTATTTCATCAGCTTGTCTCGTCAGACTATAGGAGACAGCGATAAGCTCTAATTGAAGTTATTGTCACTCTTGTATGCAGTAATTGTTATAATTATTTATTTCAGACTGTTTTGCGCACATTTGAAAAGTGTACAATTACATAAGTTACATCGTAGCTGGTATTACCACCCTTCAGGTTAGTTTATATTTCTAAGAATTTCCATAATGTGTTAGTTGGAAATATCTAAAATAACAACAGCTGGAATATGATTCACTCTTTACTGCTCAAAACCGATTTTTGCTCCACAGGAAATGGAACATGAATCGGCTGATATAAGTACCAACGTAAACACCAAGCAAACCAAAGATACCCAACGTCCTTTAATTTGGTAGTTCATCTGACGATGAATGAAATGGGTCAAATAATGCTCTAATGAGCCTAAGTTACACAGAGCTTGAAGCTGACTGACATTTATCCTCTCTAGATAAGGGAAAACCTCCGGAAAAGGCATTATTCGGATAACTTGCCCCAACGGCAGACTACAGAGCGTACCGTTACTAATATTGTGTATTTGAATAAAGTTATACCAGTATTACGTAGCCAAAGAATAAGATTCGAACATACGGCAGTCGGCGAGAATAAAGTTGAACTCGCATACGCCACAGTAGACAGTGAAGTATTTAGAATGCAGCAAGGCTGAATTACATACATACCAGTTAAAGCTTAAAGAGACTTCAGCATTGTTACTAGAGAATTGCATCCCACATGCAACACACAGATGATAGATGAAAGTTCTGTACCTGGCTCCCAGCTTGCACAGATGACACCCATTTCCAGCCAGTAACAAAATCACCACTACCTTTGTTACATATAATGGTTTGTAGTATTAGCGTCGTGAAAACTGTAACCGGAGGTTCTCTTTCAGAGAACAATATTTTACAACATTATTCAACCAGGATTCTTGGAGTGGGCGTTCCGAAGGCATTCCCCCCTAGTCCTTAATCTTAACGAGGGTGGAATGTTTCTAAAATAAGGGTCCGGGTGGTCCTCTTTAAGGGGGAGCTCAAGAAAACAGGGGGATTTGAAAATTTGCGATGTAACCGTACCGAGCAGACGTATGGACATGACATCTCCACGAAATTTCGGTGTATCGGGAAGTAACAGTCATCTGAGTGATACAGGTTACTAGAGGATAAGAGATCATACGCAATTAATTTCGCGGGTGATGTTCCTCCAAGAACCCTGGATGTGTTTTATGCAAATATGGGTAATAAAGTGAATATATAGTGCTGAGTACATAGTGTTGTCTTGTTTCTTGTTGGACACCCGAACACCCGAGGATTCCCTATGACCCTCCCTAATACCCTGAGATCAACACAACCTCCCAACATCCCGGTACGACACCCGAGGATTCCCTATGACCCTCCCTAATACCCTGAGATCAACACAACCTCCCAACATCCCAGTACGACACCCGAGGATTCCCTATGACCCTCCCTAATACCCTGGGATCAACACAACCTCCCAACATCCCAGTACGACACCCGAGGATTACTATGACCCTCCCTAATACCCTGAGATCAACACAACCTCCCAACATCCCAGTACGACACCCGAGGATTCCCTATGATCCTCCCTAATACCCTGAGATCAACACAACCTCCCAACATCCCGGTACGACACCCGAGGATTCCCTATGACCCTCCCTAATACCCTGAGGTCAACACAACATCCCGACATCCCGGTACGACACCCGAGGATTCCCTATGACCCTCCCTAATACCCTGAGATCAACACAACCTCCCAACATCCCGGTACGACACCCGAGGATTCCCTATGACCCTCCCTAATACCCTGAGGTCAACACAACCTCCCAACATCCCGGTACGACACCCGAGGATTCCCTATGACCCTCCCTAATACCCTGAGACCAACACAGCCTCCCAACATCCCGGTACGACACCCGAGGATTCCCTATGACCCTCCCTAATGCCCTGAGATCAACACAACCTCCCAACATCCCAGTACGACACCCGAGGATTCCCTATGACCCTCCCTAATGCCCTGAGATCAACATAACCTCCCAACATCCCGGTACGACACCCGAGGATTCCCTATGATCCTCCCTAATACCCTGAGGTCAACACAACCTCCCAACATCCCAGTACGACACCCGAGGATTCCCTATGATCCTCCCTAATACCCTGAGGTCAACACAACCTCCCAACATCCCAGTACGACACCCGAGGATTCCCTATAATCCTCCCTAATACCCTGAGGTCAACACAACCTCCCAACATCCCAGTACGACACCCGAGGATTCCCTATGATCCTCCCTAATACCCTGAGGTCAACACAACCTCCCAACATCCCAGTACGACACCCGAGGATTCCCTATGATCCTCCCTAATACCCTGAGGTCAACACAACCTTCCGACATTCCGGTACCGACCATCAGTAGGTGGGCGCGCAAGCTGAGCAGCCGAGGACGACGAAGCCGGTGCCCGCCGCCACGAAACCTATTATAGCACCAAATTCAAGAGCATATTTCTGGGATAGGTTACATTCCACCAAGGAAAGCAGGATAAATGATATGTGTACAAACATACTTTCGGGATAACACGATGCATTTCAACAACATATTAGACTGCATTAAGTACTGATTAGACATTTCATTGTAGACTTTCCTCTCAAAAGGATCCAAATGCGATCTATTGGGCTCAGGTACGGAATCTGAACTTTCTGTCTATTCACCTTCACTAATATCAAGTCAAGAGGCGGCATCGTTATCTACCTAGTAGAAAGTTACCTGAAACGAGCAATATATCTATTACAGTCTGTCGAGAGATAGCTACGTGTCCGCAGCATGAAAGCCTTGAAGGAATTTTAATTTTCATGAGTCATGCATTTGACAAGAATGACTGTTGTACTTTAGGTGCAGTAATTGTTTCTGTTCGGGACTTTAAACCGATGCTCATTATTCATTTCATTTTACTGCTGTGCTGTGAAATTAATATAACCAATGGCCTTCCACATTTCATTTCCGTCATAATGAAATGTGCATCAGAAGGTCATACGCTCTGGAATGTAAAATAGAAATGGCACAGGAAAAACTGCCATTGCCCATGAAATATAGGTTCAGATACATTTCTGTTGAGGTGGAAGTCTGGATTGCCAAGGCATCTTGTTTTGCCGGCGGCGTGTATAGTTCCCCTTCGTTGTCTTTATTTCGGTAGATCGTGTGTTTGGTTGTCTGGTGAAATTGGTTCCAGGCGTGTTTGTGATTCTAGAAACTACATGCTCAATTTAAATCTGAATGTACTTCAAAAGCATGTTAACATTTCTAATAGCTCAGTGAAGTATTTAGACATGATCTTGGATTCAAAGTTAAATTATAAGAAGTATATTGAAAATAAAATAAGAGTTAAATATTAAGTATAAGAAACTTTATTGACTAATTTGAAGAAATTCAGACTTGATGTTCATGAATATAATACTGGAATACAAACAAGTGCTGAAACCACTATGGAATAAGCTTCGGGACTGTGTAAAGAAGACCAACATAAATCACATACAAACGTTTCAAAATAAAGTTTTAAGATCAGTAGTAAATGCCCCATGTTATGTACGCAATGATAATTTACTCAGAGACTTCAGGATTAATACGATCGGAGAAAAAGTCAGAATAGCAGCTAACAAACGTCAGGAAACTCCCGTGCCGCAGTTGGTAGAGCACCTGCCTGCTGTGATAGGGGTCCCGGGTTCGATTTTCGGCAGAGGGGTAGGAATTTTTCTCCAGCCAAGATTATTCCTCATCCTTCCCTGAGTCTGGAAGTACGAATGAAAGTGTGAATGTGTGTGTGTGTGTGTGTGTGTGTGTGTGTGTGTGTGTGTGTGTGTGTGTGTGTGTGTGTGTGTGAATTCAGCGTATAAAAACCCCAAGGACCAAAAAACCCACTGTTAAACGAGTAACACCATTTGCCAATAGGCAAGGCTACCGATATGACCTTCTGCAGTTAACGGCGGGATACAAATGGGGAGAAAAAAAAAAAAAAAAAAAAAAAAAAAAGGAAAGAAAGAAAGAAAGACACAGGAAAGAGTCCAACTACACGTGAATATTGAAATTGTCAAAGCAACGATGTCCAACCCTGTCTCTTTGGAGGCGCTTACGTAATTATCAGCAACAACCCTACCTCCTCTTTCAGTTGGAGGGTTGGTAAGGTAGTGCCTGTGGCGTGTAGAATAACAACCAGTCAGTATCCAGTGACGGACACAAAATGGTAAACAGTAAGAAATAGACAAAATCGTACTAAATATAAAATGTGGATCTCATTAAAGCGCAAAGTTTACGTGAAATAATTTTCTTTTCTTTTGAGTGAGCCATTGTTGCGATATTCGTCATTATTTGTTTGAATTTGACCATACTTATACTTTTCTCGAATAGAAATATGTTGTCCGTTTTTTAATGTCTTGGCCTTGTAAAGAGAACAGAATTTCAAAGACATCACATAGCAACCAGCTCTTAATAATTTGGCCATCACTTAAAACCCCCTTAGTCCCATATTCCCCAAGCACATAAGAAAATTAGGAATAAGATAATTTCTACAAATGTTTATCTCTATTAACATGAGGTAGATAGAGAAATAGACATTCGCAAGATTACTATGTATAAGAGTGAGTATAGCTCTACATATTGTCACAACCTAGCCGGTGACTCTAACACTATGTCACAACTAGGTTGTGACTGGGGGACATAGCTTTGGTAATCAGATGGTAGAGCAGAAAGACACTGTTTGTGGCTTGAAACATATTTATTTGCTAGGTATTAGTATTGAAACATCAGTAAAACAGTGTTGGTTTGCAATTTAGGGGGTTCTGCCAATTATTGTTGGGACTTACAATCTAGGGTTGAATAGGCTTACCCGTTACGGACGATGTCAAGTTGGGTTGATGAAGTGGAGAGGACCAGTTAACATAGATGACCCGTCGGGTGGCGACCGCCACCTCAGCGGCCTGGAGCACAGCACACAGCAGTTCCTGGACAAGACTCACCCGAGCGAACTCTTAGCGCCCGGTTATATCGCGTCCTGTCCTCTATGGGGGTCTTGCAATTGTAATGGTGGCTTTTACCATATTTGGTATGCCAACGCCCTGGTGAACAGGATGTTCTAGAAATTTCTTAAGACATGTGACATCGCATGATGCAACATGGTTCCAGCAGTTGCTATGCGGAAGGGTGACAGAAAAGTCCATAGGGACTACCATAGGAAGTGGTGAACCCCCATGTCCGGTCACATATATATCTTAAGACATGTGTAACAATTTAAAAGAATTATAAAATGTGATTTATCACAAACTTAGAAGCTTAATAAAATGTTATAACTTAATATAAAATAGGTACTTCTCAATCACATAAGTGACAATATATTTGAGAATGGTTTCTTCAAATTGAACTATATTTAAAGTCTACATCGCAAAAGATAAGGCGATGGTACTTGGAGTATCTTCTAACGATGCTGCTCTACTCTGTCGCCAAATATTGATAGACTTCTTAACCGTAAGCACTACCTAACAAGTCACTAATGAACAGATGTTTATCGCATAAGATTTGAAAGTGCTTTCGTAAGGCAACCTACAAATAACCACACTGCCACTGCAACACACAGAGTGGCACAGTCCGCATAAGGTGGAAGCAGGCAAATCTAACCTCCCCTCTTTCAAAAACATTGGATATCTCTAGGTGAAAGTATTAGAGTGCCAAATGAGACAGTTGAAAATAACTAAAGCATTCGACTCAGCTGGTGACCACAAAATATAGTGCGTAAAGATTTGGAGGTCGTCATTGGAGGACTTGCACAAGAACACTGAATATTTATATGAAATTAATATTACTAGATGAGTATATAGGCTCAGTTGTAATTGTTAAAAAGGGAGAAGAAAACATTGCTAATACTCTATGCCAATGCACTATTAAATGTATTTGAGTAGATCGCTGAACATTACGTTTGCACTAACATACCCAGTTAATATAAGTAATATATACTTACTTAATATAAGTAATTTTCAATAAATGCATATTAAAAATATCTTGTGGACATTCACATGACCATCTCTACTCACTCTCGTACAAACAATCCTTAACAATGCTTGTTCCTTCATTTAAGTCATATAGAGACAGTAGGAATAGGAGAATACAGGTGGTCTAATCAATGGGCAGGTCTTTTAGAAACTGGTCTCTACATGATGACTTTGAAACTCGATTTTCTTTGCATGGTCAGAACATGAAAAGCGAATGACGACTTCCTACTTAAGAAAAGTATTACAAAATTTAAATCAAAAACAAGGATTATCTCGAAAATGATCTCCACAAAAGAATTTACTTGACATAAACTGTTTGTTTTAACGGGACCTACATCCTTTGAGTATCAATATTTTATCTCCTACGGGTTGCCGGTTATGCAAAGGTCATCCAAAATGAAGAGGACTTCAGAAACTGCTCCCAGAAAATTCAAGGTATATATCACATGTCATAAAAACATCTCAAACCCGGTATTCGTATTAAAATAATTAAGGCATTTCTGCGAAAACACTTTTAGAAAAATTTCATTTGTAAGGGTAGTGTGGTGTGAGCGGATTTTGTTTAAAATATTCGTATTGCATCTTTGGAAGACGATGAACCTAAATACTAAATTTAGTATTTAACCGACTATTCGCTTTGGAGTTATGCTCTCATGGACCTGTTCTTAAAAATGGTCTTTTTGTTTTGGATACAGAAGTCTCAAAACGAGTATTTCCCGTGAACTCTCCTTATCGAATTTTAGGTTGAAATACAATAGGTAAATACTTCCTCTGCTTACTAAGTACGTATGTAATAGATAAAGTAAAAATGTAGAGGAATTGATATGGCCGGCAATACGCATTCTCCAATTGGAACCGCGAGTCCCTCCCGCATGGGAGCTGTTCGGATTGGGTTGGCCTCGGCGGGGCAGTGGCTCTCGATACCCATGGGAGTTTGAGAACGTCTTGGCCTGCCAAGGCGGGGTTGTGAGACGCCTCAACGTTCTCGTGTAGTAACCTGCAGAGCTAGTAGCTGGTAAACGATAGTACATCCGGCTGCCCGAACAGGTTATCGGTAGTCTTCCCGTATGGGTTGACGCGCGTAAGTGACGTATCCACTTTCGTCTCCTGTGTAACCGCAGGAGACTCTTTTTAGAAACAAGATGTTGACCTAATGGAAAGCCCTACGAAGAAGTGGCATTCGGTTGCTGCCTTTCCGGTTTTAGGGGGAGAGCTTCGGCTCTAGAGATACCTCGCTCTTTAAGGTCCTATGCCAGTAATTAAAGTCCGCATCCCCAAGTCTCGGATCAAGTCTGGGAGTATTCCGTGGCCGGGAACCATAGCTTCACGCTCCAGCCACTGCGTCAACTGCAGGACTGAGACACTATGAATGAAAAATGTACGACCAAGCTAAAAGTAAGCAACTTGAATAGATGCAGCATCTTCCTAGAGGAATGTCTGTTATATTTTAAGTGAAATTTAACACAAAAAAGTGAAAAATATGAAAAGTTAAGTTTGTTTCATAATAAAATAATATGAATTCTAATGTTTATGAAAACACGTAAATTACTAATTAACTGGAGGAATAGATAGACAGGCTCATGGTTATTAATATACTTCAAACTCACATATCCTTTCAGCATTTTTTTCCATTCTCAAAATACTACATGCGAAGTAATTTTTTACTAATTTGTTTCAAAACTTTAGACGTCTCTCAAAAGTACATTAAAGAAAATTACAATATGTTGCTTTTTTAAATAATATCTTAGTTTTCATAACTAACTTATTGTTCTTTGAAAAATGTTTGCAAAGTACAAAAGTAAAATTATTTGCACAGTAATTAGGGATTATTACAAAGCATCTGATATAACAGAGCTTTTTATAAACTCATTTACTGCAAAACCTAAATTTTTTATGTGAATATTTTGAAAAATCCATTGTGTGGAACCCTTTTAGTAGCAGAATGAATGTACGCAATAGAACATTGGTATTTAAATAACCATACAAAATGTAATGTTGAAACATTAGTAGGTAATGAAGGTATTGGGTTTCATCCAAAATTTCGACACCGAGATTTCACTAGAAAGACATGTTTTGAAGTCGTTGAATTTGAAAATGGGAGTTGTAATTTATCTGGAATTACAATTAAAAGCTTTTGGAAAATACATTTCAGCAATCTCCATTAAACACACAAAATGCAAATTAGTAATCATAACAAGTTTCAGAATACTTGAAGAAATAGAATCCGCAAAGGTTACAGAAGTGTCCTTAAATTAGGTAATACCATCTATTATAATTAAAAGGCGGAGTGAACAAATTCCTCAGCATGTATAGAAGTGCTTCCCTCATTCCTGTTGAAACTTCGGCTGTAGGTATATCGGCTAGAACATGGATACACCTAACCGAACTTCATTCCGAACCCGTTCTCATTTAATTAATTTTCGCTCGGATTTCGGTGAAGTATGAAGCACCGTTTCAACAACAAAAATGCTCAGTTTGAAACAAAACAAAACAAAAAAGGGGGGGGGGGAAGGGAGAAAAAAGGCGCTCTCTAAAGAGTGCACGAAGCCGGCTGAATGTTACGGTTTTGAGAAGGTATCTAGCCGCCTTTATCTGCTCACGTGCTTCGGATTCTTGCTCATCAGAGAGGATTAATTTCTTCTAGCCGTCAGCCTTCAACTAAGATCAAAACCGACGCCGAAAAAATGAAAACTGCTCTTTCCATTGGAATTATGCACACGGTTTTAAGTGGACCTTAATTGCTACGTACTGCATCGTTAGTTACAGATAGCCACGTCTCGGAAGCATGAGATAATTTTATAAATACTTGTAGCCAAAAGAAATGGCAAAAATTGCCAACCCATAAAAAGCGGAGCAAAGGAAATAAAATAAAAGTTTAAAACTGCAAACGATAGGTAAATTATATGAAAACAAGGAAGAAAAATGTTAATGTTTGATACAAATAGAGGCGAAGCATAACTATGCTAAACACATTATGTTTCAATTTACAAACATTCAAGTAAATTAGAACATTGCTCTGCAAAAGTTTTCTTCGTCTTTCGTGACTTCTTTTATTTTTGGTTAGTCTTACCTTTATTGTGATCCTATATTCAGTATGAAATAAAGGAGGTCCGAGTCTTTAGAGACAGGGCCTTGTAGAGGGAGAGGTGAGTGAGAAACGAGTTATCTGTAGCATTAAAATTCAAAACACCCACAATGTTTATATTTTTGTCGGTTTGGGTGGCTCAGTTGGTTAGACGCTGCCCTGCTGATCCCAAGATCACGGGTTCAAATCCGGCCCACATCGATGGTTTTGGGCCCTAATGACCTAGTTGTCAACGGGCCCTTAAACTCAACTCACTCACTCGATGGTTTTTAAGTGTAGTTAAAAACCACAGCTCCATGTTAGTATATTTACTGGCATGTAAAATAACTCCTCCGGGACGAACTTCTGGCACACCGGTGACGCTGATGTGATTCTAGCAATTGACAGCGTCGTTAAACAACATTTCTTTAAAGTTTCTTCAGAGATAGGCGTGGAATAAAATTGCTACCATCGAATAGGGATGCAATACTGGAAATGTATGACATACCTCTAAGACCCGTAAAAATGGCAAGAAAAATGCTATTAGGAATTCTAATGTCTTTGTCAATTTAAAGAACTACTTTTACATGAGTATTTAAATACAATTAAAATATTACATAGGAGTACAATATAGTGAACACGGTCTAGCAGTCTGGTAGTATGCAGAACCAGTGGTCACTGACTAACCAGGTTTGCTTGGTAGCTTTAGAAACAAAAATAGCCATCGTTTTAATCACCAAAGTTAACCTGTGTGCGAAAACTTTGGGATTCATTTAAAATATCTGAATACGCCTCACGGATGTAAGTTTGGATTAAGAGTTTACAGGTGGTGTTCCATATGACCACCATTTGCATGTAGAGAGCTTCACACCTTTTGTGGCATTGACGGGGGGGGGGGGGGGGGGGGAAGAAAAAAAAAGCAACAACAACAATTGCCTGCGAAATCGGAAGAAAGTGAAGACAATGATACGATGTTGCCAGTTCTAACAGGATTAAGTAGGCAACAAAGTATGGACTTTTTATATTTAATTTACATAAAAGCCATTCATTCTATTGAAGTACACCAAAGGAAAAAGCTGTCGTTTATTCAATTTGCTATGAATATAATCATACATTAAGAAACTTCAATCAAACTTCCAGAAAGCTATAAAGTTTTCAGCTCTTTGGTATTGGACTTCCTTGTTATTCACAATAAGACGAACTCGCTTTTAAAGTCTGCAGGATTATTTCACTTCCACTGTGTATGCAATATTTCGGTATTTATACTTGCGAAGAAAACTTCAGTACGTAAATATTGTCACTTCGTCCAGTTTTTCAAACTGTCTCTTCGCTCTTGTGTTTTATTTTAACTGATTTCAAATTTCGCCGAGAGTTCGTTTAGCCCACTCTTGTCACTTCATTAATAAGAACTGTACCTCTACTACTCACTGTCGTTGCACTATCTTCCATGAGGTAGCGGATGAAAGAAATGGCCCCGTCAAATATGTTACAGAATACTAACCAATGATGCCAACAGTGTGAATGAGAAAATAACTAACCTCAGAGCAAAGCTAAAATCAGAACACAACTTTTTTTTTTCGAGCTATACAGTTTATTTGGAAATGGAAAGGTACTATCTGAACGTACATTGGCCTGTTAATTACCGATACTGTCATTATTACAATTAAATAACGTTTTATTTGACAAAATTGCATCGTGGCAAGCACATTGTGACACTAGGCGTGGCGTACAGCAAAGGACGCTGGGGCTAAGATACTTCACACCACTCACCAGGCCGGTGCTCAAGGTTAGGGTGCCTAGCGCAACTGTTTGAGTATACGTGAGTAACAAGAATGAGCGCGACGCTTAACAAAAGATTGCTGGAACCTTCGAGAAGCATCCGGCGGCCGGCATGTTTGTAGTAGTTCCAGAAAGGATCGTGTGACATATGCCTGCTATATAAGGATACGGGGCAACGTGTTAGTTAGGATTACAGACACGAATCGGTCAGTGTGTTGGTGCGTGCGAGACAGCTGTGTGAGTGCGTGTGCGTGCGCGTTACTGTCGTGAAAGATACGTCGCCTCGAAGTGAAAAAGTCTTAATGAGTGTTGAGTGATTGCATCGTTAGAGGTAGTGTATGAGAGACAGAGGTGAAGAAAGACTTTGACAGGAGTGAGTCAAGGTTATGCGAAGAAAACAGTTGATTGTAATATCATTAAATACTGCAAACTCTGTTAATGTCAGTAGAAGAGAACTGTGTTTTTGTGCAAAATATTAGAAGGAAAACAAAGTGAGAGAAAAGTAACTCGACGGTACTTTTGCTGTTTTGCCACAATATTAAGAGAAATGATCGTGATTGGTTAATGTTTCGGGCATTGCTAGTTACTACTGTTCAATATTAAATACGCGACCTATGAATGGATAAATCGAATAAAAATAACACTTGGAACATAGTTATTCACAGCAAAAATGTAATTTATCACTAATATGATATTCATATTCCTATAGTATTACCTATTATTAGTGAAAAAAGAACTTTTTCACAAAAATGTAAAACGTGTAAGATATTATTGCAAAGAACAACAAATATACATGCAGTATATGTCTGAATACTGGAAAATGACTTTGATGAACTGGATTAGGTAAAAAGCTGAAGTAACTGCAACTTTAATACAATAAGAGAGAAAACGGACAGCGAAATGTAAGAAAAGAAACACACGCAGATATAATACTGGTAATGATGCTCGTTAGGGAGTAAATATACGAAGTCGGCAGTTTAGTGTGGTCCAGTCTACTGTCACTTAACGTACTTCGGAGTCGAAATTTTAACAAAGGTGCTGCATCAGGAATAGTACACAATCCCAATCAAAAGGACCCGCTGGCTAACAAGCTTCCAGTTTATCTGACCGGGAATGCCGAGGGTGTACCATAATCCTGTTCTTATAAAGGATACCTATTAAAAAGTTAAATAACGAAGTTCGTTGGAGAAGTTATTGGTAACATCCTCTCTGTTGGAAAATATGTGTCATTTGTTGTTAATAGTATGATGCAAAGATCCGCTGGGAAATAGGACTAAATTTTATTAATCGTACAGTCGTGAGCTTTAGTCTCGCGGCTTGACCGAAGTACCCCCAAAAAACTACTTGTTTTTCCATTACTTGATCTTTTGATGCAGCCAAAAGAAGGATGTTTTCAAAATTTAGGAGTAGGACACAGTTATTTTCGGGTGGAAACATTGGATACCAGGATTTACTTCCCCCGAAAAGTTTATCTATCCATTAGGTTATAATTAGATCAAAATTAGCATTGTGACAAAATGACAATGTGACAAACCCCACTTCAGACACCAGAGTGTGACAAATGACACCTTCAGTTACTTTTTCTGGCACCTTTTTCTTCTAAAACTGAAGCACAAAGGCACATTTCTGTTTTACGTTAACACAATCTACAATTCTAGTGACCTTGCATCTCACAGCTGTTCTCTCTTACCGTAACCTTGACATAAAATGCCAATATTACCCGACGATTCACTCTCTAAAATGTGTTTCAACACCACAACTCCGGCGCGACGATTATGTCTCTCACGATGACTGCACACACACACACACACACACACACACACACACACACACACACACACACACACACACACACACACACACACACACACACACACACTTAAAACTAACTCACTGCTAACAGCTATCTCGATCAACACTTAACAACTCCGAAGAACTCACTTCTCTCTCTGCTGGCAAGAATAACGTAGCACGGATTTTGCTCTAAATTCAGCTTTTCTCGAACTTGTCATAAACAAGCCGGCAGTTGAAAGTTCCGCGAACAGTCTAGAAAGTCGTTGTCCTGCCGCGCTCGTCGGCCACGTATTTACAAGCAGTTGTGTGAGGTAGCTAACACCGAGTGATTGGCAGATAAAGCACTCCAAAAATCAAGGAAAACCATCTAAGGCAGTGAAATTTCAGAATTAAGTAGTTATATGCTCAGCAAAGTTCAACAAATATCAGTACAAAAACGTACACATGTTGAAAAATAAGCACACTAGAGGAGAAGATTTAAACACCGGTAATGTATGAATATTGTTTAAGCACAGTATTACATATTAGTAGGGGAAAGGCACCATGTATAAGACACCAGTCTAACTGATCAATGAGGTGTTGCCGTAAGGTGAACTAATTGTGAATAGAGTATTTGCAGGCAAGAACAAGACATTTCCGCCATTTTAGTACTCTGGGATCGTCCAGTGGTGTGTTTGTTGCAGCGTCAGGCTACAAATCGTATTTTGCAAAGAAGGTGACCATACATTTTTCATTATATATCATTGGACAGCTATAACTATACATCAATTATTTTCATTTGCAGTTTGTGAAGCAGCATGACATAGACAAATTATATATCTTGGTCGCTCCTAAGATGAGATAGTGAGGGTATCCCAAGATGAGATATCTCATAGGGTGTCCGTAGTATCTCATATTAGGTACACGGCACAAATATGGTGTACCAAATTGTACCTTACATGTCTTCAGTTATTAGAAGCCAGCGCAGTGTTTATTCAAACCAATTTTATTTAGATGTTTGTTTATTTACAGATGCCTGGGGAAAAGAGAAAAAAGTGGTGCAAGGAAGCCATGGTAAGATCAGTGGAAACGGTAAAAGGCAAAGAAATGGGAGCTTCCAATGGATTTAGTGTGGCAAAACAGACATTGGAAAGGTATGATCTAGATGCTCGTTCTGGGAATGAACTAATCGGTCTTACGCTGGGCAGAAAACCTGTACTGGGTCATTAAATAGAGCAAGCGATAGCCAAATACTGTCTTGAAATGGAGGAAAAGTATTTGGGCCTCAGACTTAGAGATACAGTAGACTCCCGATAACTCGACATTCCGTGTAACTCGACGACCTTTTTTAATGTTATTTATGTCTAACATTTTATCCTTAAACTTCATTGTAATACTTTCCATTATCTACTATATGTTATGAATAGTATACGTAAATTTTAGTTAGTATACTGTACAACCTACTGCATTCTCCCTCACAGTGACAAACGGGCTGACCGCGTCTTGACCTTCGATATGTAGTCAGAACATAAGCAGCCGGCAGACCATTGTCACGAAACCAAAAGCTTGCTAGTAATAATGTGGATACATAGCACAAACACTTGTTAGGCAGGTTTGAAGGTTTATTGCTTTACCCAGTACAAAGGTACTTTTAGACGTGACAAATTGCGCAGTGGTTTATGATCAAGTTCAATTTTGTATTCATAAGACCATTGGGATGTGAGATTTTCTTTCCGACTTCCGTGTAATATATAAACATCACGAATCGGGATTAAGTACTAGTGAGCCATAATATGGGTGCACTCGGTGAGAAGAGTTACTAAACATATACGTCACAAGTAGGCGGGGTTTCGTAGGTACAGTCGCGTAAAGAAAACATCACCAATGCTTGCAATGAGGCGTGCTAACGATTAAACAGAGTAACACCAGCAGTTCAAAATTACTATCAACAAGACAGTTGAACTATAAGCAGTGCCAGTGTTGCCACAATATTATATCGCATGGTTTCTAGAGTCTCTAATAAACATAATTCATTAGTGATATTACTGAAAATATAATCATAATTGCTTTGTTTTATACTCTTATATGCTGTATAACTTTTTTAAAATTTTGTTTAGAAATATATTTTTTTATTCATTGACTCATTGTTGCTGATGTTGATGATTTGATTTTAATAACAGTGAAAGAATGCACATTCAATTCTTACGAATTCAATAAACCAGCTTTTTTTGAGATCAACTTCTAACAATACTACAAAATAAATTCTATTGGCGGAGACAAAGAAAGCTTCCCGACAATACAATCGGTGAGGCTGCAATAAAAGGTTGTCTCATAAGGTCACATTCCGTGTTATCAAAGACGCCGCAATAAACTTAAAGCATAGAGAATTTTGTGCCATTGTTGAACAGTTGGACCATAGTAACAAATTTGACAAAGTAACAGCACTCTTAGCACTTAAAGCAAAAGTTTTCTAGGAAAAGTCCCTTCAATGTCTTTGGTTATCAGTATCAAATGCTGATTTTTTCTATATATAACTTGGTCGTAACAGACAGAAGGGCAATGAAAAATAAAATTGTCATAACTTCTTGTATGTTGCAATTTGGTGATACTGATAGACGGGCAATGACCCTGATGTCTGATGCATGATATACATGTAGTGATCCATGTCATGATAATTATAAAATAAGTGTTTCAATTTGGAGAAATTTTGAACAATAATGTTACAGTAATAATACCCGCCTGTTAATTTTAATTTCAGCAATGTCTATGTGTATTAATTTGACCCGAAAATTTGTGCGAAATTAATGGGAATATTTAGTATAATATTCAACAGAAAACACCGCTAACTTAAATTATTAATGCAAATTTTTCAAATCATTACCACCAAAAAATGTTGCCTTTGATGGTGCTTTATTGCATAATATTTGTTGTGCCGGGAAAGACAGGATAAGTTGCTAATGTGAAGACATCAGCAGGTGAGTACTGTTTTCATTGTGCGCCTTTCCCCTCGCGTCCCCTCGCTGCGCACAGATCCCTGAACATGTGGCGCCCTTCTTGAAGTGCACTCATATCGTGGCTGAGTAGCACAGTACCATCTCACATTATTGGCAGTGGTTTGTTTATTTCAAGGAAGGAAACAGGAAGATTACCCTCATCATCAATTTGCATGGTGTCACTCGCGTAGATCCCAGCAAGATCATTTGCCATGTGTGAGAGGTACCCCTGTACGTGGTAGGCTAAACTTTCAGTTTCATATATCTGCATACAGTGAAGCTTCCAAGATTTCAGGCTTACCGTTAGTGGTGTGTTGAGTTGTGTTTGTGCCAGAGAAAATGTCGAACGAGAAGAAAAGACAGATTAACATGATAGGGGAAATTAAATTGGACGCATTAAAGTGAGCGGACAAAGGGGAACATATTAATACGTAATACTCTTTAGAATATGTCATACTTCTGATTCCTGTATTGTACTAAAATATGTATTTCTGTAATTTGTAGTGTTGTGTTATGAGTTGTGAATAACAGACTCCTTATCCTGTAAAACTCGACTTTTGGTAACTTGACAGCCTCTCTGTCCACATTAGGTCGAGTTATCGGGATTCCACTGTATTACAATCTCAGCACGAGTTATCAAATGTAAGAAGTCCACCCGTGCGAAGAAGCAGCTTTTTCAGCAAAGAAACCGGAAGCAATCCAAAGGAGAGCGAAGTGCAAATCTGAATACCAAGAGCAGTAATTCAGAAGACGACATTGTTCTAGAAGATTCTGATTGCAGTAATGATCAATCTGAAAGTGATGATATTACCTGCAAGCTTTGCTGTAGTCTCCAAAGACTGCAGTGTTGTTCCGGCTGCAGCAATGTTTGCTATTTGACTACTATTTGACTATTTGACCGTATATAATTAATGTTATTTGTCAACTGTGTTGTAATTCATTAAAATGAGTAATCAATATTCCTAGGGTTACCAGATTATTTAATGGAAATGTAGGACATAATGGTAATAAATTTAGGACATTATCGATCAATGCAAAAATAATGCCAAGTTACAATGTAAATGCTATTTATATACACCCACAGGCATATACATTTATATTTTCTTAATATTCTGAAACATGCAATGTTAAATATCATCAAGTCAATCATACTTCTCTAAAGAATTAATCTTGCGCAAAACATCTAGCTTGTTTGAAACATAATCAAGAAATTCTACACAACTGAAATTTTTAAAATTGCACTTCATTGAAACAGTACCTTCTACTGAATCAATAGATAATGTCCCTTTAATCTGTTCACTGTGCTATTATTAGTCAAAATATTCTTTCAGCAAAATGTTCACTCTCGCCTTGGAAAACTTACACTTCAATAACAATGCATCATTGAATTTTCATTTCATTAACTCTTATTTTTCCACTTCCTGATAATTCAATAACCAAAATGCAAATGGAAGACTGAGAGTAAAGAATCGCTTTGCTTTGCTTCCATAGAACACTAACCTTTTGCCTCGGAGTGTAAATACTGCATTGCCAATCTCTCGTTCAATGTTATAACATGAGTTTGTACTGTAGCCATATTACCATAGCGAGTTGCAGTTGCGGCTAGTAACCAAATTTTCATTTCCGCTTTGTCAGTTCATTTTCAAACGATCACTGCTTATTTCTGAAAATTTAGGGCATTACGGAGACTTTTCAAAAATTTCTCCCGGACCCCGGACAAGTGGTTAAAATACAGGCATGTCTAGGAATTTCCGGACGTCTGGTAACCCTAAGAAGTATGCCATTTTCATATGGAAGCTTAATGCAACTATTTCTTTTGTTAATAATAAAATACTTACTTTAATTCAGTAATTGGTCTCTTTGTTTAAGGAACATGTGCTTTTCAGTAGTAGGTAGCCTAAAGAGATACTGTCTCGTCAGCAGACCGTTTGAAAATACTTCCGCACTGTCAACAAATAAATATGGCCCAGTATTATATTTGAAATTTGTGTTAGGCACTTTAAAAAGTTGTACCGTTACAAATGCAGCGCAGGAATTTTAAAATTGAGGTTTTCTATACCGCTGCTAATGAATAGGTTTTCATAAATCATTAAAATGGAAAAGTATCTCATATTTGGTTCCTCTCCCCTGCTATGCTTTGTAATGATTTTGGCGAGAGTTTACTGTTGGTTTCAATGTTCAATTTTTGTTGATTTTTCACAAGTATGATTACATATCAGTTCTGCTCATTCAGGTTGCATAATGCCCTTAGCATTACACAGGATTACAAGAAAAGCAGGTATATATAATAAAACACTTCTATCCGACAGGCATTCCTTCAGTAAGTATGGAGTAATCTCTATCAAATACTTTTTTCCTAATTCCGGGGGCCATCTGTTACGTTTTTAATATTTTTGGTCAGTGATTGCCCCGTTACCTTTCACAGGTCTTTGTTTATTTACCTCTTATATGAATAGAGGTTATTTGCTAAGGGAGAAGCAACTCGCAAAGAGGATTTTAACAGAGTACACCAACGATTAGAGAAATTATAGATGTATAAATAACATGTTGAAAACGCGTTATTTGTTACAGAGCTTATATTGCATTTGTTCACCGCTCAAATTAAATGGGAAGTCGCAATTAATGACAGTGCAATAAATGAATAAAGGGAATGGACAACTGAAATTTGGCCAAAATCGCTCAAAAATTCAAAATTTTTTTTATCTTTGCAAAAAATCCTCCTATCCTTCTAGTTTCATAATCCACTTCTGTTTCTGCCCTAGCGTATGTTTCAAGGTCGTCACGTGACTTTTTAAATGCCACGTGTTTACCAGCTGTTTCAATCACAATGCTGCGCACATACATTCCAATGTAGCTGGTACAGTATTACTTTTATTTTCAGCTTTTGAAATTAGCGGGTAAGCAAGGAGAAGGGATTTTCTTGTCTAGAAAACTGTGTTGGCTCAACTGATCAGCAAAAGAATGTTCTAAAGCATATTTTGGTGGTAAACAGATGTTTGTTTTGTTTTGCAAGTCTGTTGCTCTGATGAGTTGTGTTTGTGAAATTGTTGTTGGTGAATAGGCATATATGTGGTTTAGATATTATTATTGCTGGATATTTAATTCTTTATAAGAAATATAAGTATAGTTTTTAGATAGTATAAACTTTGATAGGGAAGATAAGTAGGTAGCGTTTGTAGTTTAGGTTAGTCAGGTTAGTTTACAGCTGCCTTTTTGTTAGATAAATCTTTCATTAGAGAGTCATTTATTAGAACAGAACATGAATAGCCTGTGTGATAAACGCAATAAGGGCAAGAAGGGCTCTAAACGTTGCAACAAGGCTACAAATTTAATAAACAAGCGTTGGAAACCAAATGTGAAAAGTGAAATGACAGCAGCAGTACACAGTGAGCATTTGGAAACCTCAGGAGAAAACAATGAACCTGAAGCATCTACAAGCTGCATAAGAACCTCACCTTTGCCATCAACAACTGCCAGTGAGAGAAAATTAAATCTTGCAGCATTTGAAGCTTCTGTCGACCCCAGGTATGCCTCACACTGATTTTAGTCTAGTTCATGCAAGTGTGTGGGAACAGTTATACAAAGGAATGAAGTGCACCCAATGTAGCAAACCAGCACTAAAAGTACAAACTTTAGAAATCTCTGGCTTTGCCTTCAAAATATTAGTAACCTGTGAAAGCTGCAAAACTACAATAAAAGAAGTTTCATCAAGCCCACGAGTACACAGTGATGACAGTGCCAGGCCTCCATTCGAAGTGAACCGAAGGGTGGTTACTTCTTTTCTAAATATTGGTTCAGGACATGCAGATTTAGAAAAATTTTGTATTGGAATGGGTATGACATGCTTTTCATCAACCACTTACAGTAAGCATGTCACATACATAGCAAAGACCAATGCTGACTTCACAAAAGAGGTACTGAAGAAAGCACATGCTGCAGTAAGGCAGGCTCACATCGACATGGATGCTACCCTAAGAGACAGTGACATAATTGACATAACTGTGTCTTACGATGGTACCTGGATGAAGAAAGGACATTCATCATTGTATGGAATGGGATTTGTAATTGATATTCTCACTGGATTAGTAGTTGACTTTGAAATATTGTCAAAATTTTGTCCATATTGCTCAACAAATCAAGTAAAATTAAATGAGGAAGAATTTAAAATATGGCTGAAGAACACAAACTAAGTGGCACATGTGAAAATAATTATGATGGCTCCTCAAATGCAATGGAAGCAAAAGCTGCTGAAATCCTATGGGAGAGGTCGACATACTTTACTAAATTTAGGTACACCACCATTCTGTCTGATGGAGATGCAAAACCTTTTAAACATCTACAAAATATTAAGGTTTATGGAGATGATGTGCCTCTTCAAAAAGAAGAATGTATAAATCATGTTTCTAAAAGACTTAGCAAGGGTCTGAAAGCAGTTGTTGAAGAATGGAAGAAGAAAGGTGTAACACTGGGAGGAGAAAAGCCTGGAAGTCTGACAGAAGATATTATAGCTCGCCTGCAAATTTATTATAGAATTGCCATACTGGACAACATTCCCAATGTACAGGATATGAAGAGGGGTATTTTTGCTACATTGCATCACTGTAGTTCTACAGACAGTAATCCCCAGGACTCAAATTGTCCTACTGGAGTTACCTCATGGTGCTTTTATAACAGAGCTATAGCGAAGAAAGAAAAAATTCCAAATCATGATGCCAGAACAATGAGAACATTTTTGAGGCAAGATGTTATCTCAAAAATAATGCCAGTGTATCAAAGGCTAGCCTCTGATGAGATTTTAAAACAGTGCACTTTTGGCAAGACACAAAATGCAAATGAAAGCCTGCAAAGCGTCATGTGGCGAAAGTGTCCTAAGGAAGTTTTTGTTTCATTGAAGAGACTTCAAATTGCTATGCCTAAGGCAGTTGCTGAATTCAACTTTGGTAGTTCATCTTCATTGAAGTTGTCATCAGAAGTCAAAGGCACTTCAATTTCACCTGCTTCTCTGAAGATAACCCATGGGAGGGATGTTAGACGTTTGCAACATGCTTCTGCTTCGACAAAGAAATCAGCCAAAACATCTAGGAGGAAGCTAAACTTGAAGAAAAGTGTTGCAGAACAAAGGAAAAGGAGGCAAGAAGGTCCAACATATGAGCCTGGGGGATTTTAACCAGTTTCAAGGTATGAAACATAACCAAAATATGATAATAATTTTAAAACTTAAATTTCAGGCATTTAAATTTTTTAGCATTTCTGCATATTGAAAATGCATGCCACGATGCAATTTTCATTCAATCAGTTTAAAAATTTGCATGCTTATTTTAAAAACCTAAGTAAACAAAACTGTCATATAATTTTTCTGTATCATAAAAAGTTTTTGATTTACAATTTTTTTAATATGACAATTCATCCTAAAATTGAAAAAAATTCAGTCATAAAAATTCAAAATTTTTTTTATCATAAACTAAAAATGTCAGAAAGAAACTATATGTCAAATTTGTAGTTTAATGCTTCAGAAGCAATAAAAAAGTTTTAATTTTCTTGTTTTTAAAAAATTGCATCGTGTACTGCATTTTGCCTATACCCATAATTTTGCATTTTTGAAAATTTATAAATAAAAAACTACTGAAGATTTTGCTTTTAAATTCATAAAACTGTTTTAACATTGCAAGACAAATATATGGTTCAAATTTCAGACAGATTGGATAGATAGTTTAGAAAATAGCAATTTCAGTTGTGCATTCCCTAAAACAAAATAAACCTGCCTTTTGGGCAATTTTTACAATTAGCTCTTGCCTTAAAACTTTGTTATTGTTCAGTTTATCCAATATTTGAGTTGTAAATGTTGTCCTTTATAGCAGACTGCCTTGCCAAACTTCGACTAAAGGAGAAAAGGTAAGATCCTGCCTATAGCAAAAGTGTAATTATTTATGGTGTTTCACGCCCGTTTTACTACATGCAGCACCACAGGCGGTGACACTGGTGAGACATGAAGTGAGATGGAAAGGAAACTTTCTAGGTCGAAGTTTAGGGCACCTTAATGGCATTTGCGATGACTGAGGAAAATCTGGAAAGGAAACCTCACTCAGGGGTGATCCTGTCTGGATTTGAACCATGGACCTACTGCTTGAGTCCCTGCGTTTACAAGATCCGCAGATCTTGTCGGTGTCAGAAGTTTAAGATGATAATAAGCAGGCATAGGAATTGCTAGACATTAAAGCCGGGACAAAAGGACCGCGCGCCTCGGTAGCGTGATGGTTAGCGTGTCTGCCTCACGTTCAAGAGGTCGCGAGGGTAAGTTATCCGGGTAAGGTTTATTCAGAGGTTTTCCCTCCCCTGAGAAGACGAATGTCGGGTAACTTAAAAGCTCCATGGACCTCGGGCTCATTTGAGCATTTCACCCATTTCATTTCATTCATTCGTCCGATATGACACAATGTTCGAGGACGTTAATTTAAAAAAAAAAATAAAAAAAAAAAAAAAAATAAAGGACAAATGGAAATGAAGTTGAGCTGCTTACTGGACTTAAAGCAATGACGTCACAGCTAAAAGTATCCCAATCCCTCGTACCCTGTGTTGGTGTTTGGAGTCAACACTCAGTGGTCCATAGCGATGTTGTTGCCACGATAAGAGCGTCTTCGGTGAGAAGAGGAACCAAACATTACAGAACAAGTGGATGGGACATCGAAAGTGCAGATATGAATGAATAATTTATTTCTGCTCGAAAACAATACAATTTAGCTTACTAAAACAAAAATAAAATAAAACAAGTATAATTGAATCTTATAATATTTCCTACAATTATCTCAGCTACTGGAACCCAGAACCTCCAGCTAGAATTTACACTAAGGTGCACATAGGTAAAGAGAACATCCGCAGTTACGAGTTACGTTTACTAGTGATACGGAGACCTGCTGATGTGACACTGTTTTTAGTGTGCAACTGTAGATGGCTACTATAGCCTTGCCCCTCACTTCTCGCTGATAGTTAGCATTGATGACGTTACGCATTATCGACAAAACAGTGGTGCCCTGCTCCAAGTGCATTCACACCGTGGTCGACTGGTAAATTATTTATATTGACATAATGAATAACTTGAAGCCAACTGAGTGAAAATAAATCTAAACAATTTCATTCCTTCGCCCTAAAATTAAAGTTTTGTTGCACAAGAGAACACGTGACCTTGTCGAACGTTACAGGTTGTCATTATAAAAACAGTGTCAGAGGTTTCACAGCTACTGCACTCCATAATCATACTCGATGGTAATTCCTGGAGGTTAAGGTTCATCATTGTGTAATTACTGTGATTCAGGTGGTGTGAAAGAGAAAAGCAAAAGCTATCTTGAACCATAACTTGCACGCAGACTCGGGGTCAATTAGATACAAATCTGAAAGAAGAAAAGCGTGCGCCTCTTTTGTAGCTCTTCGTTTTTACGATCTTCTTCCTATTCTTCGTTTTCTGACATGAAAAACAAGTTGAACAGAGTACAGCGAAATATTGCCATTTAAGGGAATGCTTCGGTGAAATTGGGTAAAATCGTAAAATTCTACTTATACTTATTCTACTTATACTTCATTGTACTTACAATTTCCACTTTCACGTTATACAATTGGCCTTTTGATATCAACACGTTTAAATTTACAAATGAATATTTATTGGACGGACGGACGGACGGACGGACGGATGAAGTGAATTTAAGGGCCCCGCGATGTCATGGAAAGCGTATGAAATTGAAAGACCAGCATAGGTATTTGACTATCGCTTGGGTTTCTTACATTCCTTTTGTGACCACAGTTAAATGAGCAATTAAACTAGTTCTATTAACATATATCTCGATTAACTTAAAGTAGGTAGACAAATAAAATTGTATAATAACATATTGTAAAATCTATATAAAAGTAAACGATAATGGGTGGATCATTTATGTGGATGTAACACATCAATCACCGTCACTCGCACGCTTTAAGTTACACAGAACAATAAAACTACGCTCTCTGCGACATCTTTCGTTCGTTTCCATGACAGTCCTGATAGTGATCGCGGACTTCTAATCTGAACGACTTTCATTTCTTTTTGCAGTGACCCAACTTCACTATCACTGGCATTTGGGAAGGAAAGGTTCCACGCCTAAGTTTAGGGTACCGCCCAGCATGTGCCATTTAAGGAGATTCAGGAAAACCTGGAATAAACTTCAGTCAGGGACGAAATGTACCGAGCGGGATGGCTCAGACAGGGTGAAAGGGTGTGACTGGATTAGAACTTGGACTTCTGATTCATGAACATGTGCTACAAACAGCTGGGCCACTCGTAGCGGTATAAATGACAACAAACAAAAAATACGGATCAAAGAGGGCCGGATTACGAGGTTCTTGAGTAGGTTCTAAGTGAAATCCCTAATCTGTCCTCTTAGAAAGCATAATATTTATAACCCATGCTACAGGATGGAACACGAATCACCAGCTCAGGTCATTTCACCTGGTCGTCTAACTTCATTGGAAGGCATTTTTTTTTTTTTTTTTAGTAAAATGCGATAAAATGAATACGCTCAAGTTCTGTGTACTAACCTTCATAATAGATGTGGTATGCCTTCTAGCAGCATCTAAACACTTATGCGCAAATCTTAATAAGTTCGTTTGCGCAGATGTCTATTCCTCGGTGGTACGGATGCAATTCGTGATGTTATCCTTTAGTTCCTCAGTACTTTTGGGATTCTGTTCACTCACTATTCGATGCAAGTGCCTCGATAAGTAAGACACATGGACAAATTTGGTGACCGCAGTGACCAAAAGCCTTTACTCACATTCCGCTCAACACCCATGAAGACGAGCAAACGACTCACGCGATGTTTTAGAAGTTGCCTCAGCTTGTTAAACGTAGCAATACTTACACCCCTGTCCAGTTACATGGGAGACGAAATTCATAAGAAGGCTGGTGTGCATACGTGTTGACTGTGGAATCGAAGAATGTCTGATCAATATTGTGTTTTTAGTTAAAGCACATCATACACAGAACTTGTGATCGTGTAAAGGGTTAGTTGTGTTTCTGAGTGGGGTTTTATGTTGTCCAATACTCACTGTTGTCGGAGTTAACAATCTCCGCAAATGAAAGAATTGGTCATTCAATAATAAGTAATATGATCGCCCAAAACTTCCTCTTCTGTGAGTTTGCAATCTCCGCAGATGAAACGACTAGTCACTCAATAAATAACATGGTTGCCCAATACTTGCTGTTCTATGAGTTTGCAGTCTCCGCAGATGAAACGACTAGTCACTCAATAAATAACATGGTTGCCCAATACTTGCTGTTCTATGAGTTTGCAGTCTCCGCAGATGAAACGACTAGTCACTCAATAAATAACATGGTTGCCCAATACTTGCTGTTCTATGAGTTTGCAGTCTCCGCAGATGAAACGACTAGTCACTGAATAAATAGCATGGTCGCCCAGTACTTGCTGTTCTGAGAGTTTACAATTTCCGCAGAAGAAACGACTAGTCACTCAATGAATAACATGCTTGCCCAATACTTGCTGTTCTATGAGTTTGCAGTTTCCGCAGATGAAACGACTAGTCACTGAATAAATAGCATGGTCGCCCAGTACTTGCTGTTCTGAGAGTTTACAATCCCTGTAGATAATAGAAGACTCATCACTCAGTAATAAATAATCGTTGATCCAGAAAACCATCCTTAAACATCAACAACTAGCGCCAGAAAGGTATATATTTATCCTTATAGGGCTGCCTCAGTAGTTGCACAGCTGTCACTCGACAGGGATGGAATTTCAAAGCCTTGAATACTATCCGCAAGTTCACCCACTCGATTGGACCTGTTGAGCCAATTTCGCAGTGGACTCTCAGTATCATTAATGTTTGCGTAACTTGATGTATCCGGAGAAGAAGATCATCTGTTCTTTCAGGCATTTACAACTGAACCAGTCTTTTGCCATTTCATTACTAAATTTTGAATAATTTCCGTGTTTCCTCAATAAAGCTGGTACATAATGCGCCTCTACTATGAATGCTTACTCGGGTATGGAATATGTCATGCTTACTCAGAGAACAAAGTGTTAAAAAGCAACGATGAAGCTAAATGAATGACCAGTTGGTAGTTTGCAAGCGAGGCAACAAGAATAGTGATACTGGAAGAAAGTATAGTCAAAGCAAGCGAACAGAGTATCGGTTTCAAATAAAGTAGAATTAGCCAATTTCTCTATTTACCTGCACAGGAATTTCATTGCATTTTGAATAAAATCCTCGCATTCTCCAAAACGTTTAGCTGGAAATGTCAGAATTTATTTTCCAGGAACAGAGGTAATTTAGACCTAACAGTTTTAACTGTTCGAGTGATCTCAAGTAGCTGTTTGGCTACAAAAGGGAAAATAGATAGCGCCACTAATGAGGGTACAAGGATCCATAAAAAAGTGAATGAGAAGGACTAAGGTAGTGCCGCTACTACTGATACTTTGGAAGAAATGGTCGTGACTTGTTTCTTCTTCATTACATGGGATATGGGTCTCTCCGTGTCGGGCCCTGCCCCTCTATATACTCTAGTCCCACGAGAACTGAATCAATTGACAGCACGAATAGAACTTTTTTAATCGCTCCGGTTCTTCACAAATTCTGGCGCACTTGCGTGTTTCATCCACATGCTTTATTTCCTTTTTATGCTACTTCTGTTTTGGAAAATAACACTCCTTTATTTTACCCCATTTGTTATTATGTGGTTCCCCAAGAGTATCTGACCACGCAACGTTTTGGTACACCAACATAAGCCTCGTTTCCCATACAAGCAAGAATGTGTCCTTTATACAGGGGTGTGGTCACAAAGAAAATATTGACAGAGCTCCATTGTATTAAAAATATACAGAACAGATGTGCAGCAGGATGTAGAATCTGTCAGATTGCCTACCTAATGTTTTCGCTTTAACCATATTTTAAGTTGCATTTAAACAAAAATAGTATTAAGAGAAACATAATGCTAAAATATTTAACTTTCTGCTCTAGGCATCTCTACAAAAAATCATTTCCATGTTTCCTAGTCTCGTAGTCTTTGCCTATGCAACAGAAGCTGTGAGTATGTTATAATCCGAGGGTGAAGTATTGATTTTCCACGGTTTCTTATCAAATTCAGCCACAATAAGCACAGAAAAAAGATCCTTGTAGGTGCTTTTAGTGGAGGTCAATGAAAAATAGACGTTACCAAATGTTTTATGGGCGAAGCTACACCTTTTAAAATAAAAATTCGCATTTCTCGGTTTTTTTTACTTTACACTTTTCTTCTGAACATCCAGAGATACACTTATAAACGTCAAAGCATATCACTATCCTCATCTTCTTAAGGTACTAGTATACTTTTACATGTATGTGGTGAACATTTGGAAAAATGTGTATTAATTTTATTATAAGCTGCATATTTTAAAAATATGAATTTTGTATCCACGGAGAACATGTTGTGGTTATGAATTACGCTACATTACATGTCCACCTGCACTATATTCAAATCCCATTGTTTAACTTTAAAGTCTTTTTTCAGACGTAGTTTTCTTAAAATGTCATTAAAATTAGCATCTTCCGCAGCTCTTCACATAAGTCTACGATCCCTTACTAAACTAATGATAGAAGAATTCTGCGACACTGGTAGTGAAATATCAATTGTTTGTTTTAAGATTTACAGATTTTCAATTTATCCATTTGATATTATTAATTTTAACTGTAATACTCTATCTGATTATGGTAGAGTTACACCAAATATTTTAAAACCAGTTTTGTTCACACTAAAGAGAATCTTCCTAAAGTATCCTTACTTTGGCCATTTATATGGAAATTATAGCTAAAGCAATCATCTTCCGTCGGAAAGCCATTAAATTCAGAACAGCTTTAATCGTTAATGCTACATATTTTAAAGAGTGAAGCCGTTGTATGCTACCCAGACCAAAGTTTCACAAAATACTGACCTAACGTTATTTTTAAAAATTGTGTTTCGTGTATAATAGTATTCTAACATATCTGTCCGACGCGTTTTACTACGAATCTCGTTCTCCATAATGCAATTTTTACATGCGTTTTAAGAACCCAGGAATACTTAAAATGCATGTATGGAATTTGTATGCTAATACTTGAATCGCGTGAATATCAGTCTCATACATTAGAATCTTGATTCTGTTAGCTATACATTCTTAAAAAATGTATGTTTTTTACAGAAAATCTATTACAATTAATAAAAATATTTATTTCGGGAATGTTAAATTCATGGCGTGTGTTATAGATGAGGTTCTTAGATGTAATTCAGTGAAAAATGAGTACTTGATATTCCGTCAGTTTTGAAATTTATCTTGTAAATCTAATCAGACTACAAAAAAATGTATTTAAAAATTTATTACTAAGATGTGGCCAATTTTTCAGAGTTGACATATTTGTGCACTGCATTAACAATTTCAATCAACCCACAAAGAGGTGTTATTAATTCATACCCCCCTACCCTAACACCCTTTAAATAAGAAAAGTCGAACAAATTCTCTGCACATTTGCCTTTTCATGATACGTTAATGACAACAGAGGCCCCCTACATTTTTGACTGGAGAGTGATTATTCGTTTAAATTCTTACTGGGGTAAAATGCACAGAGGAAAGAAGTTCCTATTCCGGTAACATTTCTAAGCATAAATTGCGACTGTATGTCCATATAATTTATATTGACAATATTTTCTCTTTTACGTATGCCATAAGAGTCTGGAATTTTATATATTTGCTGATGGTCTGGGCCTCAATGTTATAGGGTGCAATAATGAAACGGAAAAAACAACCTGTTGAAAATATTTGTAGTAAATTAAAATCACACTGTCAAGCTAATAATTTTTGCTTAGATATTAATAAAACTTAAACGACGGATTTTACAGTAAGTCGTGGCCTGATAAATAATAACTCACATTTTTAGGATGTATTTTGACTCTGTACTACGTTGGTTAACCATTTAGTGATGTTTCAAAGAAAACTGGCACTGGTATCTTCATATTGAGACTTCTTAGAAACGATTTAGCAGCTGCCTTATTACGGTGTATTTTGTCCAAATTTGAGTATACATAGTAACTAAACTGATGGTAATATTTTATGGGGTAACCACACTTCAGCAGATTAGAAAAAAAATCCTCTAACCCAAATTTATGGAGTCTCTCAGCCGACACATGCATTGCAAACCACTTATTGGCAATATACTTATACTGCTTTCCATATACGTTCTGGTTTGCCCAAGGCGTTTCAAAAAAGATATATGTAAGCTACTTTGCAGTTTGTGACTCAATTCATAAATTCCCTACAAGAAATTAATATATGTTGTTAGCTAATGCTGGATTTCTGACAATGAAGTCATTAATCATCTTGCTCTCCAATATTTTTCGCTGATGATATTGAAGAGAGCAATAGCAGTAATAGTAACCTCTTTTTAGAGAGTACCATATTTTTATGTTTTGGCGGTCACATCGCTCTCTCACAACCCCCAGAATGTCTGGAGGACCACACCTGTCGTTGGTTTACGGGTCTCACCGACCTGACCGGGAGAGTTATCAAAATAAATTCACCGACCATATCCTCTGATCACCAATCAGAGGACGTATTACATGCCATGACAGGTCAGCATGTTAGGGGTTAAGGTTTTATAGAGAAATTAGAGAAATGGAGAGGTTAGAAAAATAAAGACTCCCTAGCCCTCGGGAACCTTAATAGCATTGGGGTCGGAAGAGAACAAGAGATGACCAAGGTAAGGTCAGATAGAAAAGTTACAGTGAGGAGCAAAACACCAGTAAGTGGAAGTAATGTTCTGCTCAGCTTGGCTACCTTGTGGTCGCTATTCACATATCCCCTAGACAGAGACCCCTGAGTTAAGTGTTGTTTAGTGTTATTGACTCACATTAACATTTGTAGAAATCATCCCACTGCCCACCTCCCTACAGATGGAAGGGAAATACCAGAATACAGTAAGCCTTGAACGACAGTTTTGAGATCCCATTCTCTTTGCACGCCCAACATATAAAAAAATGAACAACGATGTTCCATTTCATAAAGTTTTAAGCTTTCCAAAACTGACACAAACAACAAGAAATATCTCCAAAATGGTTCACTCCACAAAGAAATTTATCCAGACACAAATTGTGTGCCTTAGCGAGATCTAAATTTCCTGTATACTAAGACTTTTGTCCATCTCCCACGGTTTATGAGTTATTCAAAAGCCGTCCAGACCAAACACGACTACAGGGGCTACAGCCAGAAAATTCAAAATATACACTCCACTTGCCATACAAACATCCCAAACCTATAACATCTTACTCAAAATCGCCAGAGCCACCCTCAAGAAAGTCAAAACCCCCGGAAAAAGAAATTAATATATAAATCCATGCAAATAATAGCAAAACTATTTTTCTTCTTATTCAGGGGCCGCAAAACATGTATCGTAGTATTTATCATACTAACAACAAAATAAATAGAAAAATAGGTTTCTGTGTAATTAACTTTTAGATTACTTATGAAAATGAATTGTAATGGAGTAAGTCGTGTCTTAGGGAAGGTTTTACTGACAACTAGTTTCAACGGAAGCAGTAAAACAAATGGTAATAACCATTATATGCCGTTATTTGCTGTGTGCACAAGCTTAGAATTACGAGTTGATACATCCATCTCAAATGTCCTTTAATGCGCCGAAATGATCATGTTTTATTGATCTAGGCCTTCCGTACACAGGCCATTAGTAACCAAGATGGACGCCTGTGAACAAATCATCTCTGTAACGACGCGAAAGATTGCATGTAGGCAATTATTTTTCTGAAGCTTGAGAATACGAACAAGGCACCCCAGTCACATGGACCACCAAGTTCTGGACTGAATCTCTGGTCACGTCTTCTGAATCGTCCCAAGAGGACGCAAGCACCTCTGCACCTGCCACACTAACACTTACTGCATACGAATACTCGGGAAAGAGTCCTCAACAAAAACTACACACACATGTTTTGAAAAAGATGTGTCGTATTAATGAAAGAGATCCGGTTCTCCAACTTTGATTCTGTGTGTGTTGTTGACTGAAAGTTGGCGTCTCGTTTTTAAGTAAATCTCTAAGTACTCACCATTACTTTCTGTTTGCTATTTTGCTCGAATTCTAGCAATTTAACCGAGCTTTTCATTGTTTTCTTTTCATAAAGAACAGTCTGAAATAAAACTGAAAACTGAAAAGAAAGGTCCTGAATAAAATACAATTTTTTCCACTTAAAGATATACCTAGCCGTTTCTGAAATACACAGGTCTATACAATAACTCTTCGACTATATTAAGAAACTTGCGTGCACGCAGCAGAACTAGTGACTTTTTATACAATGATTTCCATGGAATGTGTATTTGATTGCATTTGTACTGTGGGTAAACAAACAGGTTCCTTTTTATCTGTTTCCAATCGTAAAAGGCCGCCCAAGCAAATTCAAACCAGGGATATGCAACCCTCGTATGTCCTCACTATCACGTGTCCTAGTCACCTTTCATTGGCTGCCGTCGTGGAATAGCTTGTTGTGGGATTCATTTATCTTAATATATTTGAGGAGAATCATTGAAACTGGCATTCTCAAAACCATATGAAAAAGATATATTATGTAACACAGTTATGTAATGTGGAATGCATGTAAATTGCTGCCAACAAATGGGTAAAACCTGTCCCTCAGGATGATGAAAGCATGTACATCTATCATGCTTGTGTTTTTGTTGCTTTTATGGCCTCAATTTGCATTAATTCTTAGGCATACACTCATAGAATGTATACATTAGACAATCACGACAAAGAGGAAGGAAATGGAACTCGGAAGATAACATCTCTGCGTGGCAAGTTTATAGAAAACATTATTTTTAATTGTTTTCTTTTTTTCGTTTTTAATGAAAATCATTTAAAACGGGCATGGGAACTATGTGCCCGCGCGGGCTCTGTTTACTTTACCACCTCCTCACTCCCTCGATGTTTTCTGTTGTGTTGTGAGTAGTGTCAGTACAGAGCTGAACACGTGATTCATAATATCAGGCGTGCACAAAGTCAACACATCGCAGTGTAATAGGTTACCTTGAAATTTTCAAGAAGCTTGGGAGCATTAACATACTGCGAAATGACAAAGCCCACTGCGTCATCTGTTCAATTCATATTAAGTATATTAAGCACCATGAACTAGTTACTTATGAATGATATTCTAATATTATGGAGAATCTTCTCAAAGAATTCAAGAGTGGGTTTTCAGATTATACAGGATTAGACCGACAGAACCAGATTATACAGAATTAGACCGACAAACTGTGGGAGCTGATAGATAACATTATTTTAAACCCTTTTTGTTAAGGAAAGTTTTTTCCTGCGGTGCTTCGTTTACGCACTAGACGAGTTAATGTCATTACTGCCTGCTACGCACTTTAACTATTTACGTTAAAATCAACAATGCAAATTAGTATTGCATTTATCTTAGTAAGGCACGCAATCTTTATCCAAGAAACAAAGACAACACAAAAACAAAATACAAACATTTCATTGTTTACAGTTAATCAAGGTTTACTGTTGAAAGTAAATGTTGGAACGTACGCTCATTGCTATTAAAACAGAGAGTGCATCGGCGTGCCCTAATCCGCCGTACTCTCCCAAAAACACCAGTCATTTCTCCGATTTAAAAGTTTGTCTATCTAATTTTGAATAGTAAAGCTGTAATTAAATGTAAACAATGAGACGTTTGTGTTTTGTTTGTGTTCTGTGTTTGTTTCTTGGATTAAGATTGTGCGTCCTACTACGATAAATGCAATACCTACCAATTTGCATTGTTGATTTTGCCGTATATACTTAAACTAGGTGGGAGGCAGTAATGACATTAACTCGCCTAGTGTTCAAACGAAGCACCGCAGCAAAAAACTTTCCTTAACAAAAAGGGTTTAAAATAATGTTATCTATCAGTTCCCAAAATTTGTCGGTATAATTTTGGGACATCCTGTACTATTAATGGAGAATGACATGCACTTATTCACCGATCCCATGCCCTTCAAGGGTTCCCTTGAATACTCTGCAATTAGAGCTAATTCGCTTACAAAACAGTACTCCAATAAATGGCACGTAAAAATAGCATTGAACTATATGAATCATTATGTAAAATAAACTTTCTAATGTTAGATGATTTCGCAGCACAACTGATGTCGATATTTGCACCTATTTATGTCTGGAATTACTTTTTTTTTCAAAACTTAGCCAGAATAAAAATACTGCGAGTACTTGTCTCTCAGACGATCATCCTTTGTCAGCTTTGCGTCTCTGTACGAACAGTATTGTACGTAATGTAGATAACCTTGTCAGCAGAAAACAACTTGTTGAGCTTTGTTATCTTTTCCTCCTCTAAGTCTCCTCACTGCTGGTCTAAAACATTTTACATTGTCGATATTAGGATACATCAAAGTCTGATATCACTCTGGGAGAAAATATTTCCCTCGTGAAGGAATGCTCTCAAAAAGTCTATGATATACCGAATCCTGATAATAAGGTAGCCAAGGTAACACTAGGATTACAAATGGATCAGCAACCACGGTGCCTAGAACCACGGGGCGAGGGGGTTTCTTCAGGCACTGTGCCCTCGCGCCATGGCACTAGTCAAATAAAACAAGATAGAAATGAACAGGCGACTGAACGTAACCATTCAGGCTGCCTTCTTCGAGATGAGATGATCTCTAAAGAGCTGTCGTGTGTATCTTGTCGTCTGAGCTGTGGCTCCATCCTGCTGAAACACGCCAAATCTTTGACAAAATTGTTTTCAGTTTCATTGATGAGGATCGTTGCAATCATACTAACGCACTATTGGTAATTCACAGTAGCTAGTAAGTGGTTGGTATCTTCATGAAACTATGGAACAATTATCCCGTTCGATGACAGCGCACGGTCAGTTTTTCCATTCTGCAATGATTGCTCATGTAGGAAGCGAGGATTATCTGCAGCCCAGTAACGAAAGTATTGTTTATTCACATAACCACTAAAATAGAAATGTGCTTGGCCAGATGTCCACACGTTGTTAGGAACATTTCATCTTGTCACATTTTGTTCACAGCTGTTCAGACAAAAAAATCGTCTGTTGGCATTACCGGCTAACAATTATTAAGAGGATCTGAAGTTTGTACTGATGAAATTTGAGATCCGAGAACAATATTTCACCCAAGATTAACCTAATGAAACAGCATGTTGCCTTACAGAACCCTGTGGATTTTGCTGACAAATTGTTGTCTGACTGGTCTCTCGGTTCGAACAGTTCTTGATCATGGATGATTGTTCAGTGCTGAATTTTCAGTGTGGACTGACGTAACAAAGTAAAGATGACCAAGTTGAAAATGACCCCGCAATTCTCCTTGTACAATTTCATAAGAATTGTTATATTTATAAGTTAAGCACGATGCTAAGCATGATGCTCTCCTGACCACTGCCCCATGACAACGAAAATGGCATCATTTGAAGAAGAAAATAGAAACATAACAGTCTTGCCAACTTAAAATAGAATTTAGTGCATATCAATTTAAGTTTTCCCTCCCGAGAACCATCTGTACCACCTGCACAAGTAAAACGAAAACAACCAGAAGAACAGAAACGTAGGGAAAATGAGGAAAACCAAGAGCATTTAAATATTCATTACTAGCAATCTTTAAAAGGCTTCATAAAAATATGATGAAGTGCACAAAAGCAACTGAATACTAAATTTAAGAATAAGCATTGAAAACTACAGCTTACGCTATATAAAGAGACTGTTCTGATAGTGGTATGTAATTTTCAATAAGTAAATAGTTGTTAGCACTTAGTGTGACTGCCATGCTTATGCATACATGTTTCTGCAGCCACTGTGTTGAACCACGGTAGTAATTGATTACGGATTTTTATTGCTAAAAGCCTGAGAACATTTAGAGCTAAAATTTAAAAACCATGTTCTAAAATTTGAGAATTATTTTTGAAAATTAAAATAAAAATCTTGATAAAATGCGTAGCTCTCTAAAATCTAAATATTGGAACCTGCTAATCGCAGATTCAAATCAAATGTAAATGTTTGAAGTTTCTAGAGCATAACAAATGACACTTGTAGAATACGCACCATTAGCCTTACCTCTTATCACTAGGCCTTGCATTGTTAGATCTTAAGAAGTAATTTTTAGGCGCCTAAAGGAGGCTCTAAAATTATCAAAACAGGCACTAACAACACGTCAGCTAAATGTTGGATTTTATGCACCTAAAATTTATTTTTACCTTCCAAAATCCTAAAAATCCAATTAATTAGTAGCATTAAAGATGTCACCGTAACAAAAAGCACAACGGTGCTATATTATCTTGGTTAGGAAACATGATGTCTTAAATTATGAACTTCATATTGCTAATACATGGGTTTATAAAGTTAAAAAAGACACTGTCCAAACTTATTGAATAGATACAACCGAAATGCATCAAACGCAACCGATACATATATCTGTGACCTAAATGTTCTAGAGCTGATATTGAGGCGCCCCCCCCCCCCCCCCCCACGAAACTATGTTAAGTACGTCACTAACCCTTTGTACCGCACTCAATCACCGACTAACACAAAGCGTTCATTTTGTAACCCGGCCATGATCTCATGATTCCCGTAACCTTGTTATTGTTCCGCTAGCTTACTAGCGGTAAATATCCTGCTCAAAGATGTGTTTATCGCCTGATAATGTTATGTGTCAGCTACTATCGCATGTTCGTACTCTAGAGACTAGAGTTTGTTCACCCTGCGTTTCAAAAGTGAAAGCTTATTCAAATATGTGTTGTCTGTGAATTACTTTAGAGCATTTGTAATGCTGTTGCTGTTCTTGTCCTGTTATTAGTTCACTAAAATGTCCACCGAAAAATGTACGCTTGCACAAAGAATTTTTTATGTGCGATACACATGTAAAAAGCGAATCATGCAGACGGCTGTGTAATCATTTCCTGGAGATATTTCCAATTACAAGTGGAGTACTATAGCTAAACTTAAGAACCGAAAAAGACATGATCTAACGGAGGAAAGAATTCAGGTGCATCATTCGAACGCTCTCCAAAGAAGTCTCTAGAACGTGTGCACAGCAAGTGGGTGTTTAAAAAATCCCTGTTCATAAAGCTCCTAAACTTTTAAAATGTATACCCTGCAGAGTGACTATTGTTCGTGAACTGCAACGTCGTGTCCACAAGGAAAGCCAGGAATGCGGATGGACATCGCTTAGAAGACCAGAACTCACTATAATGCAGGGATGTCAAACAGCACTCCCAAACTGTGAACTTGTGACGCGTGGACTCTTGCTACTGGTCTCACCTGTGTTGTATATGCAACTAGAAGAGTAGGGGTGAGCTGGCGCCAAACAACAACAAACAGTGGCGGCTGGTACCATGCTTCATGTTTGTACAATTTACAAATGGAAATACACGGTTGAATTAGTCACTGATCCTTTTTTATTGTTTGTTGTTTATTGTCTTTTGGATGCTTGGCAATGTTTCTTGCCCACAAGTTTATCAATTTCAGGTTCCATCTCCGAAGAACATAGGCGTAACACTGACACTAAATGTCTGTCAGTAATATTAGTACGTCTGAGCGTTTTATTGTTATTCAATTTAGAGAAAAACTGTTCACAAATGTATGTCGACGCAAACACTGCCATCAAACGACGCGCAGATTGACGAAGATTGGGGAATTTATTTTCAGGTAATGAAATATACAATTTGACACCTAAATTTCCTGAATTGCGCAATGGTGTGTTGTTTTGCAAGTCAATTAATTCTAATTGCAAATCATGTGAGAAATCACGAGGATGGACATTGAAAGGGTTGTTGAAGAGTCTCCATTCGGGATCCATAGAGTTAACTTCTCCAAATCTGCTCTTGAATTCCTTGAGTAGATCCTCTAACAATGCTTTGTAGTTTGGTATCAAATGCTTAGAGCCATCATTGAATACACTTTGCAAACAAGGAAAGTGATACACATCCCCATTATCAACTTGTGTTATCCACAATTCAAGCTTCTGCATAAATGCTTTCAAGTCGTCAAACATGTTGATTATGAATCTGTCCTTACCTTGTAATTTCAAATTAAGGGAATTGAGATAGGAAGTCAAATCCGCCAAGAACGCCAAATCACAAATCCAGTCTTCACTATAGAGTTCTGGAGTTTGTAAATTGTGAGTTTCTAAGAATATTTTTATTTCACTTCGAAGATTAAAGAACCTAGTCAGCATATTACCACGACTAAGCCACCTTACTTGACAGTAATACGAAACATCCGAAAAATCAGAGTTCACATCTTCAAGAAATTGTTGGAACTGTCGATGACGTAAAGCATGTGAGCGAATAATATTGACTATTCTTACAACGGCCGTCATAACATTCTTTACCGCAACAGACTGAGCACAAAGATTTGCACGATGAATAAGACAATGAATGAATTTAACTTTGTCTGCATCGAGTTCTTCTTGAGTCAGAAATCTTCGTACTCTTCCTACAAGTCCTGTTTCTTGTCCCGTCATACAAGGTGCGCCATCTGTTGCTATGCAAACTAATTTCTTCCATGGAAGTTTAAATTTAGCAATAGTTTTTATTACACCATCAAAAATATATTGTCCTCGAGTCCGATCTTTTAACGAAACAACATCGAGAAGATCTTCAAAAACATTGTAATCTAAATCGACGCCCCTAATGAATATAGCCAGTTGTGCCGTGTCTTTGCGGTCGGTCCGTACCCTCATCAAGAGCTAATGAATAACAAGTAAATGTGTTCATTCTTTCAATTAGTTGTTCCTCCAAGTTATCTCCCATTTCTGATATACGTTCCGCAACGTCAGTATTACGAGACAGACTTATACAATGAAACGCATTAACAAGTTCCGGACATATTTCTTCTGCAGCAGTAATAAGACAGCTTTTAACAAATTCTCCATCCGTGAATGGTTTTGAAGCAGACGCAATGTGTTTGCTGATTTTGTAGCTAACACGAACCAAACTTTTTCTACTAATGCCTGAAGATGATGATGGAATATTTTCGAAATTCACTCTTGACTGAAATTCCTCTACAGCCTTTTCATGAGAAACACCTGATAATTTGTCCGGGCCATAAATTGCAGCATGCTGAGAGTTAAAATGTATTTTAATATTGTAATGACTTATATATCCAATTTCTGCTCTACATATTAAACAACGTGCTTTGCCGTCATTTAAAATAAAGAAGTATTGATCAGTCCACTCACGTTGAAAACACCGTTCTCTGTGCATACTAACTGCCACAGTATATTTGTCAAAAAACCAGGTAGGGCACACCACTCAGACTGACTGGCTGTCGTTGGAGCACAACTGCGACTGAAGCAAGCACTCGCTCATTTCACAGCTTGGTAGCGCTGTTCGACATCCCTGTTACCTGAAAATAAATTCCCCAATCTTCGTCAATCTGCGCGTCGTTTGGTGGCAGTGTTTACGTCGACATACATTTGTGAACAGTTTTTCTCTAAATTGAATAACAATAAAACGCTCAGACGTACTAATATTACTGACAGACATTTAGTGTCAGTGTTACGTCTATGTTCTTCGGAGATGGGACCTGAAATTGACAAACTTGTGAGCAGGAAACATTGCCAAGCATCCAAAAGACAATAAACAACAAACAATAAAAAAGGATCAGTGACTAATTCAACAGTGTATTTCCATTTGTAAATTGTACAAACATGAAGCATGGTACCAGCCGCCACTGTTTGTTGTTGTTTGGCGCCAGCTCACCCCTACTCTTCTAGCTGCGTATACAACACAGGTGAGACCGGTAGCAAGAGTCCACGCGTCACAAGTTCACAGTTTGGGAGTGCTGTTTGACATCCCTGCTATAATGCATGTAAATACTGCTCATTATAGTTTGTTTCATACAACTTTGGCCCGTATTTCACAACTGTCACGTGACTAGTAATCTCTCATTGGCTACTGCCATGGAACTGACTCTTCTGCGACGAAAAATAGTGAGTTACAGTAATAATTATGAAACACGAATTAATATTTGTTTAAACTCTTCTGCTCACATGCTTATTAAAACCGAGCAAATGAAGAATGACTTTTGTGCCAAACAATGTTAAACCATATTTCTCTGAGTTCATCACGAAGGTTTTGCACTCCCACAGAACAACATTGCCGAAACTTTCCACCAAGAATTATTTCTGCGTCACCTGTTCCAAAACTATTGCAGTCTTTATGTCCCCTGCAGCTTATCTATGTTTGTGCATATGAAGAAATAAATTCGTAACCAGAATTATGGGTGCAGAAGTACCTGTTTTCTTGGCAAAAGGGCGATGTTATCACTTAAGGGTAGAATCTGCATGGGTTGTATAGACACAAAAATCTAGAGTTGGCTGATTTATCTGTTAATTCAAGTTTCAAATTTTTGACGTATATAGATTATATTTGACTATCCTATCCAGATCGCCAAAAATTATCAAAGGCGTGTCAAGGTTAATTCAGTGGATTTTTTGACCTTTGAGTGTTTTCCCTTTCCTTCGCTATTAGATTCAGTGTCATTAACAAGTGAATGGAAATCATGTTTTTACTTGATTGCCTTGAACTGTAATTGAAAGGCGAATACCTCATAAAGACGTATCGATATGAAGGCTATGACAGCATTTGCAATCAAGTGATTAAATGCAAGTCTTCGAGGATGTACAAAGCAATCGCTAATCTAGTGTGGATATTATAGTGGAGACATTTTCTGCAAAGATAATAGAATACCCTAGCGCATAGATGGGGAGAACTGACTGTGTTACTTCCCCTACATCGTAGTTTTAACCCCGTCCACTGCCTCATGTCGGTCTGGGTGGCTCAGTTGGTTAGACACTGATCTCAAGGTCGCGGGTTCAAATCCGGCCCAGACTGATGGTTTTTAAATATGCTTAAAAACGATAGCTCCATGTCAGTAGATTTACTGGCATGTAAAGGAGCTCCTGCGGGGCAAAATTCCGGCACACCGGCGATGCTGATGTGATCCTTGCACTTGACAGCGTCGTTAAACAACAAAACGTTTTTGGTCTACTGCCTCACAGCGATTAGCTGCCAGGCCAAGCCTTCCGCTATTGTCTCTCTACCTCAGAGAACCAGCCAGTGCTTCAAACTGTGTCAGTAATTGGAGGGCGTAAATACTCGATTGCGTTCGTGTCACCCTTCTTCCCCATGCTTGCCCTAGCGGGCATTTCTTTTAATTCTTTCACATAAAAAAAATCCGATATGTCGCTCTCACGTGACTTTTATCTACTTACCATCTACAAATTACTCGTAGATCGGATAAACATTTAATTCATGTTTACACATTTCGTTATAGAACACAGTAGTTAAAGTGATTGTCACATTCTTGAAGTGCCTATTGCTGAACATAGTTTTGAAGGTTCAAACCAACAATAACAAAGAACATCTCGGAAATGGTTAAATCTACATAAAAGAATTTTAAATAAATTGTGTGATTTAACGGACTTATATTTGTTGTTTAGTCTCTTACAGTACTAACTATACTAAACTCATTGTGAATGAAGAGGACTTTAGGGGCTATTTCATGAAAATTGAAGAGATAAATTTCATTTGTCATTAAAATATCTTAAATATGTGGTAATCGTAAGCCATTTTTAGGAAGATCAAGGTTTTTGGGAGTTGTGGACCTGGGGGTTTTCATAAAACTATTCCTGTCGTGTCCTTGGAAGATGCTGAAGTTAAAAGTTTGGCATCTAACGGATTTTTCGTTTTGAAGTTACGCTGTTCAAACAGAGACATATACATACATTTCCGTAAAATTTCTTGTTTTGGACTCAGGAAGTCTTAAACCGTATATTTCCTGTGAAAACTTCGTGTGGAATTTTCAGGTGGAATACCTTCTTCTACTTAATATACGCAATTGCGGACAATCAAGGACACCTTACAACTCTGGCCGACCTCATGCAGG
This sequence comes from Tenodera sinensis, assembly GCA_030765045.1. Lineage (NCBI taxonomy): Eukaryota > Metazoa > Arthropoda > Insecta > Mantodea > Mantidae > Tenodera > Tenodera sinensis. The sequence continues at coordinate 105,536,672 of CM060962.1, forward strand.
GCTACACGGCGGTCGGAGGTTATTCTAACCCGGTTAAGAATATGCCACGCACGTCCCACTCATGGTCATCTTTTGTGTGACGATCCGGTCCCACGTGCGGGTCCTGGTCCGTGTCGCACGTTTTGCTTGATTACCCGCGATATTCTCAAGAATGTCATTCCCTTGGTCTGGGTCTTACATTGTGTTCCATTATGGGCGACTACCCAGTTGCTGTAGATAAGCCACTGCGGTTCGTGGATTTGCTCCGTAAGTTTAACTTCACTTAAAAGTTATTTTAACCTTTTAATGTGTGATTATGTCCCCTTTTTGAAAGTCTACTGTTTTAACTTTTCACCGTTTTAACTCTGGTGATTTTACCAATTGGTTTATAAGTTTTAACTGTTGATTTCTAGCTTTTACTTTCACTTTATAACCTTTTACCGGCGACGCTTGCCAGGTGGTGTTTCCTTGTTTTTTATCTTTTGACCTCAGGCGCTAATGACCTAGCTGTCGACAGGCCCTTGAACCCTAAACACTCACTTGCTCACTCTACTTAATGTAGGTAAGCAGCAGAGAAGGTAAACGGAAGCATTTTATTCCTTGCGATACTATGATGTACAAGCTATACGGATAATGTTGCGTCGACATTATGTTCAATGAAAATCACAACTATTTTGAGAAGAAAGGCTTATTATTTGTAACATAAAGTTTGAAACTAAAGCACAACACTAAAACTGATAGAACCGAAATGCACTACCGCACTTGGTTATCGATATCAGCCACTCCACAGTGGTGCATTTATGCAAAGGCGTAAAGGTCTGAGTTTGCCTTAGAAGAGGAAATTCCATTACAAATACTGGTTGGCAATCATATGACTGCACTTGCAGAAGGGCACCACTGTTTTGTTGAAAATACATAACGTCATCATGGCTTGCGATCAGAGGACAGTAAGGAGCAAGGCGATAGTAGGAATGTACAGTTACACAATGAAAATACCATATCTGCAGACCTCTCTCTCTATCAAATGCAACTCAAAAATATAACATAACACAACGCAACGCAACGCGACGCGACGCAACGGGACGCAACATAACATAACATAATAATTCTTCGTTGAATGTTGGCGCAAAAATAAAAGAAGTAGAAATGAAGGAGTCCATTATTTTAATATACTTAAAATTTGTATTTTGGTGCTACACTACAATTTTTCTAATATCGGTTTTCTTCTTTAGGTTTATGGCGTCAATATCTTTAACGCTAGTCTGCGTGGTGCTGAAAAACTTTTATACAAATGTGGCTGTGATCAAGTTTAATGGCACAAATATAATTCTTCACGCCTTTCTCTAGAAGGCTACACAATACTCTGTTATACTTTTCTTGTGTACCAATTGTATCGAAACTCTTTCAGAGGCGGTATGCGAAACACCTCTTCATTCCTCATAGTGTAGCATCGCTCATTGGTTCGTTTATGTGTCTTAGAGTTGTTTCGCAGGCCGGTAAAATCGGAGAACTGATACTGAGGAATCAAAAGTTAGTTACCTGAAATGCGGAAACCTTAAACAGGGAAATAAACTACTGCGATCTGGGGGAATTGGCCAACTCTAATGCACATCAGTGTTCGTTTCTATAAATTATCGTAAAAGTAGGTATTCCTGGTACCAGTGCACATGTATTTCACAATTTCCTCTTTTAAATTACTGCTTCATCGCTCTTTGTGGCTTCCTCTGCAACATTCTTTAGTTTTTAGGTGCACAGAATTCCGAAATCACAAAACTAGGTGACATGCTGGATAGAATTTTCTTCCGCAGGAAGAAATTAGCCCTAAGGACATACTCTAGGACCATTATAACCAAAAAAGTGCAATACTGCTGGTAGCATTGCATCCATGCCCACACCCACACAAATGCTGCAGGCAACAATTCCAGTTGCATCACAGCTGCTGTTGAAGTGAAAGTTGCATACATCAAGAAAATGAGTAGTTACGTGCAGGAAATGCATTGACATACAATTATTATTGCCGAGCACATGCCGTGTAAGTGGCCACGTTCACCCCAGACTAATTATTGCTTGCAGTTCAAACTTCGAACAAAACACGTGCCTCTTATCTGTAAGAAAGTGACCTGGAAACTGTCATTAATCTTTCGTAATACTTAGGCTTGGGCTTTGTTTTAGATTACTACCTGCTATAGGTTCGAGGTTTCATTTGAGAAAAATAAATAGTTTGTAGTAACATGTCGAGAGAATGTGAAAATCTCGAGATCAAGTAGGATATATTTTCACTATTTCAGGAATCTACATTAATAATATAAAGTAAGAAAAAAGTGTGTATCCAGTTTAAGCCCAGAGAACACTCAAACGGTTTTGAACATCCCTCCATCATTGAAAGGTATTACGCTTTCTGGCGGACATAAGATTAACACATTCCTTATGTTAAAAAGAACTTACAAGCAATGATCGTTAAAACATATCGAGGTTATAATAGAAGGTACTTATTGAAAAGGCTTTGAACTTACATTGAAGTTGCCCTTGAGCAAAACTATACATGCACTCCAAAGATAATGGTTCATTCACAGAGAATGCTTATAAATGGAATAAACGTTTGGTTTGTTTCATTCCAAGCAAAGTATGCAGTCGGTCGCGACACAAAGCGAAGCAAACCAAGCGATTTGGTTCAAATTCCGTTGAGTGTGACTTACTGTTTTCGGAAAGGGAGTGAAATATTACTGCCGACCCTGAGGCTGGAATTTCAGATAGGCGTAGCAAAAGGGACACGTTGAAAGACCAGGGCCTACGACGTATTCGATTAGAAACTGTGAAAATGAAGTCTTGTTTTAGGTTTTCATTTTGTGTAACCCTTATTTAGAAATTGTGTATGTTGACCAGAGAGGAAGGTCGAATGATTTACGAGGACTGCTGGATATAGGATTTGCATGAAATGTGAACGTTTCTTGGCGTTTTGATTCTGACTGGTGTTTACAAGTCAAGAAATGAAGATACCATCTGCTTTGGAGTGTTAAGAATGAGAAGCTGACATGTGGGAAACTATTTGAGGGAAGCCTACATTTCAGGATGGTGCAGACTGTGGATAAAAGTTGGTCATATTTCGAGGTTGCTGTCCATTTCGATCATTTATTCCATCAAAGCCTGGTAAATATAGAATGAAGGATTGTGGCCGTGAAACAAGCTACTAATGGACAATGAAAGTATAATTGGAGAAGGTGGAAGAAACCAGGGTCATGATTTACGTCTTTCGACTTATATCTTTATTTGTTGTCGAAAGATCTGACACTAGCTGGTACTATCCCAAAGAACTAAGGTGGTATTCCCTGTCAAATTTGCTACATATAAAGGGCGTGAAGTACCCCTTGATTTCCAACCAGTTGTCATTCTTGTGTTCCTTCATGGCCAAGCAATGGTATCGCCACCAGGAGCAAGGATGCCTGAAATAGTGAAGTAAAACGCCGAAAAAGGTGACGTTGACACCTTGGACTGAAAGATGCAGTGCTACAGTGTGAAAAGAAAAACAAAGCGCTGGCCAATGTGGTTTTCTTCAAGTTTAATGAACTTGGATATTTTGGATGGTGCTGGTAACAAAATAAAAATGAGATGACGGAATTTCATCATCAATTTGGGAAAGAAGCTTGCAGGAGTACAGAAATCAATGAAGTTGGTAGTAACACCGGATCCAGAAAGGGTAGCGTTATCGGACCTGCAGCTAAGGGGAGGAGAATAGGTGTGTTTTATGTGAGAAGACGAATAGAAAAAAGTCAAATGATAAGTTATGAGTGAACCGAAGAATGCTCGAAATATTCTGCTATTATCTGTGAATATTCTGCATATTTACCATACAATTATAATATAGAAACATTTGGCATGGAATATTCTGAAAATTAAAGAGAAAGATAACTAAAAATATAAAGATAGTACTTTTTGAAATGTAAAGTTTTAACAGAATTATTATAAAGTATTGGTACCAAAATGGTGTATGCAGTGTCAATATATGTCAATTTTAAATTGCCGCGGTAACGTGTAGTAGTTGTAATCATGTCATAACGAAGGCAGCTTCATTCATGGACAAGCGCGAGAAGTGATACAATTATGTCAAGTTTTGCCACTGAGAAGACTAAAAATAATTGTCGATTCTTATTGGGAAAGAAGATGGATTATTGGAACAAGAAGTCGACAGTTGATGATGTTTATAGGATAGGAGACATCTTTCGATGACACGACATTGGTGATGAAATGTTTGACATTACCCCTTTGCTACATGAGTCAATCACATTTTTAGAAATTATTTCAGGCGGACAGATTGTTTCTCTTGAGAAAATAATACGCATTACCTTGCACACTTCCTATAGTTACAGAAGTTATTTAATAGGTGTAATGGCTATTTTAGTTTTTCTTTATTTTTTCTTTCTTTCTATATTTCCTTCCTTCTTTCCGCTATGAAAATTGCAGAAGATTTTCATTCTTTGAAGAATATTACAATAAATAATTAGGTAGGTAAATCGTATGTAATACATTTACCATCATTAAGGTTATTTTTACTATTATATGCCCGTGCAATCACAGTTGTGTATAATATAATTAATCGCCTAAACCTTCATCTCAGAAACACCCAGCTCCAGATTGCTCCATTTGTGTTGCATTACTGTACGTCGAATTACTACAAACTATTTCCTTGTTCTAGTAAACAGATAACAAGCGAATGCTGCGCTCTCACTGTCAGGGTCAATACGCCTGGTCCATTTCCCGGATAGTAGTAAAAAGTCTTAATACTTTCTTTTGCTCCTGTCCTCAAAGCGCTTAATTCGGTATTCAACTTCTACTCTTCAATTTTTTCCGCATCATTTTTCCGCAGCTGGTATAACAGCGAAAGGGTTAATGAATTATTAAGGGACACTGAGACTGAGGTTTCAGGCGAACGTGACATTTTAGATTTTTTAACTAACATTCTATAATTTTGCCCAAACATTTTTCATAACTCGCCATTTTTAAAACTGTAGCAACATGTTTAAACTTCTCGCGCGCTCCCAGTTAAAACACACTGGACACCTTCAGTATGTGTTTCTCCTCAGTTTTACATTCTTGTACATGGAGTTTATTCCGCATATTTTGGTTTTCCTCTAATTTATATGAAGTTTGTATACCTAATCTAAAGTGTGCACTCTAAAGAATCAGGCTTACTTTTTCTAATTGCTTTGCTCTTTTTTTTTTTTTTTTTTTTTTTTTTAATTAACGTCCTCCAATATTGTGTCATATCGGACGAATGAATGAAATGGGTGAAATGATGCTCAAATGAGCCCGAGGTCCATGGAGCTTTAAGTTACCCGACATTCGTCTTCTCAGGGTAGGGAAAACCTCGGAAAAAAACCTTACTCGGATAACTTACCCTAAGCGAGATTCGAACTCGCGACCTCTTGAACGTGAGGCAGACACGCTAACCATCACGCTACCGAGGCGGGCGCTTTGCTCATTGGCTAAGAAAAAATAAGTTATACTGAAAAACAAAACAATGTTAGCACCAAAAAACCTCATAATCACATTAACCTCAATAAGATTTTTACATTTATTATCATTTACTGAAGTATTAGAAAATGACACTATCCTACTTTGCTGACAAATGTGAATGCACAAGTCAAAGTTGGAAAATTTGCATTTTTCGCTAATTAAAGATATTTAACTGCATTATCTGAGAAAGTACTTGAGCTACACGTTGGGCTTTTGCGTAGTTATTTATTTGCTCATATTCAGTGTGTCAATGTTCAATTAAATAACTTTAAAATTAAAAAATTAGAACATTGAGCCCCAGTGTTCCATAGAACATTTGCAATGTAGTGTCTAATTGCACAGTTTGAAGACAGAGCCTCAGTTTAGTGTGAACTCGTATCTTCCGTTTCTCCCGTTCCCTGCAGTTTCTCAATGTAAACATTCCCACGGTCCCTGTCCCAAGTATAATACCACAGTTGTGCCAGCAGACCACTTGACTAGGAGACAAGTCACTCCTGTGGTGCTGATAGCTTTACTGAGGGTGTCTGGTGCTTCTTCACTATTTTTCCACCTGGCTTATGCACACCAAAGTATACACTTTACAGAAAAAAACCAAGAAAGTGTCTTTTATACACAAAAACGATCATAGTGAGAGAAAATTCAACATACAGCATAAAGTGAATAATCATCCCTTGAACTAAATCGTGTTTGTTGTAACCTTGCCCCACTTACTTGAATTCGTCAGCGTTTCCTTCCTTTTTCCTATAATTGGTTAATGTACGCCTTCGAATTATGTCTAACAAACAGTGTGCAATGCAGGAGTAGACGATAAAAACGATATGAACACTATCAGGGGAAACGCACGTGCTTTCGTCATCCTCAAAGACAGGTTAAAGCTGAAGGATGCTCCCAGCTATTTGTTGATGACAATTCACATACATTCCGGATTTATTAGCACAGTTACTTAATACATATATTTAATTCATAAGGTTATTATGATGTAAATCTGACAAATGTGGGAAGGAAAGAAGGAGGGAGGGAGGGAGGGAGGGTGGGAGGGAGGGAAGGAGGGAGGAAGGAAGGCAGGAAGGGAGGAAGGAAGGAGGGAATGAGGGAAGGAGGGAAGGAAAGATCAAAAGGTTTGTATCCATATCGTACAATTTGGCATATTGTCTGCTATGGTGTTCTTTTTCAGGGGAGCAACATATTCCGAAAGCTCGTATAATCATAATGTAACAAATGAGTACGCCAGTGGATATAATACACACCTTCTTTATTACTTAGATTCACACTCAGAATAGAACATAACTGAACTACTGCGTCACAACTCACAAATGAGTGCTCTCTGAACTGTCATCCTTAACTGCGCTCTTTTAATTGTCCAACCGGACACTATAGCGCGTCTCACCCTTAAAAGACAGTACACGTTAAATGGAGCGCAGTGTTGCAACATGTACTATAGCGCGTCTCACCCTTAAAAGACAGTACACGTTAAATGGAGCGCAGTGTTGCAACATGTACTAGTTGCGAATCTTTCTCCGCGAGCGACTCGAGGTGGCCTGAGTCCTGTACTTAGGCCTTCAATTGCTGCTTGGCGAGACGGGCACTTTTAACTTTGGTATCCCTCCACGCCTTTGTTACTGTATGACCTAAATTTACAAATGACTCGTCTGTATAAACAATTGATTTCCCCTGGTCCCTTAACCTTTTACGTCTTTTAGATATTTATGTCGCCATCTGATGATATCGATATCGTCTCTTTCTATTAATATGCACTTGTTACCCTTTCTTTCATATTCGAACCCCAAATCAGAGTGGCCCTTGAGAAATTTGGTAGGGTCTCATCACTGTTGAACTGTGACAAAATTATATTCAGCGTGGGTGGAATATTTGCAAACAGTAAAGAATGAACAATTCGCCGCACTCCACCTTGCACTATTCAATCATATTGCGTTAACCTAGCGTTTTGTGTAGTCCCGCCCTTTTTGCTTTCTTTTTCGATGGCGTTCTTAGAGGTCCTTTCATTAGTTCCTTTTTAATCATACACACTACTGCTTCTGAACACCCGATAGCCTTAGCTGTTTCTTTTACCGCCTTACTTACACACATTTTACTTAAAAAATAATCTAACACATTCATAATTATTTGGCGTTCCTTACTTCTTTATTTACCAACATATCGTCCCTTCCTAGCTTCACCCTCCATAACTACAAATATTTACAAAAATATTAAACAAATAACGCAATAACAGCTCACAGTTACACACACGGCTTCTTTCGAACTAATGCTAGTGCTGCTCCTTATACTATCTTCTGTGTCAGGCCTGACGCTGAATAGATGAATACCTTTTGTTTGCCTTACTGGATAAAAGAAAGAGGTTACTGCCTTTTGGTTTATTTTAAAAACTTTCTCCAACCTTCCTCAACATTTGTTCTCGCTGGTTCCCTGATGTAAACTCAATAACAAAAAAGTTTCACACTGCGTAACTTTTGCAGTGCACATATATAAAATTTTCCGAAAACATTTAATTTAAAAAATTATAACACTTAACTGGGTAAACATAGAGAATTCAAAGTAGGCAGGTAGTAGCTCTATAGTTTACTCTACCTAAGAAAAAAATATAGATGCCTTCTAGCAGTTAGTTTGTTAGTTAGTGCGTGATGAGTGTAGAAACAGCAAATATCGGACTTCTATTGAAAAAAACGTTTTCTGAAGAAATTTGGACCTATAGAAATGTATAATGACTCTGAAAAGGATATAACCTGATAGAGAAAAAAATTCTGCATAGGATAATGTGTTCAAACCTGAAATTTATAACAAATGAATATTTATACCATGCTATTAGGAATCTGGCAACAGAGCGAGGGTAGAAAAAAAGGACGCGGCTAATGGCAACTTGTATGCGCTAGATAGAGACAGAGATGTCCCATTTAACTCCATACTGTCTTCTAAGAGTGAAACGCTATATAGTAGCCCACAGTAGTCCACAGATTTTGGGCAAATACATTTTTGGAGAAAGATATTGTTTAATATTTTATTAAACTATATTCAAACTAAACAACCCATCATTGATTCCTTTTCAGTTGCGTCAGTGTGACAAAACTTCCGATGTAGAGTATAATTTACAGCATTCAGATTCACTGTGCTGTGGTTTTACTTCCAGGGGATGTTACATTTCTGATATTTTCTCCGATTCCGGTGGTAAAATACACAAATCTCCTTGAGCTTATATCAGTTAGCAACCTAATAATTTAAGATTTTTGGGAACATCAATTTAAGCAACATTAATTGATATACGATTATACGTGTTACATTCTACTGGCAACACGAAGAAACCTTGGTTGCGTGTTACGAGAAGGACAACCTAATATAATTTTGAGGTACTTAAGTGATTAAAAGAATAGAAGAAATAAGTGTTTTAATAATTATGTCGAGCTTTGCAGGTTTTAACGAAATTTAGACAATGCATGAAATGAAGAGAAGCAAAATGAATGTATCTCCCAGCATCTCTGTCATGAACCCACAAAGGAAGCAGAAAATGGCTGAAGCACACACAAGTGGGGGAAGGTACCCTACCAACCCTGCGTTCCACATAAATCACCAGGGTGGCAGGCTCAAGTTCTCCTGCCCGCATGGCACAAGGTTGGCAACTTTTTGCCATGTAGGTACCTACTTAGAACATAAAACTTTGGGCACGCAACATTTTCACGACTATGTCAAACCGTTGTTAAAATATTAACTTTTTATTCATAATTAACCGTTTTTTCATACGATAATACGAAATGGTCTTTGAACTTAGCGTTTATCACATTACCTTCAAACTTTAAGTTTGAACTTAAGATAGCGTACAAACATACAGAAATTATTGTCCTGGTGTTTCTTAATTTTAATTGGTTTAAGAGAAAATATATTTTCGTATATGCACATGTTATTGAATGTTTCAAAGTTTTAAATATCAGCTATGGAAAACAACTTCAACTGAACTTTTTAAGACTTTCAAGACCACAATTCAAGTTGCTCCACTGTGTGCAGCAAAAGTTAAATCCGTAATTTCTGAAGTTTTCCTGAAAATGTCAAGCTATTAAGTTATAAACTGCGATCCTGCCATCCAAGGAACATTTTCAATAGTGAATAATGCTGAAAAAAGGAAATTAAATAAATGGAGTTGACAGTAGGTACAATGCGGTGCTTTACCTAAATGGATAGTACCATTTGTGACTTTCAAATTGTTAATATTGAAAAACCAATTAACTAGTATGAAAGTAAAATGCAAACAAAATAAACATCTAAAATGTCCACATTGCCAAATTTCACAGATACATTACCTAAATATGTACTAGTTAGTTTACTGTAGACCGATTTGCCTATATTCACTATATATGATAGCAGCAACTTTGTTAAATCACTATACTCGATCCCAATCAAAAAGGGAATTGACACTTGCTAACCATATGGTGGCAACGTTTAAATGAACGGGAGCAAAATAGGATGGTAGCTGGAGGGAAGATGACGATCCTTTCCAGCTTTCAAAATGGGTACAACGGTGCCTCCCGTAAATTTTCTGGAACTATACTGTGAATCCAAATACAATTATAGACCTCGAGCAGGAATGCGGTTCCTTCAGCATAGACCCATTGTAACACTTGTACGTGAATACCGTCTAGTCCTGGTCCTGATAGTCGCGAAGATGAAAGAGAATGTTCTAACTCCGCCCTGGTATAAAGGCGAAACTTAGAGATACCACCTGAGTTTTAACTGGAAGGAACTCCGGGGAGTAGTTATCCGAGCTAGACACTTGAGCCAAAGCACTGCCAAGGAATTATTGTGTTCCACCCAAAAATTGGATGTCGAGATTTCACCGGAAATATATGTTTTAACGACTTGTCTGGACCTGGCGCGAATTTTCTTGTGTTGGATTAGGTTATCCAATGTAGGTTGACGCTGAAAAGTCCTAAGAGCACGCCTTCCAGCACGAATGACATTCCGGCATTCTTCCATCCACCAAGGGACAGGAAATCGACGGGGGTGAGAAGTCAACCGCGGAATAGATAGCTCAGCAGCAGAAAGAAACCGCTCGGTGAGCTACTGCGACAAATCATTCACTGGGTCCTGCTCTTTGTCAGTAAACTCGGCCAACTGCATGTAAGGGGGTAGGTACAGCTTAAGGGGTATAAAAATTAGTAATATTCAATAATTAATTCCTATGAATTGAACAATCATATAAAGTTGCTATTCATACCATAAAAAATAGTGGTTTTTCCACACGAGATAAACCTAATTTCAATTTCAAAAAATTAAATTTCCATGCCTAATTAAGTTATTCAAAATGGCAGCTCATTACTGTACTGGAATCATGATTTCCCTAATATACTGGCTATTTTTAAAGATATTTCAATTCTGTTTTTTTATATTAAAGCTTAAGCTTTGTGTTAGAGAAATGACCAGAACTAGACTTCTTTCTGCATAAACAATATTAAAAATGTATTTTCAAAATTTTAGAGCAAATTTTATAGATTTTTTAGTAATAAATCATTCTTTTTCAGAAAAATTACTAAACAGAGGAGCATAATTCTGGTCAGTTCCCTAGATTGTGTATACAGTTACATGCACAAGAAGATTTATTTAAATACATTGAGTAGTTTTAGAACTATCAAGGAAATAGTTTAGAAAAATGTACTTTTTGAGAAATAAGCTTTAAAACTTTGATATCAAACTTTGGGTACTTTTTCAAAATGTGAAAATGATCAAAATCCTCCAGGAGCAATATGATGTTCCTTCCTTTGCTGATTTCTTGGCTGCAGCATCTAATTTCAATCTCTTCCTACACTGTCTGGCTTCTTTAGTACTTGCAAGTGCCCTTTTTATATCTTACCCCATGCTTATTCTCAGAGCGTGCAAAAATTTTCTTCATGCTCCACTTCCATTGCCCCTGCTGTTCCCTTATGGTTTATGGGACATTTATTTTCATGTCCCTCCCACCATTCTGCATGCTCTGGTGTGTTGTTCTTAGCCTTCCATTGTTCACATGCTTTGCAGTGAGTAGACAATGCTTTGGTTTCAATTACCTTACCAGATTTGCTGCCTATTACTGTACACACTCCATGATGTGATGAATGTCCCCTAGTTAGCCAGGTTCCATCACATGACACTGAAAAATCTCTGCTGTTACTGAGCGCAATTTCTTCTGCCACAACTGCACAAACTGATTTATTTTTTATTGCCTTAGTTGCATTGCTTATGTGGTTATTGATTATGTTGTAAGTTGATTTCTGAACTGGTGGTCTCATGTACAAACACTTTCAGTCCTGCTAAGCCTTGCCCAATGCATCTCATAGAATACACTGCCCTTTTGTTGATAGAGTAGATATTGCTTTTACTACCTGACATTGGGCTATTATAAAAAGAACCAATTTCCCCACAACTGTCACATACTATACATAACTTACCACCTAACCCTGAAACATTATTTATACTTATATCTATTAATCCTCCACACACACAGCGAAGACACTTCACTAATGTATTGTACATTAAATCTAAATAAATTATGATATTGCCTGTACATGTGCTAGTAGCACCTGGGGCTTCTGTTTTCAATTTAGGTGAGGTTATTTTCCTCTTTGAAGCACTGCACTTCACATTTTTCTACTCATTTTCACTGTTTATGTTCTTTGTATGCTGATTACCATGGAAACACTTCTTTCGTTGTTTGTACGCCGTCTTTTTATTGCCCATTTTAACTTGTTTCTGATACTAATTTCACTACTTGCACTGGAATCACAAAAAGAAAAACATTCACATGCTTTCTGTTTTCACCAGATAAAAACAAACAAAAGAACAGCGAATACAACATGGCAGAAGTATGAGAAATATAACCTTCAACGCATTGCGCACAGCATGTATGAAACATTTCGCCTCCAAACTCACCAAAATTGAAAACAAATAAAGATTTGGGAAACTACTGCCTAAAAATGGGCGTGGCTCTCACTGACATGACCTACTTAATGACGCAGCATCTGGTCTTCTAAATCATTACACTTAAACTAATGCAGATATCCGAAAAAAATTTTCTGCAACAAACTCTTAAATGTTTGTTGCATACAATTACACACATTTTCAAAAATCGGTTTTTTTGAAAATTTTTAGCTGTACGCTGAAAAGTCCTAAGAGCACGCCTTCCAGCACGAATGACATTCCGGCATTCTTCCATCCACCAAGGGACAGGAAATCGACGGGGGTGAGAAGTCAACCGCGGAATAGATAGCTCAGCAGCAGAAAGAAACCGCTCGGTGAGCTACTGCGACAAATCATTCACTGGGTCCTGCTCTTTGTCAGTAAACTCGGCCAACTGCGTGTAAAGGTTCCATTGGATGGTCCAAGCGTCATCTAGGCAAATGTGTGGATCATGTATCCTGCACTGAGAGATTAACACGACATGGAAAGTGGTCACTAGAGTGTAAATCAGAGATTACATTCCATTTTAAGGAAACTTCCAACTGTGGTGAACAAACTGCAAGATCAAGGCGTGAGAAACTATTGAAGGAGCCAGAAGGAAATGTAGACTCCAGTGTTGAGGAGAGCTAACTTGCAATGGTCCAAGAAATCAGCGATCCGGTTGCCCCTCGCGCAAGCGCGACTTGAACCCCAAAGTGGATGGTGTGCACTGAAGTCTCCCACCAACAGAAACGGTGTTGGTAACTGGGAAACTAGATCTTCTAAATCAATGTGCGAGAAGTCATGGGACTGAGGCAAATATAAGTTACAAATGTGAACTGGATGTTTGGCAGTAAAATCCTCACGGCAACTGATTGCATATCAAACCGTAAGGGTACAGATTCCATAATATATACATCAGCTCTGACAAGCATCACAGTGCCACCATGTGCCGGAACACCCTCTTCTGGTTTAACATAACACCGTACTGGGCTGTATCGCCTTAGTTGGAAAGCGTCTTGTGGACGCAGCTTAGTCGCTTGCAAACATGCGACCAAAGGTTTGTACTTATAGAGCAAATGCTCAAGTTCTGGTTGTTGTGTTCTAATGCCACGTATGTTCCATTGTAGGATAGCCATATTAATATCTATTAGGGATAAGTACTACAAGATAACTCTCCATTAGCTTAAAGTAGGTGGTCGTCGACTCAACTTATTACTTTCTCTACTGGTAAATAGAGGAAGTATTGTATTCACCCAAAAATTCGATGTCGAGATTTCACCGGAAATATATGATCTGAGACCCCCTAACTCCAAATTTTAGAAAAACGTCCGTGACTGTGTCTGTGTGTCAGTCTGTCAGTCTGTGCACAGCATATCTCAAAACCGAAAAGTCAGTTAGAAACCAAAGTTGGTATTTAAGTTTAATGTCTTTCAAGGATGCGACACGAAGATTTTGAAGAAAATAGCCCCACCCTAAACTACCCTTTACATGGAAACTTTTTCAAAAGTTTTGATTTTCTTGAAAATGCCTCTAACGATTTTTATTAAAATGCCATACGTTTAAGACATTTGTTTGACAAATGAAATGTATATTTTGGATTTTCTGCCTATTGTCTATTCTGTTTACTCTGGATGACTTTTGAATTACTTGTAAACCATAAGAGATAGACAAAATCTTACCATACAAAAAATGTAGATCTTGCTAAAACACACAATGTATGTCTGAATATATTTTTTGGTTGAGTGCACTATTTTGTTATTTGTGTCAGTTTCGGAGAACTTAAAACTTTCGTGAAATGGGATATCGTTGTTCATTTTTTATATGTTAAGCGTGCAAAGAGAGCGGAACCTCAAAGCTTTAAAATATTTAACTATCGCTTAAAGCCCATATTCCCCTTGCACCTACAAGGAAACAAGCAATAAGATAATTTTTGCAAATGTTTATCTCAACTAACATGAAGGAGATATAGGAATAAAAGTTTGTAAGAATGGTTAGTACAAGAGTAGAGAAAGTCATATGAGTGCAAAACATCAGATTTTTATTTCTTGAGCTCACGCTCTTTTCTGAAACTTTATCCTGTCTCTTTTTCACTGGGGTTCTTACAGTGTGGTTCTTACAGTGTGGGTAGGATCCTCCAGCTCAATGTCCTCTAACGATTGCTAACGGGGACCGGCGAAGACAAAAGACACCGGTCCGGGTCCACTCCGGAAGATTTCCCAGAAGGGGATCTTCGAGGAGATGTTCGTGGACTCTTATGTCCCTTCGATGTATTGGGATCAGACTTATTATCTTGTTTGAGGAAGTCGTTTTTCGTGTAACTCTTTTAACTTTATCGGGGAACCATCATATACTAGGGGCTTGCTGGTCTTTGTGTTGAATTTAACGTTTTCGTTGGTGATCTAACAGTGGTATTTTTTCACTTGCGGATTTTGTAGACGTTAATGCAGATGTGCGAGTTGATGTTGAGGACTTTGGAATAGAGCTACGAACTACAAGTGTCTTTTCTGAAATTGTTGCGTTGCGATCTCTCGCCTCGGTACCGGTTTATCCGCAACTGAGCTATAGGTACCGCTCCTTGGAGCAGAGGGTTGGCGTATACACAAGAGTTTCCAGGCTTATGAGAAGGCCACCTTCTCTCTAACCCGTATCCCTTAGATCGTTCCTTCCTCAACAAAACGGGGGCAATCTCGGGAACTAGATGGAAGTTCACGTTGCACTTCACGCATGATGGAGCTGCAGTGCATGCACCATCGTGGTATTCGTCTCCACAGTTAGGGTATGTAGATAGTCCCTTACAAAACTCGCTTAACATCTGAGTGGGTTCGGAATGAAAGCCCTAAATTCGATCGATTAATACCCTGCCTTAATCCTATGCGGGAGATCTACCCGATCATATGTCAGGAACAGGGCGCGAGTTGGCTTTAATTCACCAGCTTCTTCGCGCTGAACCCGGTAAACGTTAGTAACGCATTACTCCATAAGATTTTCTTGAATCTCCTCATTGATTAAACGATCCAATGCACGGGTGTTTATGACACTGCCCGAGGAGTTCAACGTCCTACGCTTCTCAACACGTATGGGATAACGTGCTAATATATTGGCTTTCAGTACTTTAGCTTCCTGAGTGGCTGAATGTGCTTCAACCAGGAACGTGCCGCTGCGAGATCTAGTGCATTAATTTACTAAGCTAGCAATAATATCCATGCTCCTTTGAATTGTAAATGGGCTCACCGATATAAACGTAATACTTCCTCATGTTCTAGCTATTACCAAGTAGCGAGGACCACTCGGTTCTGCTACTTCCGTTACACTAACATTCTGTGCTTTATTAGATGTTCTAGAATGCACCATGGCGATGATATCCTCCACCATTGTAAATATCTCCGGTGGCATGCTCACTTACTGGACCCCACCCCAGCTTTGGTGATAGTCCTGACTTGGACCTTGCTCTCCCTAGGGTCACAGCTTCCAGTGTATGGACAGAGGGACCAAATCGTCGGGAGTGCATCAGCTCATACAATGGCCCCTCCTCGAGACTGACCTTTACGAACACAGATCCTACGTGATAACCAGGGGCTGGAAATTACGCGGTTACCCAAACACCCCTTGCGGCACACAACCCGCGCGAGAGATACCTATCAGAATGTGTTCAGGGAGGCATAATGTGGGAGGTCAACACAAATGTGAACTAAAGTTGTTTGGGCGTTTAGCATATACACTCAACAGTGGCGCTGACATGATATTGGCAATTGACACCGTCCTTAATAAAGAAAATATGTTTGTGATACGCAATATAATATGTATATAGGAGAGTAATGTGTATACAGTTAAATCCAAGTGTCTTACGTTTGCAAACATTTAGAGTAAGGTATGTTATGGTCACAGCATTTATGTTTGCTGAGATTGTCAGTCATTCGAGATATGCCTGCTTATTGTTGTGAATCCAATATGCAACTCCTTTTTTATTTCTAAAAATGTTAGTAAATAAATTATATATTTCAAATATTTTCCTGTGAAAATCGATAAACAATTGTACAATTGTAACAATATCCTCTAAATACTAGGCGATTACGAAAACAACCATAATATGCAAAAATGTAAATATAAAATTTAGATGTTCAGACTCGGGAAAGATTACTTCCTTCACATGTTACAACTTTTAAACAGTCAAAGAGAACTTACGGCATCAGTCCATATGGAACGATTTATTTCTGATGCATTTTAATTCCAGAAAAGATGGCTTACAAACTAGTAAACGAAACCTTTGTACAGAGACATTTTTAGACGTGGCGAATAACTGATAGTTGCGCAGTAGTTTATGGCCGAGTTCACTTTTGTATTTATAAGACGATAGGGGTGTCAGGTTAATATCTCTCCGACTTTCGTGCAGTAAACATCGAGAACAGTACGTGATTAAGCACAGTGTCCAACTGCATAATCAGCAATGTCTTGTTTATTTCAGGAAAGGAAACAGAGACGTTACCCCACCATCAATTTGCATGACGCCACTTGCGCAGATCTTAGCAGGGTCATTCGCCACGTCTAAAAATACCTCTGTACGTTCCGTCAGCTTAAGTGCCCCTTAATGTATTTAGAAATACATTTTGTGGCAAAAAAAAAAAAAAAAAATACAGACTTATGTAGGACCTAGGTTTAGGAATTTAGGTACAGTTTTGTTAACCATTAGGGATTTTTTTTTACAAACACACTATTCTTGAGCCACAATTCTTTATTTAACAAATTCAACTGTTCATACAAGGTCCATAATATCTACTTATTTAACATATTATACTCAAGTCATGTCATCACAGGAATATATATTTCGAATAAAATGTTAAATACTGTAACTAATGACTAAAATTTATACTTTTAATTTCTACAAATTTACGCATTTGATACCTGCTGAGATTCTATGAATTGACAATAACAGTAAAACGTCTGTTTCCTTAAACTGTACCTAATTTGCTATGGGCTATTTTGGATTGAAGCAAAACTTTGAGTAAGCTGCTATAGCGTATTAATGGTGTGAGGAAAATCACTTACTGCTTAAATTCAGCTAAGCAGTTATAAAATGCGTAAATATGCCTTTATTTATATATCATTCTTTTACATTAAACTTAGAGCAAAACTAGCGACGTTACGTTAAACTAGTATCTCCCTTTTGCGCTACAGGAATGAAAGACGTCGGTAGTAGTAAATATACCATACAACTTGCAATGCTAAATCTACATATGTAACTACAAAACACTTTAAATAATAATTTGCCATAGTACATTACGCTGATAGGGAAATTACACTTCAAAAGGATATCCTATTCTTAACTGTGAAATCGGTAAATATAGGCTTCTACTCAAAGAAATGAAAACCTCCATCTTAGTATAGATCTGCATTTTATAGAAATAACATATGTATGTATAGCAAAATCATAAAGCCACAGATATCACAGATTAATATAGAGCGTTTTAAGAAAATTGATTGAATAGCTCTTAAAAGGTACACGCATTTTAAGATTAACATAAGTGCTGTTTCAAATTTCTGATTACACAAAACAGTAATGTTCAAGAAACAAGTATCCCAAGTTGTGCACAATTTATCGTACACACATCCTAGAATGCCTTAAAGGTTATCCGTTTAACAACATGGTTGCGAATTCCACAATATGAATTTAGTTCATTGAAGACAATGATATACGATAAGTCGACAATCAGTTCAACTCTGATAGTTGCGTTATACTGTCACAAACAAGAACGATCCTGTTGTAAACTTATGAGTAGGTAGAAACAGAGAGAAGACACTGCAATGGAAACCTCTTAGGCCGCTGATTGGTGGAGGGGAAATCCATGGTTCTGTAATCTTATTATTTTTTCGTACAATAACCGCCGCTGTAAACACGACTCTATAAACAACAGGATCCTTGTAGTTTGAGGCAGGTTATATCAAAAACTTAAATATCCAGGGTAGTCACTATGTAAAATGCATTTTTTAAGAGTGAGAGAGAGGAAAAACTTTAATACTGTTTTCTGTTCTACAGGAAGATGAATCTTCAATAAAAATCAGCCTTGTATTTTATTATATTTACATTTTTTGAAAAAAACACATACTTTAATGTTTTCTTCAATCAAATCATTTTATAATGTAATGCCTTGAAAGGTTATTTACTTTGAATAGAATTAAAGTTTATTTATTATCTAAATAATTAAACCATCAATAGCGCAGGTCAGTCAATTTCTCTTTCATGGATAGCCAGTAGATTATCTACTGAAGCTTCTATGAGGGAATATTTGGGTGGTCTTTAGTTTAGACTTTAAATTATTTATTCTGAATCATTGTTCGGAAAAAAAATTTTGAAAAACCGAAAGGTACAAGTTTAACTTCTTTAAAGTGAGATCATTAGCTGAGCGCCATATTAACGCAATTTTTATTCGCACAGAAGAAACCACCTTGCTAAACAAAATTGGAGACATATACTTTACCGTCAAAATGTATACAAATGAATACCAGGATTAGAATTGTTTATGTCTCCCAAAAGAACAAATTCAAATTATCGACCAAAATAATTAGATTTGTTTACTACTGATAAATGTTGAAATAAGGAGCACTACTGCCAAGTTACTCCAGATTTCTGTAACGGGCTTCCAACTGTACCACTGTCACGGAGGTGGGCACCTCGGTCTTCCCCGTTTGGAGTTTGGTGTGCCCATTATCGATCTGGTTATTATGAGCAATGGTGCCGAAATGATTCTGACCCCATACAGCAGATGAGCCCATGGATAAAATTATGGAATTGCATTTGAAGACCGTCATTAACGCTGGTGTGGAGCCACCTCGCTCCCTAGTATTGATAGTATGGCATTTTTATTCATAGGGTAGTTCAAGGAAGAAAGTATACCTGCAGATCCCAAGGAAAAACCCACAAAATAAAATAGTGTCTAAAATACGTCGGAATTTGTTTAGACGGTACTGTAACTGTTTAGCTGAGAAGGGGACATTTTTAGCAATGTGAGATTAGATACACACTTTCAAGAAGGCAAGTCAGAATGCAGAAGAACCTGCTGTGTCACGCCCAGTGGACGAGACGCAAAACTTCTTGCACGCGGTAAGCAGATACGTTAGAAGCCCTGTAAATTCTGGTGTATTTACTATGCTGTTTATTGTGTTCTATATGAGCTCGTTCACAAACTTTTGAACATTTTGATTTCAAATTTCAAACAAAATATTAAAGAATGCATAAATATTAAAAAGGATAAATTCCTGCTAAAACTTCCAAGTTTCCCATACACAGTTTTGACCTACTTTTCCTTCGGTCCTAAAATTTAAGCATTTTTAAAATCAACTTTCATACCTGAAAAAGTATATTTTCTTAACTTTTGCTGTTTTTCCGCTCTCTCAGTACCACATGTTTTATGAACTAATACTGATTACAATACAAGTATTTCAATTTACAATATAATTTTAGTTTAAATATGCTAATGACAATATTAGCCACAAATAACCTCCTCTCAAATCTTAAGTTGCATTGCTTTATAGCAGCCCTTTGACAGCACAAATTTGATGTTTAACTATACTTTTTGCAGGTTCCCTAAATTTAGAAGAAAAAGGAAGTCGGTTTCTTTCAGACTTGGGGGATTTAAAGGTAGGCATAGATATTTTAATCTACAGAAAATAGAAATATATTATCTCATTACTACGTAGATTACCAATAGCAATGGTTTTATTGTCAACAGCTCATAAAAGTCCCTTGCCATTGTTAAATTATAAATCATTTTTACGTATCAGTTGCATATAAGTACATAATATCATGCAGGCGATGCACATGATTGACCAAAGTAGATATATATCTTTTTGTGTTTTAAAATATTTCCCTAAAGTATTATGTATCTGTTAATAATTCTACACATTACCCTCTACCTCAGTAATCTAAGGATTCCTTTAAACTTCCCTGGTATTAAATGCTACAGTGTTGCAATATTTGTTTGAATTATTTGTACGAGAATAAAGAAATTCATAAAGCTATCACTGTAAATACAAACATATTCCATCACACTGGCGTTCTGTTCTTCTGAGGGATTCGTCAAATTATTAAAAACAAGAAAAAATGTTAATATCAGTAATGTAATTCCTCTGCGCATTCCAATTTAAGCTGTGTTTTAAAATTCCGAATATATGAATTGGAATTGGAAATAAATTATTACAATTAGTTATATACTTGTTCGAAAATCTTTTCAGGTCAATTAATATTTGCAGTAAAAGCTTTATAGGTAATGGTGATTTTTGACGTATGCAAATTTTAAATATTTCAATAATATTTATTATTAAAATTAGCCACTGTACTCCTTCCACTTTGAAACCCTCTCATTTATTCTCAAATATGAATGTTTTTAAGGCAAGAGATGCCATTAGTAATCGTATGTGGTATCTCTGAATTACAGATTACAAGGTTTTGCACCGGACGGTAAATTTGAGAACTGTACTTATAAACCAAAGTATCATTTTATTACTCTTGCGGAGGATACGTAATTTTTATTATATACCATAATGAAATAAAGGTTCTTGTAAAATTCAAGCCAGATTAAGGCAAGAAAAGATGCAAAATTGTTTAATTTCTTGATTATAGAAGTAATCAAGAATGCTGTTTAAAATTTTAGGATATGCCTGAAAGATATGAATATCAATTGCTCCATTTTCTTCATAAAATTGTGTGCATTAGCCGAAAATATTGAGAAACAACAGTTTAATTAATTCCTTCAAAATTCAAGAGGTTATTATGTGCCTATTATTGTTAGAAAAATACATTTCAACCATTAAACGTCAACAATATTCAGAAAAGCATTTTACAATTATAATTCCTTATTTGTAACGAAAATTAAGTTACACAGAAATAGTTTTCATACATACTTTCATATAGACACTTTATACATTCAGTCTTGTACATCTAGAAATGAAATATATTTACACTGAGGATTTTTTATATTAAGTGAATATTTAAAAATGTTCTAATGAAATTAATTGCAACAAATACATTTTCCAGCATTCAAATTAATTTGCAATTTGGTGGAGTCAGTACACTGTCATTTCATCTTCAGCCAAACATGTATTTACGTAAAATGTAACTAAACCTCGGCAATTATGCATTGCTAAATTAACACACCTCTTAACATCGGAGTGTGGTAAAAGGAGCACTTGGATTAAATGTGCCCACAATCACAAGCAGATTTTGGTCTTACTAAAGCATGAACGTATATGCACAATTATTCCGACTTGTATTCTGTAAGATGACAGCAATTCCTAAAATAAAATCTGTGGTGCGCAAAGTTTAAAATACTGAGTATGAAATAATGAAATTTTTGCGTTGCTATTGCATATTTTACTAAAATCCCAGTACAGTAAGTTGAAATCCTTGACAAAATTTAGTTTTCAGACTAATCCAAAATAGGAATGTAATCGTAAATATGTAGATACTAAGTACCATCTCATTCTATAATTCTATATTCCAACATTTAGGTTTTTAGGTGTATGCTTTGATGGTAAATATTAGTTTCCCTACAATATTCTAAGTATCTATTATACATCTCCGCTTATAAAGGTCTTATTAGATGTGTATTAACACTAGTTACAAAATTACTCTGAAATTTACAAAACAATTCAACACATCTCAAGAATTTCATAGCTGTTAGGTTGCTTTACCTAGCGAAGAGAAATTATTGGTCTTTCTTAGAAAACATATAATGGATTCCTGGTTATTTTCAAATTTGGTATTTATTGTATTACTTTTTTGTTTTGGACCAAAAAAATCTGGTCACAGAA
The DNA here is from genome assembly GCA_030765045.1 of Tenodera sinensis. NCBI lineage: Eukaryota > Metazoa > Arthropoda > Insecta > Mantodea > Mantidae > Tenodera > Tenodera sinensis. Next base: position 105,558,881 of record CM060962.1, read on the forward strand.
ATTCTTTATTTTCCATTTCATTTTCGCTTTGCAATTTTCTATGCAGCCAATAGGACCAAACGGGATGACCCAAGGAAAAGATTGTTTGCACTTCGGGGCTTCAGAGTTTGGTCGCCTGTGTCAAGCAACCTCCTCGAGGGTTCCAAATGGGCATTCCGGGAAGAAGGATGAGGTGTGAGGAGACACTGGGCTGCCAGATTCAGGCTGACGATACAGACGTTGACAGAGGTATGTAAGGTTTACCAAGTTCGGCGACACCTCGAAGGCTTTAGGTCTTCCGGGGCCATGTTAGAGGGACCCCGACGGGGATTCGGATCCCACGGACAACGAGGGACTGAAAGAGTTCCTGTGCGAATATCATCCCTGCCAAGCTGCACCTAACGCCTTCGCTGACACTTGCGACGCTGAACAAATCAACGGGATGAACGAGGAATGAAAAGATTAATGAAGCGAAATGGAAGGACAGGAAATTCGGCGAATGTATCCTTCCCATCATTCGCCTAGCGATCTGGGGAAACCCCCAAGAAAGCCCATGGTTCAGGAAGGTAGGCCATGGGAATCGAAAGCACGACCTCCCGAGTGCGAGACTCATACATCACCGCGGAGCAATCTCGTTCAGTTGTGGTAAGGTGCGTTTCACCTGACGATGTTGTTAAGCTCTTTCCCTGTGTGATGTCTCCTGGAACTGTAGGTGGGCGTTTAGTAGCCACCCCCATCCCCTCGTAGCTAGGGTGCACAGGGGGAGATTACTTGGGAAATTTTAAGGGACCTGTTTGCCTACATTGCGAATAATCCCAAGTTGAAGAGGCCCTACCCAGGTCTCTTATTGTTCATTTCTCCCTCCCAGAGGCTATCCACCTACCCTACAAAATGCCTGAGGAGAGGTGGAGAAACCCTCCTCCATATATATAAAACCCCTTTCAACTTAATAGCAACAGAAATGGGAGTTACTCAACAATCCTTACTTTTCAATTTGGGTTTGTATTGAGAAAGGATTAAGTGATTATCAGATATTAGAAACTCGTCAAAACATATCAAAAGCAAAACCAAAACGTTGGCATTTAAAAAAGACTTGCTTTTCTTAAAACCATTTCTATTCATTAAGACAGTTTAGAACGCCATATGACAGGTTATACTGATAGTGCATAGTTTGGAAAGCATATTTTGAAGATCACGCCAAAACCCGCTTTTTCATTTCCAGATGTACAACACTTACATTACAAACGACATAGCTATGCTAAATAACTGGTACGACGCCAGTGTCTTACAAAAGCTTTAAATTCCACTTGTATTTTAGTTTGTACATGTTGAGATCAGTTTAAAAGCAGTAAAACACACCTTAAAGCATCATTTTCCACTATAACCTTATCTTCACTAAAGTTAACAATAAACATCTATTTAAAAAACAGCGACAATAGTGAATTCATAAACTATATTGCATTATAAAATCTAAATGAAATGCATCTAGTGTATAAAAATTACAAATTCCTTTAACTACTTCTAATAAAATAGAGCACCTTGCCCTGCCTATCATTGTTTTTCCAACGCTTTAATTGAAAATATATATTCACATAAACATTACAAAATAGTTTGATATTTTATTAACACCTTACTCATTCACGCACCTTCCACACGCTCACACATACTATAAGTCTTCAACTTTAAAGGTTAGAGTGCAAAGAATAGACTATGAGTTATGGATAAGCAGAAATAACACCAACACTGTAAATATTCAAAATGTAACTTCTCAACATACGTTGGGTGCCATAAAGTGAATAACTGAACTCAATAAATGTATTGCTAAAATGATTACTCAATACTTAGTCATGAATGATAACTAAACGTATTTTGTAAGTACTTAAATCAGTTTGTACAAACATGGCCTGTGTGTGTTTGTGTGTGTGTGTGTGTGCGTGTGTGTGTGTTTAAGTAAAATATTTTTAATTAGGGTTTTGTACATTTCCTTAACACACACATTCAAGGCTTTTTCAAACTGTTTCAAAATGGTGCAAATTTACGGCCTGAAAACATTTTTGACTAACTAAATGGTTAATATATCTTTTGAAATGCGAAAGTTTTCGTCTTCACACCTTCAAAATATTTCTGCTAATCCATAATTCATCAGTGATGTGCAGTTATATGCCTGGATTTGAAGGAATTCATCAGAAATGTTTTGGAAGGTTTATAAATTGTGGACATGCTGATTTTGGAGGGAATCATTAAGAATTGAATAATCGAGGTCGCTATGGCAGAAATTTGAAATTTTTGAGGCTAAAACAGTTGTCAGTTCCACACCACATAAGAAGTTCAGACCTAGAGGATTAAAGTATTTTGCTGCGAATCAATCGTTTATTTTCGACATGCAGTCACTTTTCAGTGTATTTTATCAGGAAGTTCAATACCATGGGTTTTAGTTTTGGAGTGACATAGCAATATTATAATAGCCGTTGCTTGTGTTGCTGAGATTATGCTGACACGCATTTTGGAAGATTGGTGTTTGGGATGTGCTGAAATGATTGTTGCTGTTGCTACTACTATTGCTGCTGTTGTTGTTGATGTTGGCGCTTTCTGCTTTTCCTTACAAATATCACTGATGGTACTAAACCAGGTCGATGGCAGCTGAAGATCAAACAACGTAACCTAAAGGACTGGTTAGAAATAAGTATTGCTGAATGTATCTTTCAGAGAGTATGTTGGTGTTGAAGCTGTAACACAAGACTGCTGGTAATGAAGTATCTGGAAACGGATGAGCTTACCAGCTGAGTTGCAGTAACTGTTTACCATGGTCGCCACACAGGCTGTTCAGGAGAATCGACTTGTTTTGGGGAATTACTGTCATCTGGGTGAATGTTGGATACAGTCATTAAGAGTCCAGTGTGAGGTCTAGATAGATCCTGAACACTGGGTGTGGATGACAGCACCACTGGGTAGGAGCCCGTGGGTGGACTACTGGCAGGAGATGCTGGCGACACTGGTGGGGAATAGCACAGTCTTGCAGGAACAGGGACTTGGACGGAGAGAGGTCCAGGAACTGTTGGGTTGTTTGGTGTGGCTGTTGTTGCTGCACGTTGTCTGAGATGTGCCAGAAGGCGACGCACTATGTGAAGGTCGACACCAGGCGAAGACAGCAGGAACTGATAAGCCTCGGTTGCACACTGAGTAAAACCAATCTGCAACAGAAAATACAGCGAAGGTTTTGTTGATTCATGGAGCTGTAAAACATCATAAATTGAGTTACTGAGTCACCAAACGCAGAAGTAGCCATCCTCAGGTTATACATAATCACTATCTATAGAAATTGCTGTTAAAAGTCAACAAATTGTAGGTATACAGAGAGAGACACTTAAAACTACCACCGTAAATATCTCTGAAGCAAAATCAGATATGTAAAAATTACTTTCACAAATATGAAGGTATGGGATTAAACAAATTATTTTGTTCTTTAACGACGCTGTCAATTTACAGGAACGCATCAAAATGCACAAGCAATAATTATACAATTATTAATAAATAGAAATGAGTAAAACGGTTCCATCTACGAATCAGGTTACTATTTCTAGTGTTTATGGGTTTTCTATGCTTATTTCGTTTTCGTTGTTTTTAGGATCGTTTACTCCATTTTATTTTTATTGTCACATACACACCTGTACATACGCACAAACAACCATGCTCGAGGCAGGACTCGAACCCAGTCCCCTGCGTCACGAAACACCAAGGCCAGGCGCTTTAGCGAAGAGAGGCCATGGGGACCGGCGTAGTTTTGTAATATAACAGCTATCTATTGAAATCATTAACTACTTTGTTTACATTCAGTGATTACCTTTAAGTCATCATAATCAATAGATTTAGCACTAGCTTTCATAATAAGTTTATAACATTCCAAGGCTAAAGTAACCGTTACGATAATTTATCTGACATTTATTCTGTTTGAATTTATTCTACATGTCTTCATGGACAGATTGACAGCCCTGAAAGGCTGCTACAAATAATCCATTCCTTAATGCATCTATTAACAAGAGAATTTTTCTAACTCGGTTTTGTGTCTTCTACTTTAAATCTTATATAAATGACTGTTTCTTGTCTGGTTATCCAATCTTTCAGTAACCCATGCATTTGAACCAACATAAACCACGTAACCTATACCTCTTACGTTGAACTTTCAGAGACAGCCATTTAATATCTTCCCCGTTTGCAGACACAAATATTTACCTCTTTTTGTATATGTTATAGCCCTTCCCTGTATTTTTTTCTAACAAAGCCATTTAACTAGCCCTAGTGGGTCCCAAATTTGCTATCTTGTATTCCATAACCGGCTTGTAGGTAATTTCCCTGAAATTTGCGCTCCCCTTTTGCAATATCCTCATTTAGAATAATTGTAGTGTTTTTCATGTTTTCTTTAGATGCAGAATTTACCTAATTGTCCCATCCAGCGTTTCTTCCAAAGTACTACCAAACAGAGATGCCCGACCTTATGCGAAAGAGGGGAGGGCGCATTTACCCCCACCTGCTTTTCGCTGAGCTATGACGCATTCAAGGAACTTGCAAACAAACCTCTCTAATGCTTGGTAACGTGAATGTGTGACAGGGAAATGCCTCAAAATAAAGGAGGTGGTAGGAGCGAGAGGGTGAAGCCCTTTGGTAGATCAGAAATGAGGTTGGATATCGCTGCTCCGAAATATTTGCAGCTATCCACCAGCAGAAATGTTCCCCGCCCATGTAAACGTTATGAAGATTTTTCCCGTCATATCTGCTAAGTGCAATGGACTTATCTTTCCTAGCATTAATTGTCATTTTATTTGTAACAGCCCAATTACTTGTTTTATTTAAATCACCATGAACTACGCATTCATTTCCAACATTCTCAATGTTATTGTAGGTAATGCAGTCGTCTGCATGCAATTTTATTTAGCATTTAATACTTATATAATCAACAAAAATAACTCAAGATATTCCTCCAGGACAGTTGCTACTACTTTTACTCTTTGTGTTCTCCATTCCAAAAAGTTTTAATCCATAAAACCGTAGGTTTATGAACTCCATCACCAGTCAGCTTTCGGATAAGTAAACTATGGGCACTAAAAGCTTTAGAAAAATCGATCACCACTGCGCCAGGTCTCCTCCACCCCCTGCAACCACCTCATCCTACTAAATTTTGAAATAATGAAGTTATTTGGCTTTTGCAAAGGTACCCGGGACTAAACCCGTGTTGCACTCCCTTGAACGACTTTTTGTTTTAGCTCCTGCTCTTTCACGTTAGCGCGCAGGTAGCACTACAGATTACCGAGCGAGAGATCTAGGTTCGATTCCCGGTACTGGAGTGGGAATATTCTCCCACTGAGAGACCTGGTCCAGGGTACACTCAGCCTCGTTAGGTCCCTGAGGGGGCCAATTGAGCAGCTACTTGATTGAAAAGTAGCGGCCCGTGGTTGCCAAGAACGCATAACCGGCCGGAACTGACTGGGGCACTGACCACTTGCTACCTCCAGTACTGCACCACACTCACGACGCCTGCGATGTGTAGAGGTGGGGGACGGAGCGGCCGCGCGGTAGGCCTTGGCTCGATAAAGGCTGTTGTTCCTCAGTGTTATTTTTTTCTGCAATTAAATGCTGCATAAATTTACACACTGTTGAAGTTTGACTAGCTGGTGGATAAGTATTTATTTCTGTTGTATTATTCCCTTTATAAATTGGAACTAAAATAGCGATTTTCCAGTATTCTGGTATAACTCAGCTGTTAACTGAATTGTTAAAACAGAAGCATTGTGTAGGGAATCATAGCTTCAGCCTACATATTTAGGATACTACCCGGTCTCCTTGATTTTCGATTCTACATCTTGATTCTTTTGCGCCTTTTGAAAGCCATTATTTGAAAAATAGGTTCTCTACATCATACAATTTACAAAAAGCAGATACAAAATGTGAATTTAGTATGTTAGTTTGTCATCACCAGGGTTAGGATTTTTCGGTGCACATTTCAGATGAAAAAAAGGAAGGGAAAAAGATGCTCAAGTAACGTGAAAAAAGGGGCGACAAAAAATGCAGGTTTATTCAACTAATTCACCAATTTCTCTGTACTCTATTCTAATTTATTGAATTACAAACGAGTACATCATATTATTACTCATCAGAAGAAGGAAAATACATGAAGCTGTTATACTTCAAGACATTAAGCATCTCTAAATTTTTAAAATTACGTCTGGTTCTAATAGGAGATAGAATGTCTTTGTAGATGCTAAAGCTTTTTTCGACATCCACAGAAACCACTGGGGCAAATCTTGTATTCACTCGGAATGGCAATTCTACAGATGTGGCTTAATCCTCAATGGCCAGATTCTTCTAAAGACTAAACTCATGTTTGTCTTTGGCAAAGCCATCTAACTGCCCCCTCACAGAAGTAAAAATATCCCACTGTTTCTCCTTTTCCAAACCTTGTTCTTTTAATAGTTTAATAGCTGCAGTCAGGTACTTGTAACTATGGACACAGTATAATTCTGTCTGCAAAGTATATATTTTCTGCGGTAACAAGTTGCCGTGCCTTGGAAATTGCACCTGCGTCGGCTGGATCCCAAGAAAGCACAAACTCTTTAATGTTATCAAAATTCTCACACAACATAGCAGCACACTCGATCCAAGATCCCCAGCGAGTAATGACCGGGAAATTTGGAAGGGGCAGGTCAGTGGTTTTCTTGTAGATCACAAACACGATTCGCAGCTTTCAGCAGAATCTTCAGAGCAGAGATGAACTGATTTGCGATGTCATATTCGTTCGTTATGGATTCACAAACCCTGTGAAGGGCATGAACCAAGCATGTTACATGCTTCAACTTAGGAAATAAAGGCTTCAATTGGTTAACAGCTGAAACCCTGTATGGAACCTGGTCCGTAACCACAAGAAGTTTTTTCAAACTTGATACCAGCAGGCCAGAGTTTTTGACAAAAGTGCATAATTGGTTGCATTACTGTATTGGGATTGACTTTTTGCGGCTCATACATTTTTAACAACATGGATATAACTTTCTCCCCTGCTAAGGGAAAAACTAAAATGTTCTAAACATATCGTTCCATTGAGTCTATGGTTGCATCTACAATGATTCCCATATCGCAATCAGACACTTTCTCCCTGATTCTTTGTATGGTTTCTTGGTAAACAAGCTCCATGTAGTTTTTTCTTAAAGTACTCTCATTCGGTAATGAACTCTGTGTATTTTTCAAGAAATCCCTTGAAGGCTGGATGGTTGACCTTATTGAGAGGAATTCCTGCTTGTGTAAGAGTTGCACACAACTCAATGTTGATTTCCTTAAAATTTGGCTTTTTGAAGAACTCTAATGAAACGCATTTCGTAATAGAGGCTGCCGCGATTTGTTTGCCTGAAGAGTCTTGTTCATTTGATGCTTAGAGCTGGAAATGCACTGTTTGATGCGATCTCGCTGGTGTATTTCATCTAATGAAATTCCTGAATCGCAAATAGTACATCGAATAACAGTTCCATCTTTGTCTATGAAATCCTTCTCTTGAATTCCTGCGCCAGAACAATAAGTCAAGCACTGGACTCCTTTGGCATCTTAAAATCTAGTAATACACTCGTTTAGTAATGTAACAAAGGACAAACAACAGTTCACTTGCTGACTCAATGTGACTGTTACACATCTCATTCACTTGCTGTCCACACTATATAACACCGCCACAATTAACATAATGTTCTCGTTCATGTTGGAACTGCAGTCTCAGCGATTTGTAGTAGCTTCGAGCAGAACCCAGAGTCAATTCTTGGAACTACGCGTGTACGGTTACTGCTGTCTCTGCGTGACCTTAGAATCCGCGCGAACAAATGACGTCTGTCACAGTAACAAACTCACATTCACAAACAGTAGGCTACTGATACTGTTGAAATTAAAATGATAGAATGATATACAATGACAATGAGTCATTGTAAGTTGCATTATTGCGGGCTGCTTTATAGCGGCAAAGCAAGAGAAAGAGGATTTGTCGTACACAATTATTTTCCGTTGTTGTAGGCGTGCTTTCAACTCCCGCGCAGCGTTTACTGAAAGTGTTAGGCTTACTCTTCACGTTCACAGTAAGCTGAGGAGATGTTAATTAAAAGTTAAATAATTTATATTGATTAAAATCATACAGAGTAAAATGGAAGGAAACTAAAAAGAAAAAAAGAGGAAAAGGGGTTTATGGGCAAAGTTGGGGTAAAAAAGAGATAAAGGTGCTCAAAAAGGGAAACAGGTGCATGGAAAAAATGCCTCTTTTGGCAACTAGAAGGAAAACTTCACACTGTGGTATCTTTTCGAAGAGCTTAAATGTACCCTAAGGAAAAAGGTGCACACCTAAAAATCCTAACCCTGGTTATCACTTAATACAGTAATCCCATTGACGCTCTTTATTGCCCCTGCGTCTACTTATACATACAATTGCTAAAGGACTTCCAACAATTATTTACAACACCAAAATGGTGTTCTAAGAAGCGTTCTTGAGGTTCAACTTCTCATCTTATAATTGTTTAGCTAATTCTCTAAACCTATTAAAATGTCATGTGTTCTTCATTTTTTGAAACGCGCGCCTAGCCTTTATTTTAAGTTTCCTAATGGATTTTGTACAACATTCGTAATCAAGGTTATGTTTAATAATTGTGTGTGGAACGTGTTAACTCTGCATTTACATCGGTGGCAGATTGTACGAAATTATATTGTTCTCGTCGGTCTGGAAGGTTCAGTTGGTTAGACGCTGGCCTACTGATCCCAAGGTCGCGGGTTCAAATCCGGCCCAGACCGGTGGTTTTTAAGTGTGCTTATGTCGCTAGCCAGTTCTAACACCCTGTATATCGCTAGCCGTATAGCACATGTATTAAATGAAAGACAATAACATACACCTATGAGGGCGTAATTTCACTCATATCCAGCGAAACCTTTTTTCGATGAAACGTTAGCTCAGACAAAAGCCTCAAAAGTTGCTGTCGGCGTCTTTTGTGACGTGCAAGAATGTCTGGAATGTGAAGCAAACTGCTTTATGCTTCATTTTTGGGCTTAGGATTGCAGTGCTTCTATCCAGATGACGCCAGTAAAAGAAACTCGCTCGAGCCAGTACCAATTATCATGCTGAATGTATGCGATGTAGCAGAAAGTTTTGTGAAAAATTCCGAAGGTGCTGTTCACAACTGACGTGCACCGCCATAGTTTAAACACTCAAGCATTTAAAAAGGTGCCTTTTGACCTGTGATCTTTTTCCTCGTTGCAAGAAATTGTGCGAACGATTTGTTCTGCAACGTATATTTTGTATTTTGTGTTTTGATTTAGTTGGAGTACTTTTTCAACGTACAAATTGGACTTTCATGATCTTTCCGATTCTTTTGACAATTCTGGTCGGTTACAAATGACCACCTAGTATTTAAAATGCATATCCCGTTTAGATTTGAAGTTAAAGGTTTAATTTTTGTTAACCTCTTATTCATTGTATCACAACCCTCATGTTTCACGTACATCGATGTAATGTTTTCTGGATTATTATAAGTATTTGGAGATACTTGATATTTTTTTCAAAATGTGCCTGCTAACAAATGTAAAGCCATAGACATCGAAAATTTCAGCATTTTATACGTGCATATAATTTAACACAGAATCATAATTTCAATTTTGAATATATGACAGATCTGGAAAGATATTCAGCTGATTTAAAAAAAAAAAAAAAAAAGTATTCCTTTTCAACGTATAGATAGTAGACACCTACAGGTATTTTTCTCTTAAATTCTGAAAATATTTAGTCATCCAAATACAGCTTTTCTAACAAGTAGATAAAGTTTATATTTCCTAGCATGAAAATTGTATAGTCCTACTATATTTGAAACTGACTAAATGCAGTAACATGATAGTGCCCAAAACTTACTTTCAAAAGCGATTTTAGCACTATTTTAATGTGAGCAGGCATTTAAATCTGACATAGCTAAAGGTACTTCCAGGCATTAGAGGGCCCTAAAAGTTCGCCACATTATTTATGTAAAGCTACAAATTACTATTCTACATAAGAAACGCAAATGAATTCTTGAAAAATTGTGTAATTTTACCAACGAACCCACTAAACAAGTGAAACTTTCAAGATATTTCGAAAGTGTGTGGTTTATTGATGGTCAAAACTTGTGGGACTTCCATAAAAGTAGCTATTTTAGTTACATCTACTCGTGAAAAACGCCTATTGGATAAAACACTAAGGTACCTGTCTTTCCTTATTTGTAATACAAGATACGCATGTCACAATTTCAAATAACAAAGTAGCTGTAATACCAGAGATTTTCTAATGAGACTAGCAGGTTTTCTCAGAGCTTTCCGCGATCGGAATTATTAATACAGAATAGTGAATGGTGCAAAGATAGCTGGAATGCACAAGTGTGTTTTCATCATACTGCGGCCGCCGTACGGCAGAATTGACGTCAGCAGTTACACCTGAGACTCCTGTCCCCCGTGCACAATGCGTTACGGTTGTTTGTGGCTGCCAGCAGTCTGATGCAGGTAAACAACAGTTTTACTGAAGTCATTGTCTATTTTGTTTCGTTTCTATTCCTTCCTTATAAAGTTACGCGTTTTAAATAGTACGAACTAATTAAAGAGTGTTAGTGTCCAGTTTGCTTCGCAACTGAGCCCATAAATTTACGAGTTTTAAGTGATAATTAAGTTACTAGGTAGTGATGATTGCACAGTTTCCTGCAATACCTCACACATTAGCACAAAGAATCTTTATGTACGATACATTTGTAATACGTAATAACAAAGTCATGCAGGGAAGTTACAAGACGATTTGTTCCTCGGAAACAATTTTTGAGATGAGGTAAATGGTAATGGCCCTCGCGGTCCCCTGGTTTAACTGTATATTGATCTATGTGGGAACTTGAAAAATAAAGTGAGTCCAACAAATTCCCATACATAGGAAGAGCGAAAAGAACACATCAGGCGAGAAATTCACTCAGATTAGGACATTTAGCTCTCGAGTGTGTATACAAATTTCTTGCAAAAATGCCAGAAATGTATAGATAAAGAACAAGATTGTCACCCTCTCTTATGATAAGAAATGTGTTTATTATCCTTGTAATTTTAGCTAAAACTATGATAACGGGAAGCGATTGCAGGAATATTGTACCTCTTTCGGCGATACATCAGTACGGGGCGTTCTAAGTTGCGTGCGTTTTCAAAGGTTGAATTCTCAAAACACAAACAGTGGATTTGCGGGTTACATGGTGAAACATGAGCAAAGTATAGTAGATAGAGCCACAGTCACAGAGGAAACATGCAGTTTCGGGAGAATTATCGACATTACATTCGCAAGGTATTTTATAATGTTAGGCGTTGGAATGAAAACGCTCACATTCGTTCTGGTTACGGTTGTCTTGAGTGCACAGCCCAGAAAATAAGGTTACGTATTTTACGCCTGGAACAAATAGTAGTGTTAGTAATTTACCTTCATTTCTATCTGTTAGAATATTTTAACTGCACAAGAATACGAAGAAATGTACACGTTCCATGCTAGCATTTTAGTTAACTTTACAAACTAATGTTGAAAAGCATTAAATACCAAAACTTTGTTTCTATAGCTCATTTACTTTGACCATTTACAGAGTGAATTGAAAAGTGTGAATTAGTTTCTAAAATTTCATGTCACTATATGATTTCAAGTAAGCTTTATTTCTCTCTCTCTCTCTCTCTCTCTCTCTCTCTCTCTCTCTCTCTCTTTCTCTCTCTCTCTCTTTCTCTCTCTCTCTCTTTCTCTCTCTCTCTCAACTAAGTCTCTCCCTCTGTACAACGTCCAGTCACGTGATATTTTGTTAACCGGTAGTGAAAATTAAAATGAAAATTAAAACGAGAATAAAGCATAAATGTCCCATTCACAATGAAAAGTAAACGCAGACGCAGTATCGAGCGGGTGGCTCAGGCGGTAACGTCTGTGTTCCGCATTCGGGAGGTCGCGGGTTCGATCCTCGTTGGCCGATCTTCCTGACGCATGAATTTTTTCGGAGGTTTCGCTGGGTCCCCAGACGAATACTGGGAAGGATTTCCTGTCCCTCCATTTTGTTACATCAATCATTTCATTTCATCTTTCATACCATTAGGTTTTTCCAGAGTTGGAAGCGTCAGCGAGCGTCACGGCTGAAGTGGGACAAGGGGAACAAATGCGTTCTGAATGTCTCGTCTCCTGGATTGGAAGGCGAGCCTACTGGTTCCCGGGCCCTCCATGGGACGGCACAAGCCCGAGCGGGGGGAAGGGAGCCGGTTTCCGAATCCCGCGCCCCCCTTAGGACTACAAACCCGAAGGGGTGGGAGAGGAACCGGGCTGAGCTAGCCTCCGCCATGGTGCTTCTAACTGGGAAAATGTATGGACCCTTCCCTCTGCCCTGTTGTGGCAACGTTCCGGTCGCCCTTCGAATCTATTCGTCTCATCCATCCTCCTGAGAGGTGCCCCGTCTGGGGCATAAGCACAAAAGATCGGCTTTCGATCGACGTGCTACGTCCCCCTCCGCAAGTTGGCATTGCATCAAACGCAGACGCAGCATAACGCAACACTTCGCACCCATGTTATTTAATGGAAGCATCCACATAGAGTCACATAACGCAATAGGTTCTAAACCCCAAGTTTATACTTGCGTTGCATGTACAGAGGAAGAACTCTATTTCTTACTCCATGAACTAGCAGCTTCTGAACAGCACACGACAAGTACCTTGACGCATTCTACTGTACAATCACGGTGCTCTTCCATTTGGCAGTACTACCCTATTTTAAATGCTGACGTCACACGCTACTGTTATTTGCTTGGTATAACACCTTTTATGTCCTGCATATTTACAAAGGCTGGATGAACGTTCACACTGAATATTGTTGGCTATGATTGTTCAGTATGGAAGGTGATGCACTCGGAAGATTTCCCCATAAAAGTTTCGGGTATGAAAACCCATACCATGTTGTTGCATTAATCTTAAGGCCGCCTTATGAATGGTTTTACCCCAAGCGTTAAAAAAGCCTTTGTTGTAAATGGGGTCTAATACTGTACAAAATTGTGCATGTCTGTTATTCCATTAACAGTATATTATTATTTCATTGCTCTAAACATTTGGTAGAGATCCATAAACTTCATTTTTGAGACATTAAATTCTACTATTAAAGATATCTAAATGAAGTTAAAAACGTTCCTTGCTGATGTAAGTGAAAACTATAATTACAACTTCATCTAAATTGATTGAAAGTTATTCAATTTTATAGTTACTCCTTTATTTACTTTCTCGATAAGTAATATACCCTGTGCAACTTATTTGATTCTGTGAACCCATTTTAGGCTTAGAATGTTAGTAATAACCTAGAAATGTAGTATAACGCCTGTTCCTTTCTCCTTCATGTTGATCGAAATAAACATTTAATTACACGCCAGGACGGATCAGTCACTTGACAAGCTGTTGCAAAAATGTGACTCAACTTGATCTACACACGACCAATGTGAAACCGTTTGTACAGGGATCGAAAAAGTTATGTGAATGCAACACATGAGATGTTTTGTTTTTATTATCAGCAGCAATCCAGATATTTTATGGTAACTATTGTGGTGATTATAAACTTAAAAGTAAACTTTGTATTTATGTAAGTTGAGTTAAACTTAGAAAAATTTAATTACACGCCACGAATCTTACCACGGATCAGTCACTTGACAAACTGATGCAAAAATGTGACTCAACTTGATCTACATACGGCCAATGTGAAACAATTAAGAGGCAAACCTTTGTTTTACTCATTAGAGATGGCGAACCCAAATTAATTCGCACATTAATCACAACTTCATGACAGAAAGTAATTAAAATTCCTGATTCCATAACAAATTTAACCAAAATTGGTTCGAGCCTCTGTGACAAGTTATAATTAAAAGCTTTAATTATGTTACCAATGCCGTTTTCGCTTAATTAGCCAAAGAGAGGTTCAAACGTGCCAAATCTAGTACCATTTATCAATCTGGACGTGAAATTAGAACAAGGGCGTGACACTAGCAAAGGTCACATGGAGTTAAAAGCAATCATCGCGTGCTGCATATGTAATTAGATGCAGAACTTGCTGAGCAAATTCATGCCTTTACGGTACATTATCGCACAAAGTTGATTAAGTTAGCATTCGGGTTGTTAACATCTCTCCTACGTATTCCAGTACTGATTGGAACGCGCCGATCTTACTCGCCTTATACTCAATGCCTTCCGCGCAATTTGACATCGCACGTGTTTATTGCTTCTCTCCTTTAAAATTGCCGAATTAGCAGACTGCGTATCTAGTAGTGGTGACTCCTGAATTGTTGATGAGGGAATGTAACCAATAATTAAAAGTATATGAAAAACATATTGTAACAAAATGGCAATTCGGCGATCACACTGCTGAGACCAGTGTAACAAGATGACAAAATCCTCCCGGATAATTTTGTCACTTTATTCTCTTTTAAAATTGTATCGCAAATACATAGTTCTCTTCTCGTCATTAACATCCTACAGTCTTTCGAGCTATTACAACTCGCAACTTTTACTTCTCGTTACCTTGCCTCAGTCCTTTCAGTGTCTTTCTTCACTTTCTCTGTCTCTCATACACTAACAACGACGGTGCAATGGCTCGACGTTCGTTAATCTTCTTTACGACGACCGACGTACCTATCACGACGACGCAAACATGCACAGCTGCCTCGCACTCGCTAACATACTGACCGCCTCATATTTGTAACTCTACCTGCTGTTTTTCTCGCCTCCTTATATAGTGAGGATGATGTCACACAGACCTTTCGCGAACACCTTCAAACACGCGGGCGGTGACGCAACCAGATCTTTCTCGAAGGCACTGAAGAAAACACCTTTTGTGTAGTACGTTTCTGTCTACCTCTTATAGCCGGTTGTAGAAAATTATACAAAATTCCTTCTGACTGAAGAGGACTTCGCTGGCTTTTACCAGAAAATTCAAAGGATATATTTTATTTGTCATGCCAATACGTTAAATATGGTATTCTAATTAAAATCGTCATAGCCATGTTTGTGGGAAGTAATTTGGGTTTGTCGCGTTCGTGGAAGATGCTATACTTAAACCACTGCAAGTTTTCGCGTTGTTGACGGGCCCTTTTAACTAACTCCTCATTCACTGCTTTCGTTTTTGAGTTATCCAGTTCACACACACGCACGCACGCACACACGCGCGCGCGCGCGCACACACACACACACATACACACACAATGTTGTATCTTATTCATCGGTCTCAACACGTTTATTTCCTTGAAATATCGACATCGAATTTTTGGACTGAGTGCAATGCTTCCTTAATGTGGCAATGAAGACAAAATTATTTATTCACCAAGATTGTGTGAAGCAACATTTCCATCTCGACTACGGGTTAAAGGTTTCTATAACGGGAATTCGACTTAGCATTTAATTGGTTGTTGCAACTGAAAGTGTAAGTATCGATTTTCCTACTGGTCGATGGTACCAGTTTACGATAAACGGTCATAATGCTGCATTGCTCGATTCTTGTTATTAAGCGGTATCATAATGCATACTGGTTCTGTACGCTCCCTAATAGGAACCTGAATCCAAAACATGTTCAAGGTTTCAACATGCTAATTGCTTGTACTTAATCTTAAGTTCAATGTCCATTTGCTTATTAAACCGTTCAATAACACGGTTTAATAATTCAAGGAATTCTAATGCACCATGAAGTTCAGGATTATTTCAAGGAAAATAATGTCTGCAGCAGGATCGTTTATTAATTGCTGCATGCATACACATGCCGCCATTAACTGCAATAGGTATATGCATCCACAAGTTACTATACCCGTTACTTCCGTAATATTATAAAATGCAACCTTTAAAATCAGCTGTTACATTACTTCCTTGCGATATGAGTGTCTAAGGGGTGCCATTACCCCTCCCCAAGATAATTAACAGCATATATAAGTACCTCATTAATGAGGATAGGTTGATAATTATGGTGGACACTAGATTTAATGTCGGTTGACAGCTGACCTCTAATGTTCTCTTTCCTGTTGTGCAAATAAATATTGTGGGCGTAAATGATCTGATACAGACAATAAAATCAGTCTAGTTACTTTTTCTTACTTTATTTTCCTATGAGTGTACAAAAACACAGCTTTGCTACTAATGTTAATTAAGTCCACTCTTACGTGATATTGCAACTCACAACTGTTTTCTTCTCGTAGCATTGACTTTTAACGTCTCTATTCACTTTTTCTGTCTCTCAAACATGAACCTGGACGATACAAACACTCAACAAACTTCTTCACTTCGACGAGATGCATCTTTCACGTCTTTCTCGCAGACACTGACACATTGACCAACTCAAACTGCCTGCCCTACATGCTTCGCAAGCTTTTGTAACGGCGATGACGTAGCCAAATCTTACTCAACTTCTTCAAACAAGCCGGCCGCCGGACACTTGGAATCATCTCGGGGAAAAAAAAAATTCGTTCTATCGCTCTGATTGTTGTCACGTGTTTGCTCGCATGAGCGGTTTGGGGAAGGCTGACCGTGAGCGCCTTTGATAGGTGCCGCGCCTGGTATGTAGTGTGAAGTAGCTTGGCCCCGACCGTCCGTTGTTGTGCGCCTCGGGCGGCGTCAAAATATTTATATCACCAGCTTTACAGTGTGCTTAGCTATACAACTTAGCAAGGCCTGGCAAGCCTCAGCCTGGTTTCTGTGTTGACCAGCTCCTCTTGCCAACCGCCATTGAATTTTGCGTCACCCATATACTTAATTTGTGAGTACTGCGTACTGATGGCTCAGGCACCAACCTTCTATGCCCTGTATTCGGGAGGCCGTGAGTACGATTCCCGTGGACGACCTTCCTGAACCATAGGCTTCTTGGGGGTTTCCCCGGGTGCTAGCCGTGTGCCGAGAAGGTTAATTACATCCCTCAAATTTCTTGTCCCTTCATTTCCCTACTCTTTCACCTTCTTGCCTATATCACGGCGTTGCATGGCCGGGAGAAAGGATCTATGCAAACCTTCGCCCTCCAGATCAGGGGCGGTCTTCGAGTCCCAGGCCTCTCGGTGGGACGTGTAAGCCTGCAGGAATGGGGGGGGGGGGCAGCCGGTTGTATGAGCTTCCGCCGAGGAGTCCATATCTGAAAACAATAGGGAGCTTGCACTCTGCTGTCGCACCTCCTAAGTCCGGCCACTCTCTGGCTCCTCTCACCTCACACCTCCCTGCCCCGTCAGATCTCTAGGTAAAGCCTGTCTAGTGAACGCGTGTGCAGTTCGGCCTCCTGCTTTAACGAACTCTTGTAATCGTTTTACAACATGGGCGTTTCCTCCCCAGTCCTTTGTGCAGGGTTGAAACCTTTTAACGTCAACTTTTGCACCCAATGAAACAGAAGAAGCTGCATTCCAGAACTTTGGCGACTAAGACTCTACATGGAGTCAACATATAACTGTCACTTCCTTGAAATCGGCATTGCTATTGGTCTTCCAGGACTAAGGTGGACGGTTTCCTTTTCTGGGGCGTGAAGAAGGATTTATGACAGTCATTGGTTGTGGGTAGCGCAAATTTCCTTTGTGGATCAACTGCACTCGCGTTCACTAAACAGGGTTTACTAACCGCCTCCTACGAACCTAGTCACGCCTTGTAACTTGTGAGTAAACTTAAACGTACAAAGACATGTGATTAGATTTGTATTAATGCTCAAGTACCTGATATCGGTGAGCTTCCTCAGCGGCATCACGTGGGCGTCTCAGTCGATGAAGATGGCGAACTGTCAGTTCCAGAATATCAGCCTTTTCCAGCTTGCTCACATTTTCTCCATCTGCCTGTAAAGATTTGAAGACACGTTAATCTTTTTCTGGAGTTTATTGCTACTCCCTCCACCCTTTTCTGGAGTAATGTTTGGTGTAAGAGTAGACTTATTTCCTTAGAAATACTTCGGCGATTGTCTAGGAGAACAACAAAATATAAAGTCTTACTGAATATATTCCAGTTTATCTCCCACTATGCTTTTCTAGTGATTGTATTTGCAAGAAAATGTCTGGGAGAGTTTAAAGAGTTATCTTCTATATAAAGAGTGTATACAAGATGTCAACGAACTACTCCGAAATAATTTCAAAGATTGTAGAGGTGTCTGATATAAGCAGCTTGAGATAGGCAATGCGTGGTCCACGGCTAAACATAACGGGGTTATATGTCATAAAACATATTGGTATCAAATTCTAATATGTCGGTGTTAAATCAATCCTGGATAAATAATTGGCTGAAAATGGCTTTATAATTCCTGCACCAGTATAAGATATCGTTTTTCAGCAGCATTTTATTAGAGTTCTCAAGATTTAATGCACAAAAAGAATCATATCTTGAAATGATCCTTGGACAGCGCAACACTTAACGGAATTTCCTGCCATACAACGCCGAGACTCCCGCCGACTCTTACAACCCTGTAACAGCCAAGCAAGATGAAGGTGAGGAGAAAGGAGCGAAACGAAATGAGAAGTTATTAATAATAACATTAATAATAATAATAATAATAATAATAATAATAATAATAATAATAATAATAATAATAATAATAATAATAATAATAATAATAATAATAATAATAATAATAATAATAATAATAATAATAATAATAATAATAATAATAATAATAATAATAATAATAATGGTATAAACGATAACTGACAAACACAAAGAAGGTAGAACATTCAAAGCTGCAATTTTTTACGAACTTTCACGAATTTCTCGTTTGCTCGCGTGCCGTTATGTGCGCGATAAACACGAAAGTTGATATATTTTAAAAATAAATTGTAGAATTTACATGTCGAAAATATATAGGTGCCTATTCAAATCTCTTGAATTTGTTTTAGATTTAGTTAATTATAAAGTGTGGCATTATTCTAGATTTTCTAAAGAATACATATAAGAAGGTATCTGAATTTTGGCATGAGACTAATATGTAACTACAACTTTGTTGTACCAAATGTATAACATTTGTATCAAGTGGCCGAAATTTGTATCAAGTTGGTAATGAAGCTGATGTACTGCATGCTCTGTCATTTAAAGCTGAAGCTAAAACCAGTTTCATAAATTTTGTGACATATTTATTCAAGTCTTATGAAAAACAGGAAATGCAGATAGTGTAAGATTCGTTTCGCACTGTAATTCAGTGGATATCTTGGTTACTGACAAGGTCTTGAACGG
The DNA here is from genome assembly GCA_030765045.1 of Tenodera sinensis. Lineage (NCBI taxonomy): Eukaryota > Metazoa > Arthropoda > Insecta > Mantodea > Mantidae > Tenodera > Tenodera sinensis. The sequence goes on from CM060962.1 coordinate 105,578,078, forward strand.
TCTTAAAACATTTTAATTTGTTCAATGTTGCAATTTGGTGATTTGAAATAATCAGTTGTGCTAAATAATATGCAATTTAATGTGTATTAAACTTAAAAATCATTTAAAAAACAGCTTGCATCTGTGCTACTACTCGCATAACCTACTGGCGTTATTAATCAATTTTGCGTACAATACGGTATTTGTATTGTGTTAGATAGGTATGTTAATAATTTTTCTCGAAACTAATTTCATAGTTGGTTATTATATGAAGCATATATCTTATTTTTATTGTTACCCTTCGCGAGGCTATATAGACATTTTGATGTATTATTAGCATGAAAATGCGAAAACTTTGAAGTGAAACGCGAATTATTTAAAAGAATATCACAAGTAATATCATAAGACGTCTGACTTAACCGATAAATTGGGAAGAGCGAGAGAATTTATCTGGGAATGTGTGACCGTCGAATGATATTTATCTGGACTATTTAGTAAATAAAATATTAATTTTAATACCTATATCGCAAATATTTGATCAGAAAATGTTACATTATATAAAAAATAATCTAGAATATGTTCATTTCGATTAGTGTAATTCTGCACTGCTAACTGAGGAAAACGAAACCCAATTTTCACATGTATTTCAATATTCACTTGTTATAACAGAAAACGATTTTATAACCTCAAATAAACCTCACTTTATTTTTAACATTAACAAACATCCTTTCTTCTGGAAAAATTTACTAATACTAATTAACAGAACAATTGTTAAAACACAGTTGTGAAATTGAAATTGAGAGTTATTTTGTTTGTTAATTGATTGTAATGTGTAATAAGTTGTTTTTCAGCGATTTATGGGGTACACTTGGCAACACTGTCCAAACAAACGAATGACCTAGTGATAATTTGTTCAAAAAAAAAGGATGACCTGGTAATAATTCGTATATGATAACTTAACGCCTTTACGTATGAAATAGTCACTAATAAAACACGGCCCTGCTTGCAGATAACAATATTTCCTTTCAAGTGTGATTAATCTTTCTCAAACTAGGCCGTGTTAGTGGTGCACGGTGCAGAAAGTTTTATTACATGAGACATTAAACGTTTTTATATAAATGTCGCATACTTTCTGGGTTACAGTCTCGAACTAACAACCTGAAAGATGTCGCTCATAAAATACGTTGCTGAGAATGTTGCCATTAAGAATTCCTAAAGGTAATAAAAAGGACTGATGGGCTGACGTGACAAGGTAAAAAACAAAACCCAACAGATTGTGAACAACGTCACAGCACAAGTTCCCACAATGCACTTACTTTTTACCCTTCTGTTTTCTGCAGTCATTCGGCATTCATTCCCGATTTCTCTGGTAATTTACACCGTGCGAACCAGTTAAGGAGTGGTTGCACGTTTGTCGGTTTATTTTCTTTCCTTCAGTACTTGTTTGTTGATTGTTAAAGCGTAGCGTGACAAAGTTCTGCATGAATGAGTTCCATCGCTTCATTCAGGTGGTCACATCACCAAATGAACCCACAGAATCAGGACGGTCAAACAGAAGTACCTCATCAACATCTCGGATATTTTCAGGAACTGCACACGAGGAAGTATAGAGCATCACGGTAGCTGTATCCTGTGCGAGTAGTTTTAGTACTAACTTTACAGTTTCCTATACTTGGGTGGAAAGCTTTTATAGGAGTGGTTAAGTTTAAGGGCAGGTCGACAACGAGGTCATTTGGGCCCGAAAACGTTTATAGGAACGGAATTATTTAAGTTGGTATTGAAACTTTGACCTCTTCAGAGGTAAACCAAGCAGCTGGTTGGCAAATTACTTATGTCTAGGGCTCGGAAGTTGAAGATCCATAAATGGCCTAAAAAGACCTTTACAAATACATAAAAATATCTATAAAAAGAGCTAAAAGCTGGAAAAAAGGACATAAACGGGTGGCCCAAATTAATTAATTTAAGTTTGTGTTTTCTGCGTGATTTCTGCGTCCAATATGCTGCTAAACATACAGCCGCTTTGGTGCACTGACTTTCACCTCACAATATTTGCAGAATGCTTCCATCAGTAGCAAATACCTCCGCCCCAAGTTCAGATACAAGTTGTTGCAAAAGAAAGTTTAACTAGGCTTAGTTTTAGTCATATTTATGGACAGGGTTTCTTGCACAAACTGTGAAATTGCAGTCAAACATAAGGTGGATGCAAGCTACCCACTCCAACCCTCTGACCAAGGTTAGAAAAAATGGGATATTTAGAGAAGGTTCAGCAGTTTCTCGCAGGATGTACAGATTCCCTTTGTTGGTGTTTATGGCATAAATACAATAGAAAGATCCTCTCAGCTACCTATTACGGTCAGTCTTAGCAGTTCGTATTAATTAAAACAAATCAGAATTGAGATTAGATTCTGTTGGACAAGAAAAAGATGGTCAAAACAAGGTAAAGTTGCAAAAACGACTATTAATTGAAACAGGAAGGCTAAAAAGGACATTTAGAACAAAAAATTCCAAAAAGGACAGAAAAAGACAAAAACCGCCATTCTCTAGCCTGTGATGACCCGAAATGAACATACATGTATTATGTTGGGTGTGATCTTCAGGCACTAGAATAAAAAAAGATTTTACCTCAACTTCCTAAACCTACTTATGTTACACCAAAAGATGTCAGGGTATTGTACTTTACATTTGTTCTTTACATTTATAACAACACTCCAGTGAATCGATATTAGCGGCTTTTAGAACATCGTATGACATGTTAGTTGCACAAAGAGAAGGCAGTCACGGAGATATACAGTGAGAGAAGTGTAATCGCAAAAAGGAAGGAAGAAATGGGGTAAGAGGTTATAACAAATGCAACAACGCACGAGGAACTGTGTTTTGCTAGTACTGAGCATTTGCATTTGGATAGTACCCCTTACACTCATCCTTAACATTTCTCCTGGTATAAAATAAATGGGTATATGGCTTACTTTATCTCTAGAGCAACAATGAAAACGTCGGATAACTCTCTGGAAAGTAGAAACTAATTCTGCAAGCATTCTCGTCCTCACAGCACTCTCGAAAATTAAAGCACCTCAATTGAAAAACATTCCAAAATAAAACTGCTTAATTTTATTTTAGTATTTTAGTGGTGTTAAACACCCGTTCTTACTGCACGTGGCACCACAGGCAGTGGGTACATACAATTAGTTCATGATTTTGGAAAACAAAGTTTTGGGAAGGAAACGTTTCAGGACTAAGGGAGGTTCTTAGATCGGCATATAGGTGCCTTATTGAAGAGAAAATACGAGAATGGGGTATAAAAATCAACAAAATGCTAAATGAGATAGAAAGAGTTCAATTATAATTGTGCAACAAAGTCAACTTTTTATTTTCTCCCATCTTGAAGCATTACTGCATTGATAACAGTCAAGCAAAAATGCAGGTTCACGTTTCTCTATTAGTTGTAGGCAATCTTCTGTCTCTCTCCTCAAATTCTCTCCCTCATTACTTTCCTCTCTCCCTTTCTTCTCCACAATTTCTCCTTCTCCCTCTCTACTCTGTCTGCTCTCGCCTCCATCACACACACAGCACCTTTTCTTCACTGTGTAAGTTAGTTCAATGTCATGTTTTGAAAACCGGTAATAAAACATTGGTTGTTATGGATTTTTAAAAACTAAAAATAGTTTTAAAATTTGGTAGTACGCAGAATTCTCTTTCTTGTGAGTGTAATGTGATTGTATATACACGAATGGTAGTAATGAAAATTGTTATAACTTCTTATGTTTGTCCTATCGAAATTCTGCAAACCAAGAAAGTTTCTTAGAAACACTTTACAAACTTTATTTTGTAACAATTTTCAAAATCGGAATAACCGAGAACAATTGGAGTTTTTTGTTTCTGTGGTAACTGAGATGCTATATACCGTGTTTCATAACTACCAGTCCGGCTGTTCTTGTCCAAAAATTAATAGACAGAAATACAGAAAATACATTTGAATAAAAATCGAAGAAAAAAGTTATTTCGCGCTTTAATGTAGCACATTACACACGCTAGTACCAATGATTAATCCAGAATTTAAAACTGGCAGACAAAATCGGTTACCATTTTATTATATACAAAAATATTGAAATAATTTGGACTTATTCCGATTAAATTTACATAAAAGATAAATTCATAATTAATAAAACTTAAATTATTACCACTGGCTAATATTAAAACAATACGGTATGTGGAATATGTATATCTGTACCAAAAGATTTGTGTTAAGAGTCATAATGGCCAGAAAATGCCTCCCTGGGGCGTTCTAGTGGCAGCCCAGGTCAAAAGCGCTCCAGGCTGCCATTCATTTTCTCTGTGTTATCTACGTTACATTGTAATATTTTTAAATTGCAAGTTAATAGCAATGATGCATAACCAAAATATTCACACTAAGGCTATGCGTGGTTCCAGTTGATTCGTTTTTACGCTCCAGTCGTTTCCTAAGGTTGTAGTTCATGGCACGTACTGTCGCTTGCTTTCATGTGGAACCAAGCATCTCTGATGTAATTTGTCATGGCTTACGGGAGCTGATGTATTATCCAACTGCTAACAACAAAATGTCTGCGGTTATTTGGGCTATTTCTTATTTCTCTCTTAATACTTCCCTATGGAGCATCACTTTACAAAACTGTTACTTCCGCATCCTGTAAAAGTATTAAACAGCAGGTGGCAAATTGGTTTCATCATCTCGAGTTGATCTTCCCTTTCCTTCCTTCGATAAAATCCTGATGTTTAACAGCAACATGTCTTGCTCCACACTCCCATTTGAAAGGGGATTCAACAGACTATATATGTGGAACACTGTGTTTCCATTCAATTCATGGCTTCATGGTAAACATACAGTTGCAATGTTGGTAAATGTGTATTGCATTTCGAGCTGCTGCATTGTATTTATGAACCGTTCGCCTAGAGTCAACCAAGCTTCTGGCATGCTTGATTGCTTGTAAGCTTGAGGTGCGTATATCTACTTATACAAGCCGAATTGTTCGCGAGCCACTCGTGAACCGTTCGTTTAAGTTATTTTCGCAACGTACTTCAGCGATCCATGGGAAAGGCAGGAGCCAACCACCAACTACCAGCTGACGAGCTGTAATTCATCACCGATTTATTGCGTCATGTGTTTGCGTGAGCAAAGTTATGCAATACTGGTGCAGACTTAGTGATCACTAGTTTGTGCAAGAACAAGAGGAAACAATGACGTTGGTAGCAAATTGATCTGTAAAGAACACGCACTGGTACCGAGCCGATGTTGGACAAGCATTAGTGGCCAGTATCAAAATTTCAAAGATGTCCTTTTCTAATTTTGAGGATCCCTGCAAAAAGACTGGACTACTCATTTCCAAAAGAAAAACTATTTCTTTGATCACTCCCATTAGACGCCAGCAGTCACCTGTTTCCCTCCAAGCATCCTCTTTTATTTTTTTAATGGCCCTCGTGCTTAAGATCCCAGAATGAAAGCTTCCTTTTATAGCAATTACTTCCAGTAACTTTTTCTCCGACACATAATCAAACTGACAGCTGGAACAAAACTAATATACATAAAATAAAATACATTATGAACCGGAAGGTTCACTAGTAAAGAGAAAAAACAATAGGAACGATGCCGTCCGATTGTCAACTGAGTGAACTGTGAACCGACAGGAGGATCGCCGTGAGCAGTTCACGAGCAATACTTTTGGTGCTCCAATCCCCAACACAATCATGGGAACTAGCCGCTCGCAAACTGTTCGCCTCGCATGTGTATTCGCATTATTAGAGGAAGTGCAAAACTTCATGGCATATGAATGCTCGCCAATACTCACGCTGGGCGCTGTCGGAAAACGTAGTAGACGTGTAGCGGCAGTAACTCGGTACATCAGAGCTCGTTTTACATGCGAATCACGGTGCCGCCCAGTATTGCCGTAATTAGACAACACAGTAAATATCATTAACATCTTACTTTGATGTTGTTAACCCAAGAAACATCCTTTTCAAAATCGCACAAAACCAATAACTCGCTTTTCAACATTGTGGCTTTTTCCCTTAGAGATTGGAATACAGATACAATGCCTTTCTGTTCGGGTAAAGCTGCCTAGCTACAAATACCTGACACCTACACCGCAAGCTTCCACAGTCAATTCCTGGGCTTCTGAGAAATATACCGCTGCCTATATTCTGAATAGGAGACCTTTTTTAAACGTTGTATACATTAAATAAATTTATCCTGTCCTAAAAATGAAACACTCCACGGTTGTTAATAGAAAAATCGCTTGTCCCAGCTTCGTTGGACATGTTCACACATTTGCATCAAACCTTAGGGAAAAGAGAAAAATAATTTAACTTATACATTAACAATATTTCAGCTCGAGTACTAAATAGCACTACAGTAGAATTCTGATAACTCGACTTAATGTGGACTGATAGGGTGTTGAGTTATCGAAATGTCGAGTTTTACGAACATAAGGTCTATTATTCACAGCTCAGAACATAATAATGCAAATTACATAAATACATGTTCTAGCACAATATAGCAAAAGGTAAAGCATCTTAAAATGTATTGTGTATAAATATGTTCCCCACTGTCCAGTCTCTTCAACACATTTCCTTTCCTATGTTAGGGGGACACTGGCACCAAAAGGACTTCCTTCCCTAATCATTGCTAATGAAATGTTTATTTTAAATTACACTTGCCACAATGTATTGTTGGTAGATGTTTCATTGCTCTATGTTAAATAATTCTGTAATGAAAATTTATTTGTTTTAGAAAGAATTGAACAGTAATAAAATATAAGACTTTTTGAAGTTTAGAATTTAAATAGAAGCCTGAAATTTGGTAAGCTTGTTTCTCTATGCCCAGACAATGAAATTGTGCATTTATTTTTCAGATTATTATTGTTATTATTATTATTAATATTAATATTAATATTAATATTAATATTAATATTAATATTAATATTATTATTAATATTAATATTATTATTATTATTATTATTATTATTATTATTATTATTATTATTATTATTATTATTATTATTATTATTATTATTATTATTATTATTATTATTATTATTATTATTATTATTATTATTATTATTATTATTATTATTACTATTACTATTACTATTACTATTACTATTACTATTACTATTACTATTACTATTACTATTACTATTACTATTACTATTACTATTACTATTACTATTACTATTACTATTACTATTACTATTACTATTACTATTACTATTACTATTACTATTACTATTACTATTACTATTACTATTACTATTACTATTACTATTACTATTACTATTACTATTACTATTACTATTATTATTATTATTATTATTATTATTATTATTATTATTATTATTATTATTATTATTATTATTATTATTATTATTATTATTATTATTATTATTATTATTATTATTATTATTATTATTATTAGTTAGAAATATGCTTTTTTCCGTTCACAATGTAATAAAGGAAATATTATTAATAATTACAAAGAGGAAAAGAAACATATACTTTATGTATGAGTGTAATAAACAAATCAATGCACAGTTTTCTTTGACAAGTTATATTCTACGATTTCAGCTTTATCCATCAATATTTACTGCAGAAGGTTTACTCCAAAGTAGAAAAATTGTTATATGAAGAAGAAGCTATTTAAATTACTGGAACACAGTCATTGGACATATTGCTCTTCACGTGTCCACAGGCTTGGCACATCACTACAGTCTTCAGAGGAACACCACAGAACTCACTCAAATTCACAGTAGCACATTCTTCTTTACATTCACTACATGATACTCTTGTAAACAAGTTCTTCAAAATATTGCTGTCAACAAGAATGTGTAATCTGGCTCTGCAACATTTTGTAAACAACATAATTCATTTGTTATATTTCTTATTTTTTTGCCAACCAATAGCACCGCTTGTGCAATATCAGCACCAATATCTATATTGTAAAGACAAATGTCTCATTAAAATCTAATATCCACAGATGGAGCGAGGCTTAGCTACGAACTGAAATTAGACAGATTTTACGCACCCACTCTTCATTGCAAGTGACTAAATCAATTTGAAATACACTAGTTCCCATGTGGATTTTACACATAATATTTAATAACCATATTCTGAACATGTTGAAGAAATTTCTTCACAAAATATTTTGTGGCATTTTTGGCCACTTTGGTACCAGTGTCCCTTTCTTCTCGTTCGACATTTTCACCTACACAAACGCAACATAACATTAGCACTAAGTCTGAAATCTGAGAAACAGTACTGTAACCAGAAATATGTAATTGAAAGTTTAGCCTACCATGTACGCACTGGATAAAGCAATACACCTTCAAACCTCCCAAACACGTATTTGTACTTTGTATCCACATTACATGGACAAGCTTTTAATTTTGTGACAATGGACTGTCAGCTGCTTATGTTCAGACTAGATATCGAAGGTCAACACGCGGTCAGCCTATACATTTTATGCAACATAATGGATTATAGAAATTATTACATTCAAGTTTAACATTAAAAAATAAAACCATTAAAATAAAGAAGTGTCGAGTTCGGAATTCTACTGTACCAATACTTCCCAAACGACTCTGTAAGTTTCACGTCAATGAGGCCATAAAATGAAGCCGGTATACCTTTCTCAACTGCGATAGTAGACTTTCTTAATGCAGAAAAACATTCGGTCAGTTGTTCTTCCATTTAGATTTAATTTTAGTTAATTACCTTCCCGCTTGGTATGCTGCATCCTTTATACCTATATTGAAAGTGATACAACTGCTTTGTCCCTATGAGGGTTGCCGTGAGGGGCCAGGAGTTTAACCCATCCCCTGTTTTGTTCCTCGGTTTGCCTACCATCCAAGGAGCTTCTTTTTCACTGCCACTGCGTCGCCGTAGTCAGACCACGTTCAACACACGTAGTTAGAGCAAGAAAAGAGGGGAAGGCCGAGTGTTAAAAATATCTGCCTGATCTGTGTCATCTTAGAATGCCACCAAAGATGAACACAAATATATTGTCATCGCGCCCGCCACATCTAATTGCCGACAACAGCAGTGTCACCCATCGCATTATTGTCGGCACTACCGCAAAGGAGCCGAAGGAAAGAGATAGAGTATGGCCGCATTGTTGGGGCGCTTGCCGAAAGAGAGAAAAGGATAGAGACTTCGAGAATCTTCTGCTTTGTATTTCACCGCAATAACTAGACTTTCCAGAATAGTGCCTGGGAGATATAAATAGCGGTAAAGTGCGACAGAAGAGTCAGTCAGACGTATGTGAAGCGTTGAGTAGTCGTGCCGATGGAGAGGACAGACGTATGTGAAGCGTTGAGTAGTCGTGCCGACGGAGAGGACAGACGTATGTGAAGCGTTGAGGAGTCGTGCCGACGGAGAAGGGACAGTTCTTGTGTTACGAATTCGGAGCCGTGCTGTTGGTGAATCGGTAAAGACTTTCTTGCTGTTGCAACGAGTGTACAAAGTTACTGTTTACGGAAATAAAAGTGTTTCTTTATCTCGACTACATGTCTCTTTTACTTTACACCCAACCAAAAGTCACAATATGTACCTTCAGAAGCAATAGCTAATAGCTTCATTATCATGCAGTTATGTCATTTTTTGATAACTTACTCGAGTGCAACCACACAACTAATTCGACATTAATGTGAATTCACAGAAGTTATTCTGTACAATAATGCAGCAATATCTTTTAGAATGATGGAACAGATACCTATTCAGTATCCAGTTATATTCAATAAATGCGACATCAACTACTTGCAGAGGTTATGTGCAATTTGCACCTAATGTTAAGGTAAGAGCCGAAAATCTTTCACACCGTATCATTTAAGTAAGTCATAAACAAGTGCTCTGCTGTCTATTCAATATTAATTGATGAGCATTGCTTGAAAAAAATGTACATCCATATAAATGAAACCTTCAGGTAGCTCATGATATTTGCATAAGCAAATGCTTCTGTCAAAGTGTTTTCTCATATTTTATGCATACCTACAGTATGTTCACCAGTTCATGGTCCCTGGAAGGAATGCAATGAGTAAGTACATCAGTAAATAAGTCTAGGCACACAGCGATATGTAAAGCTGGCCTTGTGCTTCTGGTTGCACCTAATGTAAGCTCGACAAGAACCATGAGTCCAGCTTCGGATATTGCTGTGTACCTAAAATTATTTAATGATGTACTGACTCTTGCATTTCTGTCAGGGTCCATGAGTTGGTGAACAAACTGTACACGCATGTGTCATAGCTAGAGGGCGGAAGATTGTATGATAAGCCACAAGTTTATGCATATGGGTTCTACTGTTGCTACTCGCACATGTACTGCAGACGTCTGCTGATGCGTGTGTACATGCAGCGGCTGCGCGGCACTGGTTACGTCATTCATTCTGCGTGTCCAACTAACCTGTATCGCGTGTGACCGCACGCGGTTCCACGCTCTACTTATAACCCGAGAGGAATCTCACTAATGTAATCTGAAGCTCTTACAGCTTGCACTGTATATTTAAATAAGTAATTAAATATCTAATCTTAAGGAGAAAACGGGTGCCAGAAGCTCAGTGTGGAATAGCGATGTCATAAACAGTTTAGTATAGTTTAGATTACAGCACGGTTGGGGACACCTCTTGCACTCTGACCTACGTAGCTCTATTGTGATCATCACCCCCCCCCCCAGGAGGGGATGAAGTGAAGGAAGCACAGGAGACTATAGGCGACAGGCAGACACGCCAAATAGACGTGCGGATGTCCGTAAGACTTTCAGTCTCGTAGACTCGCCCCATGGTGGAGCTGCCTAGAGAGAACGATGAACGACCCGTCGACCAATACGACCTCTAGTCTCCATAGGGAGTTCTCTGTCGCTTTGAACTAGAACCGCCCCATTTATCCGGCAATGTCATACGCCGCGAAACCTATACGCTAACCTGAAAGATGAGACGGAATGAAAGGGAAATTATAGAAAGGAAATCGTGGCAGATGAGAACTATCCCAGCATTCGCCTACCGACCAGGGACAGCCGTGAAATCCTAAGTTAAGAGTGGGCTCGATGGGAATTGAGCCTGGGACCCACCCAGTCTAACGCGTTACCACGGAGCCATCTCCCTCGCTAACTCTCACAGTTACTCTGCCTTAACCGCTGCAATTAGCGTTTTAGCTTGTAGTTAAGGCATCACCCGTAGCGAAAACCACTTATGTATTTCTGTTTCGGAGAAGTGTATTTCACTCCAGATAGTAAAGGCAGATCATGATTGAAAGATAAATTATCCACCTTAACAATTAAAATAAAATTTCACATTAAAATTGTTGCCCACTCTATGCGTTACTTATTTTTAATTGGCGCACTACCTGCTATATGAATATATTTATCTCTGTATAAATCACATTTTACACAATTAATTCTACACGAGAAATAACTCCGTCAGCAAATTCGATTTTGTTACTAAGTCTGAGTCCACAACCAAACTAATTTACCATATTGGAAGAAAATGCAAGTGTTAGGCAGGTAGTATAAATAGAATGACATGGCAAATAAGGGAAATATCGTTGAAAGGGCATTGAAATTTTGGTATAGAATTTTGAAACTAGAAGAAGGTAACCTTCTAAAACAGAGTCTAGAATACCTAAAGAAGAGCCAAAAAAATAAGGGTTGCTTAAACTGTCTTAGAAGTGACTTGGAAAGTAATGAGTTACAAGAGAGATGGAGAAAAAGAAATCTCTACTTTTCTATATACCGACGAAAAGTTCATGGGGAGAGTAAAATACATGGACAAGACTAGAATGCAGGTGTGGGATTTTTAGCGCAAGTTATGTGTGCCTGGATTGTTCCGTGGCGAGCATAAATGACCTCGCAAGGAAGCATCTCACGGTGTGTGTATCAGACGTACAGTCCTGAGTATATGAATTGCCTTACACACAATAACCGTAGACTTCCTAAGTGATACGATGTCCACGAATTCTTTTTCCTTTCTTTACTAGAGGTTGTTTCATAAGTGATTCAGGGAGCCTTTTCTCCTTGCTCCCTTCTTGTTTTTGGAGACAAACTTAAATAGCTCCGAAAAAAGGTGAAGTAAAGTTTAGGAAACATATTTGTTTTATTTAACAAGTTTGCAAGCAAATAAGTTGTATAATGAAATATATATGTTTTTCATCACAATGGGAAGAAAGTACAATGCACAACTATGTACATGCGTGGATTGCCAAAGGTGAAATTTCTGCGTTCATCTGTTAGAGCTTGTTCGTACTGCGAGAAACTTCTTTTAACTTCGCATGAGGTTAATGCAGCGCATGTGAAAATATTTACGTTGTCATTTAGGTTTATTGTCCTGTTTTTTTCGCCAAACTGTTCAACATTGCAAAGCCATTATTTTTGTATTATACATATTTTATATAGCACACATTTTTCCCTACACAGTTCTCGGAAAATATACCGACCATCACACTTGCCATATATTTACCACTTAGGTCTGTAGACTCATCCACTGAAGCCCATGTTTTCTTATCATTGACGCTTTCTCGAATTTTGTCTATCGCATTCTGGTACGAAATTGGTAAGTGTTCTTTACGAATTGTTGCTTCTCCTAGAATATATTGATTCGTGTATTTTGCCAGAAATGATCTAAAGTAGGAGTTGCTCGAAGTTCTAAATGGAATGTTCGAGTGTATCATCATGTCACACAAATCTTTATTGAATTGTGACTCATGTCACATAAATCTTTATTGAATTGTGACTCATGTCACATAAATCTTTATTGAATTGTGACTGACTATTTGAACTCGATTGATTCTTGTTTGGATTGCGTTCGTTTTTCTTATGTCCTTTACTACTACAGTGTCTTTTAAAATAGTACTTCTTAGTTCCTAATACGAGGAATCGTAATCTGAAATTACACATGGCTCACATAATACCTCCTTCTGGGAGAAATATATCACATCCACATTGTTCCACCAAATCATTTACTTTTGCACTTCATGAGCGAGTTGTTTTAGGCACTGCACTATGAATCGCTTGGCACATGCAACTCTTCAGTGTGTCAGCTGAACACACCAGAAATAGTGAGATTCTGTTGCACGTAACTGTATGGCGAGAGGAGGGGGGGGGGTGAGACTTACGTCACACTCTATGCCATCTGTATAGTTAACTGCAATCGCCGTAATAGGGCTCGCACTCCCGCGGTCTAGAAATGACAGAGAGGTGTTGCATGACGAGATTAGCAGTATGGAGACTGAAAAGTTTAAGGGAAGGTATCCCACAGAATTAATTGTCTATGTGTGGCGGAAACGAATATACGCAACACATATTTTTAAATGTAAAGGAACAGAAATGTGGAGAAAAGAGTATGTCAATAAGAAATTGTTGAAGATAGATAGAAATATAGGTATAACAGAAATGTTCCAGAAAGTTTGTAATAAAATAGGACAATTCTTAAATAAATTGAAAAAGAAATGGATGTGGACAGAAAATAGAGACATGTTAGAAAATAGAAATAGAGAAGTAAACTAGGTTTAAGAAACCAATATATTGTAAATGTATGTGTACTACTGGTATAGGGCCAGGGCTGAACACCGGTCATGTCTTCCTGTATACAGCTTAGCAATACATAAATAACATATATAAGTTGATATTTCTGATGAAATGGTATAATAGAACAATAGTGTCATACTATCTTGAGGAGCAGTTCGATGCTACGTAATGTATTCCGTGGATAACTGTGCAGCCAGCATTAAGATGTCACACACTAATGAAAGCAGTTATTGTCTCCATTAATTTGATAACCAGTGATGAATAGCTAATAGTTCTGTCACGGCTATTCTTGTGATTGCTAGAATAGCGGAACCCTCAGTATGGCCAGTGCTAAGGCTTACCTCAAAAGCTCCAACCATGAGATCCTTTAGCTCGTCCAGGCACCTGTTGATCCTGGCTCGTCGCTTTCGCTCCAGCAGTGGTTTGGTCACCTGTAAGATAACACCGTTCCTATATAATGAAGTAAAATTACAGGTGAGTTGGTTACTGCTTACTTTTCAGCAATGGGACGTAAACATAGTAATTCCTTCAAGCGTATAGTTAAAGGTAATTTTTTTTTTAATTAACGTCCTCCAACATTGTGTCATATCGGACGAAAGGTACTAACTCACGGGACCCCGCAACTGGGGCAGAGCACCGCATGTAGGCCATCCGGTTCTTTGTACTTCTACCGTGGGATGAGGGGAGAGATCCGAAGGGCGATTAGATCCTGATGATGATGTTCGCAAGCCTAACGATCCTAGTTAGAACACATTAAATTCTGCCCAAGCCCTTCCACAAGACCCTAAACCCTGGAGGTCACCCGGAGGGCGCCCGGAGGCTGGTCCTAACTGAGCAGTCCGATCGACGCCAGAAGAAACCTACACGACCCAGCTGCAACACGCCGAACACCGTCGCCGGTCCTACAACTTCTTTTTTTAAATTAACGTCCTCCAACGTAATGTCATATCGGACGGTGAGTGAATGAAACGGGTGAAATGATGCTCAAATGAACCCGTGGTCCATGGAGCTTTTAAATTACCTGACATTCGTCTTCTCAGGATAAGGGAAAACCTCGGAAAAAACATTACCCGGATAACTTACCCTAAGCGAGGTTACGAGTTATCGTTCACACACGCGCGCGCGGAACTTTTCTTTCTTTTTTTAACTTTTATTGGGTTCAGGAGGGTCTGAAAACAGGCATTTCCAATTAACTCACGAAATTGAATTTTTGGGTGGAATACAACACTTCCTCAAAGCACCTACTGTAAGTACGTTGTAGAGAAGAGAATAATGAGAATTTTCTGTCCGTTAATTTTACTACTGGAGTTTTCTTTCCTTTCTTTTCTTACTAATTGGAGACTAATACTTTCTGCAGTTCCTGTACGTTTCCAAGTACAATTACTTACTTGCGTGATTCTTGTTTGCGTGTTGAAATGCACGAATAAAGGTTGCATAGAGGACCAGGAGCCTGCGGTCTCAGTACTTATGTTCCTGCGTTTGTGACAAATAGGGTGGGTTAGGCTAGGCATTCAGGCGTGAACTCATCTTCTGTAAGAAGCAAAATCGCTGAGTAGCTGAGAACAAATTGGCAGATTCGTGGTTGGCATTAATACATGTGACCAATTCCCATAACTTCTTCAACATCCTTGTGCTTTTCTTGCGAACGTAACCTGCTAAACTGGTCTTTGGGTATCTAAGTTTTGGTGATACAAATAGCAGTGTGAATGAATTAGGAGGTAAAAGTTGCACACGTGACTGAAGACAAATCCAAGAGCAAAACTTTGTTTATTTCCTTCTGACAAGGGAAGGTCACGGTAGGTGGCGGTATGGAACAAAACTATTTTTTTCTTACTGACTAAAGCAAAACCTCTTTGTAAAGTTTTGGCTACTATGCTGCAACTGTATTGACAACCGAGGGAGGCATTGTGCAACTTGCCTACTTCCTTAATACTTCCTGTTTGTTTACGTTGTAATTATGGACCATCAAAGTACCCATTTAAATATACATGGGGCTGGATTTTGTGCATCTACAGGTAAGGTAAATATTGCATTCTAAAAATGTGGGTTTATGTTTGCGCTCTCTATGTGTCTGTCTTAGTTTCTGCAAATGGAGAGTTCTAATGTAACTCGAAGTCAAGAAATAAATATTTTGGTAATTATTATGCTATTTCTTTAGTGTTGCATAACAAAAGTTTATACTTAGATGCTTCCAATCTTCTTTTTTTTTTTTGGGGGGGGGGTGGCCTTAAAGAACAGTACGGAGGGAGCAATGTTTAAGAAATTGCATATACGTTATTCTTCACTACTACATTATTCTGTATTATTTTTACTTTCTCTAGTACGTATAGTAAATAGGGGAATATTGTATTCGACCCGGAATTTCGAAGTTGTTGTTGTAGTGTTTAACGCCCGCTTTTACTACTACGGCACCGCAGGCGGTGACACTGATGATACATGAAGATGGAGCACCGGTGGAATGAGATGGCGGGGGAAACCGGAGTACCCGAAGAAAACCCGCCCTGACGCCGCTTCGTCCACCACGAATACCACATGCGGGTCCCTGGGATCGAACCCGGGCCGCCTAGGTGGTAGGCGAGCGCGCTAACCGCTCGGCCACGGCGCCGCCGGAATTTCGAAGTCGAGACTTCACCGGAGATATACGTTTTGAGATCTCCTGAATAAAAAACAGCATTTTTAGAAAAAGGTCCGTATGTGTGTTGTCTGTCTGTGAACAACATAACTCAAAAACGATTAGTCAGTGAAAACCAAAGTTTGTATTTAAGTTTAATACCTTGTAAGGGTACTTTACGAGGATTTTGAAGAAAATTCCTCCACCGTAAGCTACCTTTAACATGGAAAATTTTTCGAAAATGTTGATTTTCTTAAAAATGTCTATAACGATTTTCATTAAGATGCCTTATGTTTAAGATATTCTAATGGGAAATGAAACACATATTTTGAATTTTCTGGCTATAACCCTGTAGTCCTGTTTATTCTTGATGACTTTTGCATAACTGGTAAACCGCAAGAGATACACCAAATCTTACTGTACAAAAATTGTAGATCACGTTGAAACACACAGTTTGTGTCAAATTATGTTTTTTGCGAAGTGAAACATTTAGGAGATATTCCTTGCTATTTGTCAGAATTTTGTAATACTTATAGACAGTTCTGAAATGGGAGGTGGTTATTCATGTTTTATCTCTTGTATATGCAAAGAGAACGGAATTTCAAAGTCATCATATAGCGACCACTCTTAATACATTTGACTATCGCTTAAAACCTACTGTGTTCCCCTTGCACCACGAGAAAATTAGCAACAAGGTAGTTTCTACAAATGTTTATCTCTAACATGAAGCAGATAGAGGAACAAGTGTCTAAGAGTACTTTGTGCAAGCGTAGAGAGAGTCCTGTGAATGCAACACATCAGATTTTGAAGCAGTTACCACGAGAAACAGTATAGTTTTGGCCGCAGAGTAGATTCTACTCGGGACATTTAGTAATGCACATGGTTTGGTGGCTCCTGTTCGTGTTTACACGGATGTAAAAAGGTATACGTATCCTGCAAACCGGTTAAACAAAGCCTCCGTTGGCCGCAAACGCTTTATCTATTAACTTTAACTTGTTATAAAGTATTTGTATAAGAGTTCGTACTTGGTCGGAGAAAATAAAGTGTTTGCTCCGTCCGCTGCTTGTGTAACTGCTCACAAAAGCAGCGTTGCCAGCATTTGACTAATAAGAAACACTGATTTAGGGCTCTTAACCACAAAGCGTAGCCGAGGGATGTTTTTATGAGTAGAGGAGTAAAGCACGTAGCAACTACGGTAGGAAGGCTGAGCGTACTCAAACGTTCTGTGAAGCTAAACCCCAATGATCTAGGACCGTTTGGAAGAAACGCAATATTATGGTTCACCCAAAATTTAATGGCGGGGGCTCGATACAACATCCAATCATAGACTTGCAACTCCTCACGGTGTTGTATACTGAAACACACTGTGAAATCACGCTGTAAAGCCGGCGATATAAACATAATTTGCACCTACAAAATTTATTTGCAAAACAGCAAAGAAAACAGTAATAGTCATCTATCAGCCGCCATTAAATTTTGCGTCTACCAAAAATACTGTACACTGTATTCTCATAGCCTTTATACGCCATTTTCTCACCTGAACTTTCCCAATATACTACGCACCCTCATCCCAGAATGCGCAATATCTTAACAGGACATGGTTTGTTGTCTTTACGCCATGATTTTGCAATAAAAGGAAACCTCCAATAGAGTGGGTGAGCTGGTTGGTTACAAGATTCCATAGTAGTAACATCTCATCCCTACGCAATTCCTACGGTATTCCCAATTATATTACTTACTTTTATTACACTTCATTTTTTTCTAACCATGTACAAACTCGTGTCTCGTTCATGAACAACCAAAACAGATATTACCGATATTCAAACCATCGCATGACACATTTACTGCCCAGAAAAACGGAGAACGAGAGGGAAAGTATAAACCAGCCATGTTCAACCTTGTCTTTTTAGAGACGGTTGCTTAATTAACTGCTATTCCCCACCTCCTCTTTCAGTCGGAGGGTAAATCAGGACTGTGAAGTGTAGACTCCCAACCAGTCAGTATCCAGTGACGGACACAAGCAGGCGATTCCATTGCAGTTTCTAAATCTTAGCTTGAATTTTTCTCGGAATATTCTCAAAAGACCTCTTCATTCTGGATCATTTTTGCATAAATGGTAAACAGTAACAGCAGACAAAAGCTTGCTAAATAAAGAATGTGGATCTCGTTAAAACACACAATTTTTGTCAAATACATCGTTTGAGCGAGCCATTTAAGGGATATTCTTTATTATTTGTTTGAATTTGCCGATACATATACTTTTCTCAATTAGGAATATGTTATTTGTTTTTTATCACTTGACCTTGCAAAAAGCGGAATTTGAAATACATTGCATAGCAACCAGCTCTTAAAAAATTTCACTATCGCTTAAAGCCTGCTATATTCCCATATTCCCCTTGCACCTACAGTAAAATTAGCAATAAGATAATTTCTGAAAATGCTTATGTCGATTAAAATGCAGTAGATACAGAAATAAGCATTTACAAGAATACTGTGTATAGATTGAATATAGCTCTACATATATTTAGGAACAGAATTTCTCCAAATCTAAATATACTAAAAGTCTGTATCGCAGTAAGTTACGCGACGATCACTTAGTGTATCTTCTAAGGCTATGCACTTCGACTTTGTCACCAAATATTGATAGACGTCTTAAACAGTAGCAAAGAAGTCACTAATGAGCAGATGTTGGCATAAGATTTGAAAGTGCTTTCGTAAATCAAATGCAATATACATGTAACCAACCCGCCACAGCAACGCAATGCACGTTCGAATGTTAAAGAATAGTAAAGTCCGCGTATAGTAAATGGAGGTAAACCCAACCTCCCCTCTTTCGGAAATGTTGGACGTCGTTATATAAGTGGTTGAGAAGCGAATAGGGAGGAGAGTGAAGGACAGCCTGTGAAGAGATTGATGGAAATGGGGGAGCGAGAAATAGAAGAATTACAAGATACAATGCAATAATGCGAGTGGAGTTGCTGGTACATGAGTGAGAAGCTCCGAGGCCCGCGTATCATAGAAAATGGTATGACATATGACGTTGCCTGAAAGCTCAGGTATAAATCGAGGGGACTTAGTTCCGACCAACTAAGGGGTGGGCCAAGATACACAACTTCAACCAGTCTGCTGTCTAACGGTGACCGAACGTTCCTTGTGTCTCATTGTTTGGACGACTTGACTGGTTATGGCTGTACTGTGTGAAAGTGAATGATAAAAAACCGACAATTTTGGCGCCAAAACACGTTCAATTCATTTGAACCCTGTTTATGGACCCCTGATGGCACTGCAATCTGCTCCAATGGGCACGACAGTTATGCCATGACGTATTAATTTGACTTAACACCAAGCAATTTAAATAAAATGTAAAAGAAATAAGTTTAAACGTTTATCATGGACCTCGGTATTTGGTATCAGCTATTTTATAAAAGGTATGATGTTACATTCACATGACTTCATCGTGAGAAACAACTGAATAGCGACATCACTTAAAAACTGAAGTACTGGGAAATTCAAACCAGTAGCAGCGTACAGGTATCTCGGAAATGGTTAATACCAATATTGAGTTATTTGACATAAATTGTGTGTTTTGGTACCTACATCTTGTGGTTGGTGCATTTTTGTCTATTTTTCATGACTTACCGGCTGTATTAAATTATACAAGATTCCTTCCGAATGAAGATAACGTTACAGGTTATTTTCAGAAAATTCGAGATATAAAATGTTCATCCAAAGGGTAGTTTGGGTGGTAGGATTTTCACTAAAAATCCCTGAGTTGCATTTTACAAGATGCTGAACCCATCATCAAGTTTAGTGTAAGTACATCAGGGCTGTAGCATCAATGGATGTAGGTGATGCGTTGCATACCTCGACAGTTTTCCTTAGTTAAGTTTTTTCTATTATCTATATACTAATCCAATTGTAATGCCTGCTGAGGAGTATGTTTCGAGGTGCAATCTGCTATGAATTAGTGCTATTAGCGTAGCATGCCAACCACTGAAACAGAGTGGCTGGTGCTTGTGCTTGCCTCATGCCAGTTACATCAAACGATGTGCGCGCGCACTGGATGCATCGCAGGAAAGTGCATCCCGCTTGTTAATGTTAATGAGGTTTAAACCTAAGTGTTTCACTATTTTGTTTGATAGTGAAGGTTTATTTCAGAGTACAACACGAAGCGTTTTGAGCTGTAATGTATGAGTGAACGTGTAAGAGAAAAATACTCCAGGAAACCGAAGGCAGGGTATGCACAGAGCTCCGGTGCTTCCGCGTGAATCACTACAAGGAAAATACGTGTTGTAGAGAGAACAACGCTGCATTTCCTGGAAACCAACTGCTCCGAATATGGAATCCGAGTGTTTGTAATCAACAAACTGGGAATGCAGAAAAAAAATAGTGGGAGTGATTCTTCTGTAACTTTAATATTTACCAATATTTTTCTAAGTTAATAATTTTTATTTAATAAATCAAAGCATTAAAAAATGTTCTGTTTACATTTTTTTGAGAGTACTTGCCTATAACAGAATAATATTTAAAATTATCAAAGTTTTGAAGTCTTCAACGTGTGAAGTATTTTAGGTACGCTGCCCAAACAATAGCCATAAAAGATAGTATCTTTAAAGGTGTTCAAGATATTAAATGATATTAAATATATATATATATATATATATATATATATATATATATATATATATATATATCGGTAGGTAGGTATATGCGATATGGGGATGAAAATGTGAGAGCTAATGCTCCTAATTCTTCTAATTCTTCTTTTCTTCCAACCCCTCGCAGAACCCCCAATCTGGAGGGCCAGGGGTTTTCTGCCTCCTCCAAATTATTTGAAGATTTTTATATGCTTCCTTATAACTTAGTAAGAAGATTCTAAGAAACTTAGTTACTTAGTTACTTAGTTACGGATCATTTCAGCTGTTAAGATTTTACTCATTACATTTCCATGGGGAATTGAGATCGATTTGAGTCTAATCCCATTGCCAATACGATCCGCGAATGAGATCGATTTGGGTACGCAAGGCTCAAGCATAAATAATTCAAGCTTTTATGTTGGTCACTTGGTTTATGTTGGCGAAATCGATTTGAATCAGGTAGGTGTTTCCATAGACCAGAATGTCGATTCAGTTCGATTTTAATCCGTGTTTCCATGCAGTATTCCACCCGGAATGAGAACTCAAATCGATTTGATTTCCTCATGGAAGCACTAATTTATTATGCTTGACTCAGAGGCTAGTGGTCAAAAAGAGTGACAGTTGTCCTAAGGTCATAGAATTTTAAGTTAACGTCTCATAGTTGTGTTTTTGTTAGGTACGTTTAATGCTTTTAAATCGCGATATCCACATTTCAGATGCCGTATAAAAATGTAACCATTTCAGATGGAAATCGTGTAGGTATCTAACATGTGATCTGCTAATATTAGACATAAAATAGTTAAGACCATAATCCCTTCTATAAGCCATTACAACATTGCACCTGAATTGTTCATTCCTGTTTTTGTTTTGAGTACCACTTTATAACAATTTTGGGATTCTAAAGAGGACTTTCATAAATGTTTCTGGAAATAACGTATTTCTTTTCGGCTTTTTATTATACACACAAATGGCGTGACAGATTATTTTTCTTACGCATTTGTGGGTATTTTTTGACGTTAAGCTCTCCTTCCTATGGCCAGTAATCGACCATCGTATTCATTTATGGTCATATGTCGTGTTTTGTTAACGTGTACATCGTCGTTCAAAAATAACGCCTAGAAACTCAACAATTTAAAATGACTGAAAACATGTAACTAATAAAATAACAGCAGTTATTAATTCTGTAAGTAAAAGTCGGCTTAGGAACCTTCCTCATTCCTTGCGTTAAATAGAAATGCAACCAGAGCAGTGAATTTGGGCACGTTGCAAATAGAAATGGAATACAAAATTTAGTTCGTTTATGGTAATAGTTTAAAATATAGTTCTATTTCCCAATTTCAATTAATGAAATTTAATATATCGAGTGCTTTAAAACCACACGTAAGTTTTTATGATTTCACAAGAACACCGAAAATCTAATCTTATCTTATTCTATATGAAATGTAACTCTTTATAGGTATTTATATTAGGGATTATGTATTATATCAGAATACCAAGTGTGAAAAAAACACTATTTTTTTTAAACTTAAGGTTCAAATAACATTCTCAAACCAGTTTTTTTTTTTTTTTTTTTTCAGACACAGCTTAAGGAAAAAATTACATAAATGGGTAATATGGCAACCAAAGTAGGCATTTTAATTCCACTTAATAAACTAAATGTATTATGTAGATAATGTATATCTATTCTAATTCCTATACTATATTCATTAGACTAAATATTTTAAGACAATTGAACACAACATGTTTAGAAGACCCTGTTTCATTTCCGACTTTCTCTGCGATAAGACTGCAACAATCGCTTCCACAGAAAATGTATGTGGTATGATTTTTAATGGCTTGTTTGGGCGTTGGAACATTGTGCAGTGTTCCCAATTTAATTTCAAAACGGCTTAAGAGAAATTGTTGAGCAAACCCCCCCCCCTTTTTTTTTCCAAATGTAAATTTCAGAATAATATAAAATAAGTTTATTTAAAAATTTACCCTAGAAGAGCGGTTTTTTATGTATTTAAAAGTACTTCCGCATAGATTAAAATAATACTGATTTTAACATCTTATCCAGTTCAACGTTTTTTAACATTTGAAGTACGCGAACTACAAGGCAGGTTTAACCATATATGGTTTGTACAATTGGATTTTGTGGTGTAAACAGAATGACTACCACTTTTATGATTTTCAATTGTTAAATCACCAAATTATTTCAATTTTCTCTTAAATATACTTTTCCATTGTATATTTTTTTACTAGAAATGCGGCATAAATCGACTTGAAACTTTTGTGGCATTCATAGCAGAGTTATGAAAAGAAATTGTGGTATATTCGTTTTGTTAAAAAATACTTCCAACACGTTTTATTCAAGAATTCTGTTAATTCCGCATCAGCACTACAGATAACATGTGGTAAAATCAAATCTAAGAAGTTCGGTTTTGGAGCGTCAGTGGTTAAAAAAGAAAGATAAGAAAACAAAAAAATTGGGAACAAAGTGCATAAGCTTAGGTAATTTAATGTGGTGACCTGCCTATCCTTTAAGGAAGTAATCTTATCGTGGAAACAGAAAGAGAAAACAATATTTATAAGTCGGACTGGGGTGGTGTTTGAATGTAAGGTCTTCAGAGATAGTGTTCGAAACAACCTTGGAATTCTTTCATAACGTTAAATCATCTCCTGCAATCCTACATATATTCAGTACAAAGAAATTCAAATTTTGGAAACTGACGGTTGTTGATGGTCATTTGTCTTTTCGATGACATAAAGACAAATGCTTGGGATGAAATGTTTTTGTTGTGAAACTACCGCTACGCCCTCTATCTCTACATGAAATGATGTAATTTGATAAGGTCCTACGTGGTGTGAAGCCAGTTTGTGGAAACTCACCTTCTTATACTGTATGGTGCGTGATATAGGCGGTGGCGCGTGGCGGTCGTGTGGCGCTGCTTGCTGCTGCTGATAATGATGATGGTGATGATGATTATTATGATGGATATCGTGTGGCGCCAGCATCGCTCACTCTTGCTCTTCTCCTCACTAAACACAACACACTACTGCTGCAACGGTACGCACCTCCAAGACATCTTCTACCGGGGTAGGAGGGGCATACGATACGAGAGAGGGGTGGGGGTTAGGAGAGGAATATTTATGTTACTATACTACTGTACTTACCCGCAACGCTGAAATTCTGTCCCTTATTCCCGCCTCCCTTTCCAGCGCAATCGCACTTCGTCCCCTCTCCAGGATTCTGACTTCGTCCTTTACAGCTGTCGGTGCACTTTGCATTAAATGGACACCTTCCCTGCGAGCTAAAGCGCTTCAAGGACCTACAATACAATAGTATACAATAACAATAGAGTGCGAAACAGCTGAAATTACATTATTCCTTCCACAGATTTGCGGATGTTGCTTATTCCAATCTCATTTGTTCTCGAAAGAATTTATCATTCACAAAGTACTGAAGGCAAACGTGCACATCTTTCAGAAGGGCTTTAAAGTGGCCCCTGATGACGCATTTTATACAGTTTTTGGCACAGGCGCACACAGGGAAGGACTAAGAGAGGCTAGAAATATGCTATTGGTATATTGCTTAACGTTATTCCTTTGATAAAGTCAAAATCAACACTTTTATTTCTGTTTTAGTTGCTTAAGTCAGATGACATCTATTCGTTCACCGGCAAAGTGTGGATTTATCATACTGTGCGCTGCGTCTCAAAAGATACTCCTTCTAAACTCGAAAAGGAAGCAAAACTGATAAGCCGAGTCAAATATGCCTTGCGTTTATTATTAAATAAATCTGAATAACAATTAGTCTTTCAAGCAATGAGAATATAGTAAAACAGAGACTTTAGACCAGCGCAATGTAATTTTCTGGCGCCCTTGATAAGCAAAGTTTTACCCCTGCGATTTCTAATAGGTACAAATTCAAATTTCAAGACAAACCTATTTTCCTCCGAATATCTTCTAATTACATACCCATGAAGTATGTTTTTGTAGCTGTATTCATTACTTCCCTAAACAGTGCTTTCCCTTTTTCCTCTCAAAAGAAGAATACTTGCCCTAATGGTAATTCTGATGGCGTCCATTTGTTAAACGTGCCCGAGCACATAAGAAAGTTGGAGGACACTGATTTAGACTATTAAAATATTGCATTCAAAAGGCATTTTCCTTTAATAAATAATTTCATACATTTACTCAAAATGTAAATTATTTCTCCATTCGAAATGGTAACCAATAAATCATTTACATGGGTTTGAAAATTTAGAAACGAAAACTCACCTCAACGCACTACTAAATTGAAATTGTTTTAAAACTATGCCACGTTAGAAAGCAGATTTATATTGACATTAAAGAGAATTACTGTAATTATTGTTAGTCTCCCTTAACTTCATAGTGTTCTATATATCTCCAGTTTTCAATAAGACAGTATAATTCACCCAAATAAAGGTGAAGTGTGCATGATTGCTTGATAATGCATATTGGCAGCATTACAAACGATATGACAGTAATATACCTAATGGGTTCTGAGTGGTAACTGTCATTCATTGCCCTACCCTCGTTCACCTCGATACCAACCGTTAATGATAAAAAGTAAATGGGTGCATTCTGAAAATGATCCGCCCGTCACCTCGAGGAAGATAAATGTTGAAATCAGCCATAGTCATATTTTAAAGGAGCGTATCGCTATGTGATGGCTTTAAAATTCCATCTCTTTGCTTGACCACCAGATAGAAACGAATAACTACCTCCTGTTTGTGAATAAAGTATAAGTATTTGAAAATGCAATAATAAGGAATATCTCGGAAATGATTAACTCCACAAAAAGTTATTTTATATAAATTGTATGATTCAACGAGCTCTAACATGTTTATGCAGTAACATTTTGTTACTCTTACGCTTTGCCAGTTATGCAAAAAACATTTAGAATGAATAGGAATTCAAAGCTATTGCCAGAAGACTCAAGATATAGGTAGGTACATGTCATTTGTCATGAAAACACCATAAGCTTATCTCTAGTATTTTAAACCAAAATCGTTAAAGCCAGGTTTCAATATTTTCCCCATGAAAAGTGAAGTTTACGGTGCGAGGATTTAATGTAGCCCCGAGCTAATAAATTGTATGAGTATAATATTCATGATGTTTAGATATAAATGGAAAATTAATTTTAACATGTAGGTATGCACTATGTTATAGGAGTCGAAACAGACTTAACTCATGTACTTGCTGACAAAAGAAGTTAGGGGCAAGGCCATGCATTGTAATCTTAGCGAGGGTAAACAATGGCTTGCTAGCTACTCTGCTGTAAGGAAGTCTGTATATGGACCATATCGAATTGGCAAGGGGAGCCAGGGTACCGTCAAGAGTAAAGCCAAGTTTCACCCGAAATTTAGTAAATAATGCAGTAAAGTGAAGATGCCGAATGACTGCCTCGTACTTGCTGCATTCCCTCAGTATAATGTAAAATGCCAGCGAGCAGGAACAGTATTTAGAACCACGAAAATCAAATCACCCATGACTATAAAGACAATTGACATACATAAGTGGGAGAAATATGTGCGAAGTTTAAGCAGCAGAGGGGCAGCGGTAGTGGCTCCCAGGTTGGGCAGGGGGACGAGTAACACAGCATGTAGGTATAAGCTTTTGGTTGCGGACAGCTTTATACATGTCCAAATACAATCAGTATAGTACACCGCTGGACGGTGAAGTTAGAAAACTTCATATAATAAGCTAACACTAACTTATATTATAAAATATGTTATATATTAAGTATTACTAATGTTAATATTATAATTCTTCTTCTTCTTCTTGTTATTATTATTATTATTACTATTATTATTATTATTATTATTATTATTATTATTATTATTATTATTATTATTATTATTATTATTATTATTATTATTATTATTATTATTATTATTATTATTATTATTATTATTATTATTATTATTATTATTATTATTATTATTATTATTATTATTATTATTATTATTATTATTATTATTATTATTATTATTATTATTATTATTATTATTATTATTACTATTACTATTACTATTACTATTACTATTATTATTATTATTATTATTATTATTATTATTATTATTATTATTATTATTATTATTATTATTATTATTATTATTATTATTATTATTATTATTATTATTATTATTATTATTATCATCATCATCATCATCATGATCATCATGATCATCATGATCATCATTATTATTATTATTATTATTATTATTATTATTATTATTATTATTATTATTATTATTATTATTATTATTATTATTATTATTATTATTATTATTATTATTATTATTATTATTATTATTATTATCATCATCATCATCATCATTATCATTATTATTACTTGCCCGCCTCCATAGCGTGATGGTTAGCGTGTCTGCCTCACGTTCAAGAGGTCGCGAGTTCGAATCTCGCTTAGGATAAGTTATCCGGGTAAGGTTTTTTTCCGAGGTTTTCCCTACCCTGAGAAGACGAATGTCGGGTAACTTAAAGCTCCATGGACCTCGGGCTCATTTGAGCATCATTTCATTCATTCGTCCGATATGACACAATGTTGGAGGACTTAAAAAAAAATATTGTTATCATCATCATTAATAATAATATTAATATTATGATCATTTTTAACATTATTGGTATTAGTATAACATTCATAGTGCGGGCACTTCAAATAAATTGTTACCAACAAATGCAAGTTAACCGGCCATTGTGATGGTTCACTGTTGGCATGTATAGTATCCGCCGATACCGGCCCTGTGATTGTTACACTTGTACACACTATGTTAATTAGACAGCGTGTAAATAAATGCACAATAGCAAGCAATGCGACCTATCACACACTCCCGCCATAATTTACCTTATTACTAATGCAAGGAATTACAGGTGCTGCACCTTACATTCTTTTTGCTATTATAATGCCCAAATATGTGTATGTTGAAAAGAAAACATTAAATGAACACACCCCTTTGAGTTTTGGTTGCACCTTTTTCCAATCCCAGCACCATTTTGCACCTTTTCTTAATATCATCACCTTTTTGCACTTTTTCCAACCATTTTTTGTCTCCTATACCGCATTTTATTCCCAAAATTATATATTTTTATCTTTCAAGGGTTGGTAACAATGTTCGGTATCAGTCCTACGACAATTACTTATACTTCAGTGTAGTGTTGTTAGTTTGCGCCTCAATGCATCACAGTTATGCGAAGCTATTGTTTAAGGAAGGGCGATTGTTGAGTGCAGGAAGAAATGTTTTAGTTATAAATGTTATTTGACTAGTGCGGTCTGCCATTTGCCAGTAAGTTTTGCAGACTGCCGAAAACGAAAGTGAACTCCTACAAAGTAGGTACATGAAGTTGTTAAACAGTTTAGTGCAGAGGGAATTCAAAATGACGGATCTGGCCTGGAAAAGGCTGTTTCGCCGCGAGGGGTGCTTATTTTCATACCACAATTTCCTTTCCAACATTTCCCTTCATCCCATTTCATGTTATTGTACAACTGAACATTCTTGATTTTTAAATATAAAACAATATCAAAGTATCTACTGTGTTTCATTGCCTTTGTATAGTTCATTTGGTCGCATTATAGCCGTGCTCCTGTGCGATCTAAACAAATTAAATTAAAAATAAAACCTTAGGTTAACAAAATTATGTAATCGACATTTATTTCCATAAATACCTACCAAAATAATTGTGATGTCACGTTTAATTACAGAAATAATACATTTAAATTATTTCAAAGTTGCAGCTTTTGCAACAGTAAAAGTAAATACTCTCAGAGTTGAAGGATTAAGCGAAGTAATGCCTTAGAATAAAACAAAAGACTCGTATTTAATATGCGTGTCGCTTTCGAATATAACGGAACAGATAACAGAGGAATGTCGAGACAAAAAACGCTCGGTATTTCGATGAAGGGCATTTTGATACAGATTCCCCCTTTTCGATATTACTGAATCAATTTGAGTCATCCGTTTGTTCTAATACTCTTCTCCCTATTACCATAAAACGGCTTCGAAGCACAGTAGGGAGCACCAAAGCAGTTAAGATAACTGGAACCGTACAAGGTCATATTAAGTATACACATGGGCGGCCTGGAATACTATCGCTCTTTGCAAATGATCCGTTTATTAATATGTAATACTTTGTGTTACTTTGTGTATATACAAGCTGATACCTCGTATCTTTTTTCTGTGGAATCAACAACTGATACTGCCTCGTGTTTACTTCTATGTAAACTGAGTCTCGTTTCAATCGCTGTTTTAAGCAAAGCATGACCTAATGCAGAGAAAAGAAGAGGAAATCGTGGAGGAGAAGTCATTACTTCTTACCTTGAAATAAACTCTGTGCTTTAATGAGATCTACATCCGTGTAGTGAGTGTGCGATTCGCATTCGGGTTCGATCCCCGGCGACCGCGCACTCTGACTTAGGTTTTTCGGTGGTTTCCCCATGTCACTTAGGCGAATTTAAATTAAATTATTTTGTTTTTTGACGACGCTATCAATTTCTAGGATCACATCAGCGTCGCCGGTGTGCCGGAATTTCGTCGCGCAGTTCTTTTCCATGCCAGTAAATCTACTGATATGGAGCTGTCGTTTTTAAGCATACTTTAAAATCATCGGTCTAGGCCGGGTTTGAACCCGCGACTTTGAGATCAGTAGGCCAGCGTTTAACCAGCTGAGCCACCCAGACCGACACTCAGGCGAATGCTGGGGAGTTTAATTTAATACAATGATTTCATTTCCATCATTTCCCTGTATTCCATTTCCTTATCTTTCAGGTGTGCTTTCAGGCTCGTGGTGTTTGGCGGTGCCGAACAGATGGCGCGGATACTTACTATTGTAAATGCTATTCTCTGTGCTAGGTGGCCTTGCGCGGTCGCTGTCCTCTCGTAGGGGCCACTTGTACGACATCGGAGTTGCAGGATGGTGGCTGCTCTGTGGGGTCTGGCGCAGGGATGAAGAAATCTCAGCACTAGTTAGGAACTTCCGCGCGTCTTTGTGACTCGCCCGCTTGCGGCTCTGCGGCCTCCTGCGGTTCCTTCACTTCAGCCCTTCCTCCAGGGGGCATTAGTCACCATAATTCTATGTCGAGGTTCACAGTGCGCGAGGTGTCCCCCTTCGTATATACCTACCTTTACCCCTTTAAGATGTCTAACTATGGTTTACCAGTTATGTAAAAGTCATCCAAAATAAAGAGAACTTCAGAAGCTATTCCCAAAAAGTTTAACATACGCATTTCGTTTATCATAAAAATATCTTAAACATTGGTAGTTAATTCAAAATTCTTGGAGGAATTTTTGAAAAAATCAAAATTTCGAAAAATGTTTCCATGTAAAGGTAGTTGGGGTGAGAAGGTTTCTTGAACTTGTTGGTATTTAACTGACTTTTTGTTTAGAGCTACGCTGTCCACAGACACACACGCGCGCGCGCGCAGGATCTTCTATCTAAAAATGCCTTTTTTGGATTAGAGGGACCTCAAAACGTGTATTTACAGTGAATTCTTGGTATCTACTTTTTGGATAGCATGCGATACGTCTCTTCCTACCATGCACGTGGTGGAGAAAGTAAAACTTCATGTCTTCACAACCGTTTGACATGGCTCATTAACATTTTGTGTGCAGTATATACCTGTTTTGTCTTCTTAGTACATAATGGTTAAAACGTCAAAGCCATCGAAAGAAAACTATGGTTTGGTTTTCAGTTATGTATTGCCTTAAGTGTTAGAAATGTCACTATTCAACTGAGAAACAAGTTAAACTGTGTATTCTTTACCCACATTTTTGGTGAAAATCACATTCGTACTTATGGTTTAGTCTGGAAATGGTTGCTTGCGGATGGAGGGGTGGCTATTGTCAGCAAATCAAGCATCATTGCAACGATGAATTCACTTCCCAAACTAGGGATGTTTTTCAACCTTCGCGTGTACGAGTGCACACAGTCAGTTGCTATTATCTTTGTATCGTCTCAAAGGCTGTGAATTTCTTTTCATCTGCAAAGATTATTATATAATTTCAAATTCAAAAGAGTTAATACTGCCTGCTTCAATAAGAATCACGCTTCTCTTCTACTGATGTTAACACTGTGTACACTGTTTCGTGATATTACAACTCGGAACTGCTTTCTTTTCATAGCGTAATCTCACTCTCTCCACTGTCTCTGTCTCTCAAACACTAACTCCGACGATACAATCACCCAATACTCATTAAAACTTCTTTACTTCGACGCGACGTATCTTTCCAAGCTGTCTCGCAGTTACTGACATACTGACCGACTCTAAAACTGCCTGCTCTCATGCGTTTTGCAAGCTTTCATACCGCCGATGACCTAGCCAGATCTTTCTCGAAGTTCTTCAAACAAGCCGGCCGTCGGACAGTTCTCGAATCATCTGGAAAAAACCTTTTGTTTCTGCCACTCTGACTGTTGTCACGTGTTTGCTCGCGTGAGTGGTGTCGAGAAGCTTCACCGTGAGTACCTTTGATACGCGCCGCGTCTGGTATGTGGTGTGAAGTAACTTGCCCCCAACCGTCCTTTGTTGAGCGCCGCGGTCGGCATCAAAAATACAGGATGTACAAAAAGACACCGGCAACGCTTGGTGTGTTGTGCGGGACGGTAAACTGATCGGTTTTCAAATAGGAACCCCTGTCCGGAAATGCCTGGTTTGGATGCTGTAGCGCGTCGAAGTGTGAGATGGATGTACATTCACATTTCGCTAATAAATCCAGCATCTAGCTGTCTACATTACAAACGGGCTTCGAACTGTGTACCCCTACGTAATTACAGAGCCTATATCGGCGGTGGTTCATGCACATGACCCAATACGTGCGGTTGCCTTGGAAGATTTTCAATCGCTCCACAGACTCGAGGCATAAGGTCCTCCGCTGACGTTACAGGAGTGTCATACACCATACTTCATACAACTCCACAGAAGTGTCAGACCTAGCGACCCTGCTGGCCATGGAATTAGTCTACCTCTACCAATCGATGGACTTGAATATGCAACGTTGAGGTGATTCTGCACATTTACATCAAAGTGTGCTGGAGCTCACGTCGGCCATTTCCACAGCTGTGTGCTGGTGCGTGTCACATTGCTGTTAAAAACGTTACTGTACTGCAAACTACACAAGTAACGCAGCAGGATGCGCACCGAGGACTCCATTTAGGAATTTAGCGCAGGCGCAGGAATGTTATCGTTCATCCCAGTACACAGATAGCTAAAGGATTGCATATCTTCCGTATTAAGATACCAAAACGAATGTTAACAAATTGTCACAACCATTCGTTCCCTAACTTCGACGCTCCCCAGCGTCCAAACCGTACATTTCCGGACAGGGGTTCCTATTTGAAAATCGATCAGTTTTCCATCCCGCACAACATACTAAGTGTTGTCGGTGTTTTTGGGATACCCGGTATATTTAAAACAGTTCTGCCTAAAATCCAGTTCAAATTAGCCAATTACTGACCTAAACTGACCAGATTCTACTTGTATCTGCCTCTCTTTTGCAAGCAATAAAATTCCACATCGCATGTGAAGAGCCTTACCTACTTTCTCTTTTTGTCCAATTAACACTCTTTTTAGTCTAAAATGATTAAAATCAACAGTATAACGTAGTAAAACAATTAAGGATGCAAGTGAAAAGAGGCCATGCCGTGTACGTTAAACTGGTGCATTAATTCCAAGAACGTGTAACCTGAAAGAGATTCCACGAACAATTTGCTTGTAACTGTAGCAAATCTGAGCTAAGACACTTTAACATCAACATCGATAATGTGTTAGTCCGTGCAACACGTGGACAAACGCATGTGACGTCACGCGCTCTCAGTAACCAGAAATATCGTTCATGTGATACCTACGCGAGATCGGTTGTAATATTTGCTGAAATAGCTTCTGTCTAAAAGAGCAGCTTTAATTTTCAAGTGTATGCCTTGCGACCATGGATGGCGCTTATTAAACCTAGTAGTAAGAAATTATAAACATTTAGAGAGTTAAACACAATCGTCATCGTTAGAGCTCGGATTTTTATGACCTTATATCTCTTGAAATATGCTTGCATCTGTGCTCCAAAAATTCCAATATATGACTAAAATCCTGAAAATGTGACCTAAAATCCTGAAAATATAGGAGAGGAGAGGAGAAGAGAGGAGAGCGCCATGTAGTGATCTGTGAAATGATGCAAATGAAAGGGAGCGAAGTAGCAAAGCAGAATGCTAGCAACAACTAGTGTTTAATAAAACAGGTATTAAATCTATAGTTCAGTAATACAGTTCTTATTTTCATTTTCCAAAGTATTCGTTTGTACGGCCCTGCCAATTTTTGGCTATAGTTCCTTTAAAATAAGCGGGTCTTATTTTCGAGTAAATAGTTCGGGGTTAACTTTAGTAGCTCCACTTTTACATTATTAGCATTGAAAGACACACAACGGGACGTTAACCAGTCAATAATGTGCTGTTTCCAGAATCCAAAATTTGGACGCCAGAACAGCGTCACAGTATGGTAAGGCGCATTGTCCATGACAATGACATTCACTGAACCTTGTCAGAAACCCCACTCCGGTTATCTGTTCATGATAATCACTGGTTTTCTTTAGATTTAAAATCACCACTGATTACACTGTTAATCTTATTGTAGTGATTTTGGATTTGTAATGAACTTCCAGATATTAATAAGGATAGAAGCTCCTTGAAATTTCCCCGAATTATCGAAAGCTCTCTTTCTTCGTGGCCTCTGAGTACAAGCTCTTGTTTACCTAAGTACAGTGTTGTTTTAATGATCGACTGCAGAAAAAGCCTATTTAATCTCACGTTTTCATTGAAACGCACACGAAAAAGTCTGCTACTTTCTTGAAGAGCGTCAGCTATTGTGTTGCTGTTTTTTCAAAGCTGTCTAATTGCAAATTACATTTTAAACGTTCCGGCGAATCATTGTGGTTATGAAGGGAACGGCTTATATTAATGGAATCTGTGAATCCCTCTTTGTTCCACACGTTATTTCTGTTACTAAAAAGTAAACAAGAACAACAGAATAGTAATTGCAAACTACGGCTACTGCGTAACCAAGAAAAGTTAACTTTTGAATTTAGTGTTGTAAGACTGCCCTATTTTCTTATCCTCTCTTTCAATGGGTATTCGCTGATATCAGTGGGCCGCCCAGATTTTAAAATATCTTACCTGTCTTCAACTTTCCATTTGGAAAAGGGAGTTTCTAACAAACTGTAGATTATATAGTTCACTGGATTCATAATAAAACACATACTCCGGAATGTTAACCCTTCTGTTCTGCTTCAAAATAGTATAAACTTTTGGTCCTCCGGTCATAATGATCCGATGAAGAAAATCCTAATAATTGGTGTTATTGAAATATTTTATATGTTATTAAGTTGCATTTACCTCTTGTTTAACGCAAATAAGTTACCATTATGTGATGTAACTACGGTACTGATCGAAAAACAGACAAAGAAACCTCTTCTTGTTAAATTAGGGAGCTCTGTCTTGTTTCTTCTCACTGTCCCCAAAAGTGTAATTTTCATTTAGAGAAGTGCTTGGCCCAAAATATTGGATGCAAAAAATTGTCACTTGTAACATTCTGTCCTCTTAGTTCATATAGCACGCATACCTTTGTTTCTCTCGCATGTTATGCCTGGCGGTTTCCCTGTGTAAATGTGTGCTTTTAGAACATATGAAGAAGCAGTGATACACAGTGTCCATATCTTTATTTCTTATGTGGTAGGTTTACTTGGGATAGGTATATTGTTTGAAGGGACAGCGACCTCCAGTTGCTCATCAACAGTTACATTTCATCCAGGATTGTATCATTGTGCAAGTACTTCCATCCACTGTTCCCTTAAGTCCCTTATAGGTGCCAGTTTGTCATTTGCTCTCGTGCTCGTCGATCAGACTTGTCATCAAAACGTATCACTCGAGATATGCGACTGAACATTTTAGTGACATTGTAGCAAGAAAAATGACTCTACTGATTCTGGGTCCCACACGCTTCTTGTTAATAATATATCACCATTCACCACGATAACTAAAATTGCGTACTCTTTCAACAGTCAGTGCGACGTAACTGATATGTATTCTCTTGCATTTATTTCCTCAACAATATGTATATTTCCATTGCTGCAAAAGCAAACTAAATTGTTGTGTACATTGACATACACATGGATTTGGACATGGTGGAAGGCGAAATTTAATGGAAAAGATGTAATAATTAGTTTTAACAGCAATCGGATGAGTATGAGCCAAGGAACACAAGTGT
Source organism: Tenodera sinensis (assembly GCA_030765045.1). Lineage (NCBI taxonomy): Eukaryota > Metazoa > Arthropoda > Insecta > Mantodea > Mantidae > Tenodera > Tenodera sinensis. Next base: position 105,613,110 of record CM060962.1, read on the forward strand.
AGCAATTTCAATTATAAGCTTATGAAATACGTATCTTTCTTTAAATTCAAGGTTTTATGACTAGTGCGTATGAAGAGGAACAAATACACAAAATTAAAGTTATCAACCGTTAAATTTAAATCAGTACCACAAAAATGTATTTTTTGTCGGGTCATATTGACCCAAAGATAAGAAGCAGAGTTAGATATTACGAACACTGGAGTCTAGGAGACTACGAGTAGTAAATTTAGCACTCACGGTTACGTAAAACACCATGTTTAAGTTTACCACCAGCACTTTCTCGAGGTGAAACGAGAAACAGCAAACATCCCCTCTATCCTAAACGCCAATATACCTTTGTTTTGCTACCCGCTACAAGTGAAAATATTTCTTATGTGCCTGAAACGTGTGCGTGCTTGTGCTATTTCCCCATAGCACATAGTTTTGTGATGCCATGTTGTCATAGTAACCAAGCTGTTTAGTGCAGCAGTTTCTTCCACAATTCTCACTGCTTCACTTACCCTTCACTTGATTTGAAGGCCCGCTGTTTTTCACGAACCCCCTCCAATTTTTCCCAGTCGGCTGCCTGGCTCTTTAAGTTCCAAACAAAAGAAGAGTTGGTCGCTAACCCTGCTACGGCTACTAGCAGTTGAAATTTGTAGCTAAACTGCTAGAATGACAGTAATAATACCAACATGAACAAAAATCGAATACTGCTAAATTCAGGTGAAAACCTCTTCACCTGCTTCACTTGAACAGCCGCCACTGAATTAGTTGAGTGTTTATAAAACATTTTGATGAATTTTTACGATCCGTTTTTCTTGTTTCTAATTTATTTTATTGTTATGGAATATTAAACTATTTATTGGTTAGACCGCTGGCTTAAAATGAAGTAATAAATTCGTATGCTTAGAAAAAGGCCTCCACAATATAGCATTGCTGTCACACCTATGTATGTTGTCATGCTCCTTCTTTAAACTCTGAACATAAAAACCCGAGTGAGTATATTCAGGTTTGCAATTTTGGTAACATAATGAAATCCCTCTGGGCGTAATAATTTCAAGCGGCATACCTTTAACAGGCACAATTTACCCGTTCTATCTCGTTTTTTGATAGTTCCTCGATACTTATTCTATATTTCGATGTAATCTCATTTTATGACATGTTTATGTCTGCCGAACAGGTGTCTGTAAATTAACTAGCTCAATCGAATTTTCTTCCCCCGTGTTTTATTCACATTAGAGGTCTCTCGCTCCAACCGGTTCTCGCAATTTTAGGTGTTACTTCCTCACGCTTTAGAAAAGAGTTCAGTTTTGTATTAAA